>CAWUFW010006746.1:600000-1104649 GCA_963921515.1 Calotriton arnoldi | reverse complement strand
AGCACACAACATGGCCAACAAGTCCACACAGCAAGGCACGCACAAATACACAAGCACAGTACACATCCCGAAAACACCCCCCGGACAAACAAAAAATACAAAGGCCAGAACCCCAGACACAACACACCTGAAAACAACAGACCATGAGGACACACCCACATAGGTGAGTACAAAAGCAGCACTCCCACAGACCACAACCCCTTGCTACATTGCAAACCAGAGAGGAGAGGAGAGGACACAGTGACACAGCAAGGACAGCAGCACACCACAGAAACGCACACATCACAACCACCACCACCACCACCACCACCAAACACCGGCACCACAAACCCCCTGCACATTACACAACACACACCGCACCAGCACCACAAACACCATGGCACCACAAAGAATGCCCAAGTACACGCCCATTGAGCTGACGGTCATGGTCGACGAGATCATCAAGGTGTACCCACAAATCTATGGGAACATGGTCCAGCACACACCACTAGCCACCAGAAACAGAATGTGGAACCGGATCGTAGACCAGGTCAATGCAGTCGGGACCCTGCCCAGGAACAGAGGAGAAATAAACAAACGTTGGAATGACGTCAAGAGCCTGGTCAAGAAGAAGGAGGGCAAAAACAGAGAGCTGGCTGCCGTCACTGGCGGAGGGAATCCCGCGCTCTTTAAGACCTTCAAAGCGTGGGAGGAGAAGGTGCGAGTTGTAATACATCCGGAGATCCTCGCCGGGTTAGCAGGGGGAGTGGAGGCTGGTAAGTACAAACTAATGTATACCAGCACACCGCTATGTACTCACATGCGCAACTACCATGCCACAGCTCCCAGGGACAAACACCCCCATGTCCAGCACACAACACACAACACATCACACACACATGCAACAGACACCACCACACACAGCCCAAACCGAACAACTGTAAGATGCGTGGGGACATGTGTACACTCAGCCAGCCACGTAACCACCAACAGGTCCCCAAATATGCCAGAAGCGCCACAACGAGCACCCACCACACCCATGTGTCCGCCATAGCTGCACTAACCGACAAGTAACAGGTAAGTGGCAGGAACACAAAGTGCAGTGGGTGGGAGGGTGGACAGCCCAAGTACAACACACACCAGGCCCCAGTCCCACAGCACAGCAAGGAGGAGCATTCCCCACACCCCACAGCCACGTGTCAGCCACCGCAGTGCACAACGACAGCCGAAAGGCAGACATCACGGTCCACAGCAATCGGTGTTAGTGGGTGTCCAGCCACCCCCACGACCCACAACACCCCCCACCCCCACAGACCTGCAACATGGAGCACCCCCGCTTAGAGCCATGTGGCATCCAGTACAGTGCACGCACGAACAACTTGCAGGTGGGAAACTGGACAGGGCTGGATTACTGGAGGCATGAGGACCGGAACACGACCAACACATGGGACATGTCACGTAGCAGACGAACACGCAGCACCGCCCACCGTCACGAACAAGTGAACAATGTGCACACGGACATGAACAACAGACTCACACCCCACATGACCCATCACAGACATAGCAACACCCAAGGAGCCACGTCTGCATGCACAAGCCACACTGAATATAGTCCCACACGGCAGCCACTGTGCAACTCATCACACACAACCGAAACACCATTGAAGTCCTGTCCATGTAGCCCCTACTGCCTGTCAACCACACACCCCACAACTACGCCTATGTAAGACAAACAACACTAGACGCAACAGAGCGGAACAACATAAATGCACACGAACACCACTGAACCCATCAAACTCACAGACACACCATGCACATACAACATACCATCCATCCCATCCGTCAGCCCCAGTCTCATGAAAGGCATGTCATCCGCACAGCTGCCACACATACAGCAGTCACGCTAAGATACATGCCCATGACCAACCATGTGCCAGAAGTCAATGAAGCGCACGACACACTGTGAGCAACAACACACAACATGGGCCACACCCCCCGAGCACTGCAGTGATGCACATGGCACAGGGCAGCACGCACACCAAGGAGATGGGACAACTGCAATACGTTGGCTGGCACACAACCATCACTCACTCATAACGATGCGTCCAATGCCATGTCCAGTAATCACAACAGACAGCAAATATGCAGGCCATGTCAAGCATGCACACACCTCAAACCATGCACTGTCATGCTGCCACAACACATGTCACGTTCGGCACCCATGGCTCACAGCATGTACCCCAAAAGCATATTCCCTCCCAAATGCGAATCTGGGGCATGGGCCCCATGTTGCCATATGCGTTCCTAAGCGTTCCATTTGAACCCCAAAAGCATATTCCCTCCCAAATGCGAATCTGGGGCATGGCCCCCATGTTGCCATATGCGTTCCTAAGCGTTCCATTTGAACCCCAAAAGCATATTCCCTCCCAAATGCGAATCTGGGGCATGGCCCCCATGTTGCCATATGCGTTCCTAAGCGTTCCATTTGAACCCCAAAAGCATATTCCCTCCCAAATGCGAATCTGGGGCATGGCCCCCATGTTGCCATATGCGTTCCTAAGCGTCCCATCTGAACACCAAAAGCAAAGTACAAACCAGACCCAGGATGGGCCAGGAGCCCGCATACACCAGAGTCACAATAAGTAGGGGCACAGCAACACACCCATCGGCATGGCCAATCCGTCCCATGCCACATGTGCACAGCACACAGTCCCATTGCCAAGCACACACAACTACAGATGCTACAGCCACACACACGCCTCCGGGAAACCCATGTACGAGATTGCACGAACTGTTAATGTCAGACGACAAATACATACTTCGCCAGGTGCAACACAATAACAAATCTCATTCTCTCCACAGGTGACGAACTGCTGGATGCTGGGGATGGAGCCAGCAGCCAGCACAGCCAGCCTACAAGCCCCCAACGAGGACACACGGATCTGGAGGATCTGTCCTCCTCTTCGGACACGGACCACCAAGCAGGCCCATCTGGTGTGGCAGGGCCCAGCCGCTCCCCAGGACCCCTCCTACCCACCAACCCATCATCCAGGGCTGCTGAACATTCCCAGCCCCCTGCTGCCACTGTCGTTGCGGCCACACCCACGGTCATTGTGGCCACTACCACTGCCGCAACCGCCACCATCGCCGCACCGACCACCACCGCCGCCACCACCACCACGTCTTCGCTGGCACCAGCCCCAGCGCAGGTGGTGGCCCGGCCGACTGGATCCACCCTGGGAGCCACAGCGAGGACCGTGGTGAGCAATGTGGCTAGTGGGCAGGCCGGTGGCAGCAGGACTGGTAGGAGGAGCAGGGTCAGGGAAACGCCAGCCTCCCCTGGGAGCCATGCCCTGCCTCAAATGGCCAGAGTCCTTGGGGCCTATGAAGAGGCCCAAGGACAATGGGTCCAGTCTGCTTCAGACACGCGTGAGGTGCTGGGGGTGCTGAGGTCCATGGACGCCCGTATGGGCCAAATCGTGGACCTCATGGGCCAGCTGGTGGTGGCGGTGAGGTCACAGCCAGGGACAGCAGCTCCCCCTCCGCCACCACCTGCCGGGGCGCAGGGTGGAGCAGCAGTGTCCAGTTCCCCTGCGTCCACAGCCAGTGAGCACACCTCAACCACCAGCATGTCGCAAGCAGGCACCCCCTCGCAAACGTGGAAGGGGCCGTCCGAAGTGGAAACAGATCTCCCGGGAGGACTTCGCACGCTCCAAACGCAAGTGAGGCAGCCAGCCAGCCTTCCGCCAGCCTTCCTTGACCAGCCACTGCATTGACTTGGACTACGATCCCACTCCACACAGCCATCTGGATGGCATGTGTGTGTTGGACTATGGACATAGAACCAGTGGGTACACCCTGATCATCACGCAGCCATGACCGACAGCTCATTGTCACTGCACGCACCACTTTTGTCATCACCTTACACACAATCACATGTCACAGTTTGTAATAAATGCACCTTTTTCACTAACTGCTGTTTGTGCCCTGTGTTTTATTTGTACGGAATACAACGGCCACCTTGGGCGGAAAGGCACCTGATGCGTGGTATGGCAATTGAATCCGGAGGGCCTGTAGGGACCTAGGGGTGGGAGACAGAACAGGAGCACATTCAATGAGTGTGTCACACACCCATCACACAGTACATGTCAACAACTACAAGCAATGTACACACATCGCACAGAGCAATAGGGCACAATGCCACAGCCACCAACAGTGGCATACTACCCTGGCCATGGAGCGTTGACACACAGCACGCAGTGAACAAACGGCCACCCTGACACAGCACACACACACCTGCACAGATACAGCCACATCAGCCGTCGTACATGGACACTCACCGTCAAGTGAAGTAGCGGGCGATGAGCTGCTGACGCACATTACCAGCTTCCTCCTCTCCGCTGTCCTCCTCACTCGAGCTGTCCTGGTCTGCGGGCTGGGGCCCTGGTTGATCTCCGTCATCCACGATGAGGGGGATCTGCTTCCGAATGGCCAGATTGTGCAGCATGCAGCACGCCACCACTATCTGGCACACCTTCTGTGGGGAGTACGCCAGCGCACCCCCGGTGCGGTCCAGGCACCTGAACCTGGACTTGAGGAGGCCAAAGGTACGCTCGACCACACGTCTGGTCCTCCCATGTGCCTCATTGTAGCGATCGTCTGCTGGGGTGCGAGGATTCCTCAATGGACTGAGCAGCCATGCCCCATTCGGGTACGCAGAGTCACCTGGGTGTGAGGGACACAGAGAACCGTTGCAATTCCAACTGGACAGGGGACAGCATCGCACAACCAGCACGCTACACCACTCCACATACTCACCGACAATACAGGCACGATCCTGTTGCATATTGGACATCAGTCGTGGCAAGATGCTGTTGCGCATTATGTGTGCGTCATGGGCCGAGCCTGGGAACTTTGCACACACGTGGGTGATCACCATGTCCGCAAGGCACACCACTTGCACATTCAGGGAGTGCGTGTGCTTCCTGTTGCGGTACAGGTGCTCAGTGGCCTGTGGTGGAACAAGGCCGACATGTGTGCAGTCAATGGCTCCAACGACGTGTGGGATTCTGCCAAGGGCATAGAATGCACCCTTCACTGCCGCCAATTCACGAGCCCTGGGGAAGCGGATGTACCTGTTTCGGTACAGCATCATGGCTGCCAGTACATCCCTCAGCACCTTGCTGAACATGGGCTGGGACATCCCTCCTCCAATGCCCACTGTGTGCTGGAATGACCCAGTGGCGAAGAAATGCATGGCGGCCATCACCTTAGCCGTGGGGGTGACAGCAGTCGGATACACCCTGCGGGGACGGAGATGGGGTTCTAACATGGCACACAGTCGATGCAGGCTTGGCCTGTCCAGCCGAAACTTCCTAATAACCTCTGTATCGTCCATGTCCGCCAGCAATTGGTATGGGCGGTCAATGTTCGGTCTCCGCCTAGGGACAATGGCAGAGGACACATGTCAAAGCAACACGACACATAGCAATTTCGCATACACATCACTGACATGACTGAGCAAGCACATGAGCCACAGCCCAGCTGTCAAGCTGGGACGGCACGGCCACAATACACTTACACAGGTCTCCCAACAATGGCAATGGCTAGTGATACATACCACTGCCATGTGCATGCACATGGGGATCTAGGCCCCAATGACTTGCGGGGCGTGCTGATGGGGACTGACTGCATATCCGTCAAGCGGCAACGCCACGGCAACATGAATGTCTGCTGAGCATGGAACTGCTTCCGCGGCTGGATGAGTATGGCACACGACGACGACGATGTGGGCACAGGCTGAGCGGCCAAAACAAGTGGGACCTGTGGCACGAGGGGATATGAGACAGTAGTAGGTGTCAGCACTGCACCCTATGTACAGCACTGTACGGATCACACCTCCCGAAACATTGACAGGTGTCCACATTGACAGCCCCATGCCAAGACGGCTGTGTGCTTGCAGTCACACGTCACAGGTGAGAGGTTACATTGCACGTGCCAGGTGGCAGACGTACATAGTGGGAGCTGGCATGTGTGTGCATGTGTCTCCTGTTCAGGATCCACCAGATGGGCGCTGACTCTGTACTGAGCATTGGACACAGCATGTTCCGTGGAAGGCTTGTGTGTGTGGGATGGTGGCACTGGATGTGCCTCCGTTGGGTGGGGGGCCATGCACAGGGCGGGTACGTCGATGATTGCGCATTGTTGGTCACGGTGGGTGCACCAACTGAAGATGTGTTGCCCTGTGTTCAATTCCTATGTCCGCATGATGATGGACTGTAGATGTGGGCAGACTACACATTGGTCGATGTGCTGTCTATATGCATGTGCCTTCACACCAGGCACAGCTGCCCCTGCACATGTGACCCCTGCTGGACTCGCTGCTGGGTCTGTGGAGCTGATGCACCTTCTGCGCGTGGGGCGGACAGCTCTCCTCACTTCCCTCATTGCGCATGTCATGACTTTGCCGCAGGTGACATGGATCATGGAGGGCCCACATGTACGCGTGGGTAGGCTACACATGATTGTACACTGGTCGCCACCCCCAGTCAGTGTTTCGAATGGGAAGGTTGTCGTGCTGGTGGTATGTTCGATGTGGCGGATGGGCGGGCCTAGGTGCGGGCTTACATTCCGGACATGGGGGGTAGTTGGATTGGCGACTAGTTGCAGTACACACGGGACACGTCTCTTCCTTTCCACATCTGGGTCATCCCTTGTACTTACTGACAGTGATACAGTCATCTTCGCCCCAGCCCTCATGTCCTCCCCTCGCTCCCCCAATATGCATGCTCACCTGCGAGGCTAGCGCCTGCACAGGCAGCCCCAAGCTCGCACCAGAGAGGGCAAGGAGTGTATGTGTGGGTCCAGTTGCACGAGTGGGCTGTCTCAGGGTATGATGTGTGGCGGGACGCCGTCCACCTGCGTGGTGCCCCAAATGGAGACCCGGCCTGCATGGACTATGCATCACAGTCTTCGCCTTCCGGATCCGCCACCTGCGACACCCAGTGGCTGTGGCTGCCCTTGCGGCCAGGCCGCGTCCGTCTGTGGCTGATGGCCCACACATTCACTCTTTGGCCTCTCTGGGGAGGGCTTGGGGGTGGTGGCGCACGCGCTTGCACTTAGTCGCAATGGCATGTGGCGTGGTTGGTATGATGGGCAATGGATGGGATGGTGCGAGCCACCTCCCGTGACGTCAGTGCTGCTCGTGCTGTGGTGCGTCCCCCTACACTTCCATTTGACTTGTGCCATGCTAGACGTTGAGGTTCTATTGCCTGCGTGATATGACCAGGAGGAGCGCGAGGAGACCTCTCACACACCATGCTCCACTGCCATCCCGTGCCCTGTATCGCCTGTGCGGATTGACTATGTTGGGGTTACACCTGGTCGACTGGGGCTGTGTGTGCCTTGTCAAGGGGCATGGCGGGCGCACAACAGGATCCAGCTTGTCCACAGAGGGTGGGCTGAGGTGCGCCTGGTACCGCTTTGTACGTGTGCCCGGCTGCTGTGCACACACGTGTTCACTCCCCCCGACAGGTGTCCTCTCACAATGCCCAGGGAAGCGGTGGTGTACTGTTCATGACCCCTCCCAACACGGCGTGCTCCAACTTGGCATGTGCGCATCTACCCGTCGCACCCACCCACCTGAGCACTGCGTCCATACGACTTCACACGACACATGTGTGTCTTCCACAGTAGTGCTACTCATTTGCGTTGACATCCAATACCAGTGGACTACATGGTCATGTCACGACTGCCGTGTACTTCACATACTCTCATCCTCTCTCATTCGTACTTGTGAAATGAGTCAGCGGAGACAGTTTTGGTTTCAAACATTATATTGAGTCTTCTGTCCTCTGTGATGCAGTATAGTGGACACTACTGGCAGCGGAATACATGTTGAGGATATACTGAGCATGATTGCAAATGGGATAGGGTGTGGGGTTACATGTGATTGGCTGTTGCATGTGGGATGTGGGCTTCAGAGTGACATCTGCTTGGCCAAGGCTGTGCTAATGTACATTTACGTATAGCTGCGGAGCTGCGGACTTTGACACAGACGGTATACATGTAGCCTACCAGACCGCTTGGCATCATGGGCACAGTCCATCTCAGTTCCATGTGACAGGTTTGCTGCGGTTGTTCCTCATGCACGCGTGCATGTGAGATGACATCAGGGCATGTGCTTGCGTGCATGCAGCGGCGTGCCACTTGTTGTTGCACTGTGGTGGTTACTGGACATGTCACAGTCACTGGGGTCGTGTTGTTGTTGTATGCACTTGTCGTCCATGCAAAGGTCCTGGTATGGGATTCCCGGGGCGGGGGTGGGAGGGGTGCAGCACCCACAGACTCCAGGCGACCTATTC
Organism: Calotriton arnoldi; assembly: GCA_963921515.1. NCBI lineage: Eukaryota > Metazoa > Chordata > Amphibia > Caudata > Salamandridae > Calotriton > Calotriton arnoldi. Next base: position 1,096,307 of record CAWUFW010006746.1, on the reverse strand, counting down.
ATGTCCACTGAGCGGTGTGTGTGTCCATGGGCGCTGGATCCATGTCGTGTCCTGGTTGTTCGTGCAGTTCCGTCCATGTGGGTGCGATACACAGAGCCCATGCCACTGCCTCCCACGATGCATGCGGTGTTCCTGGATGTGATGGGGAACAGTGTGCATGTCCCGGTCATATCCGATGTCATGGCGATGTCGTTGATGGTGTGGTTACAGTTGCCGGTCGTTTGGTATGGCTGTTGTGGTGGTGACTGGCCAGTCCGTGCGGAAGCTAAGCATGGGTGCGGGGTTGGACATCATAGGTCACTCGGGGAACCTGCGTTGTGGTCCGACGAATTGACAGGTTGTCAGGTATGCGATGCCGTCCAGCAGGGCTTCCATGTCATTGGTGGTGTACATGTTTGCCAGCCAATGTAGCGGATGGTGGCTGTCAAGGTGTTGTTCGTAAGTTGTCCCTTGGAGGACCATGATGGGGCATGCTGGGTGACATTCGATGTAGCTGTTCTCGATGATCCGTCGTGTGGAGGCACAGTGGTCCCATTTCAGTGCGGGTGCGATGTTGGCCACATACGCCATGCCCCCATAGGCAGAGCAGGCCCTGTCGTGTGCGTCCAGAGGGAGGAGTAGTGGTAGCAGGTCCGCCTTCAGACATGCCGGGTTGGAGAGGCATATCTCGACGGGATGCTGGTAGGGACACCTCCGACAGTAGAAGACGGGCATGACGCAGCTGAACAATGTGATGCGGTAAGTCAGTCGGTAACTTACGTTCAGCAGGGACAGGAGATCGCATCCCAATGTATGGAACAGGTTGGTTTTGTACAGCTTGAGCTGTTCGGCGTAGTTGGGTAGGTGTGTTGCGGTTGCCATTTCACAGCGGTGCGTTGTGGTGGCGTGCTCCGGCTGTGTGTGCAGTCTGCAATGTGCACGCTCCGAGGTTGCTGTGAGCTCTGTGTAGTCGTAGGGAGACAGGACTTGTGTTCTGTTTGCTTGTTTGGAGGACACGGGACCTCTTCCCACATGCTTCTCAGACAGTTCAAGGTCAGTGATGTGTGACTCCTTCCAATTAACTTGCATGTGGCCGACATGGGGAGTGTTTTCTTCTTTCTTCCCCGTCCGTTGTGTGCTTCTGTGATATGCGCTTTCTGCCCTGTGGTCGGTCTCCTCGGCATGCCTGTGTTGGTCTATTCTTGGACAATGGCTGTATTCACCGGCTTCTGTCGTAGGGCTGTGGTTTCGGAGTTGGAATGGAAGGTCATTCAGTGCTGTCTGCTCTCCCTTGTGTGGGCGGCAGGCTGCCTTTCCGCTCTGCGTTGGGCCTTGTGTGTGAATGTTATTCTTGGGCCACCTGTTGTCGGTCCCCGGGCTCTTTGGTGTTCCGTTTTATATGTCTTGTTCATATGTGCAGGGTGGTATGGGTGTTTCAGTGTGGTACTGGCGTTCCTCTTCCCGAAGGAGCCCTGCTTCTCCTAGTTGGTGTTGCCGCCGCTGTGTGCTACGCCATGTTTGTTACACTGGGGTGTGTCCTGCTGTTGCGTGACTTCACTGACATGTGTGCGTCGGTTGTGTGGCGTTGGGTGTTGTCCGTGAATTGGGCGTTGGGGACATGTCTGTGGCAGGCCTGTCACGTGTCATGTGCGTTCGGGGTGGGGCTGATGGTGTGCTGCTTGGTTGTGTCCCTGTGTTTGTGTGCGACGCATGCATGGCGCTGCGGTTGGCCTCTGCGTTGTGCGCATGTGTGGCGGCGTCATCGGCGCTTTGGGGCCGTGACGGGGTGGTTGGTTCCTAGTCCCAGGTGGTGTGTACACATGTGTTCCGCGATGTTACGATTTGGCCTGTGTGTCATATGTGGATGCAATGGTGGATGTGTAGTGTACACGCGCTGGTGGGGGTTGTCCGCTTTTCCGCCCTTGCACTGTGTGCGCTGTTTGCGTGCACTTGTTGTGTGTGTGCCTACCTGCGTCTCCGCGGTACGTTGCGTCCTTGGTGGTGCATCAGCAGAAGCATGGGGAGGGCCTGCAGTGCTGGATTCATGCTCGGGGAGCTGCTTCTTCGTTGTCCGTGCTCGGCATCCGTGTTACCGCTTCGGTTTGTCGTACGGTATCTCTTGGCCGTGGGAGCCGTTTGTTTGCGGCATCGTAATTTATGCGCCGGGCGGGACGTGTTTCGTCGGACGGTGTGTGTCAGTTGGGCTCCGCCGCTACGTGTACGGGCGCACTTTGATGGCGGACGGTGTTGCTGGCTTGCCGGCGGTGTTTGGCCTACTTTTCGCATCGTAATTGGACGGGCGTGTGGACTGCTGCGTGCCGGCAGTAACTGGTGCTTTTTGCATCCGCCAGCACGGCGGTGGTGCTTCCGCCCGCCATCGTAATGAGCCCCTTAAATATTATTATTAAAAAATAATATTTAATATATTAAATAATTTACACTTTTTTGTACAAATATATTTTTGTATCATATATTCTTTTATTAAACATTTTTATATTGGTTGCATATTTACAACAGTTTTATTGTAATGTTATATTTTGGAGGTGAGTACATTAAACAAACATACATTTTAATATATATTAAATATTATATTTTTTGTTTTTTGATAATATATTTAATATATATTTTACAATATTTTGAAAATTTTCTGAACATTTTTTTTAAATAATTACATTAAATAAAAATATATATTTAATTTTTTGTATTTTTTTTATGTCTACATTCTTGTCTATGGGGAGTTAGTCTTTTTTTCATTTTTATTAGGCAGTCATTTTTTTCTTTTTCTCACTTTTCTGTCTATCTGTTTTGTTTTTAGGTCATTTTGCAAGACGGAACCTCGTGGTCGGGAGCTGTGTTTCGTCGGTTAAGGTAAGTTTGATTTTATGTACTTTTAAGGTAGTTTTAGGGTAGGGGCGAGGTAGTAGTAGTGTAGTTAGATTTGTTAGGGCATTAATTGCTCGTTTTTGGTGTAGTTAGGTGTTGTTTTGGTAGTTTAGTGTTTTATGCGTTTGACGTAGTGTTGAAGAGAAGTAGTGTTATGTAGTGTTAGTTATGTGTTGTTTAATTATGTTATGTTGTATTTAATGTTTATATTAATGTGTGTGGATTTTAAGGTAGTTTTAGGGTAGGGGCGAGGTAGTAGTAGTGTAGTTAGATTTGTTAGGGCATTAATTGTTCGTTTTTGGTGTAGTTAGGTGTTGTTTTGGTAGTTTAGTGTTTTATGCGTTTGATGTAGTGTTGAAGAGAAGTAGTGTTATGTAGTGTTAGTTATGTGTTGTTTAATTATGTTATGTTGTATTTAATGTTTATATTAATGCGTGTGGATTTGTACATGGTATTGTGGGAGGGTGTTGTTTTTTTTTCTTTGCAGGTTTCCTGTTTTGTGGTGACGCGTTTCTTTTTTTAAAAAAGAGGAAAATGTATTTTGTTTCTTTGAAACAAGTTACTTTTTTACATTACCTTTTTTTCAGGTTTGTTGGAGCTTTTTTTTTTTAAAGCTAATTTTCGGGTATATGAGGATTTTGTTATTAAGAGGATTGCGTTGTTGGAGCCTTTTTTCTACAGTTTATTTTTGCATTTTTTGGGGGCTTTCTTTTCGGATGGATTAGTTTTTCAATTTATCTACTATGGATTTGTTCGTTTTCGAAGACCATCTACTGCGACATAACTGTAAGTCCTGCCAGTGTAGTTCCATGGCACAGTGAGCAAAGAACCCACATCTTGGCGTACCTGTCTGTTTTTGCTTCTTTCTGTTTCCGTGGGATTCATTTGATTAACAATGTGTCATGTTTAGGACTTGATATCTACTTAGTCCATTGTTGCCTAGGAATGTTATTTTCTTATGATTCACGTTTCCGACGCCAGGACCGGGTGGCTCTTGGCTTTCAGTAGCTCACGGGCCCGCTACGAGTCTTCCGCCCGCTCTCTCTCTCTCACTGACCCACCGAGCCCCGGGCCCCAGCCCCAGCTCCCCATTGTGGGTGACAGCCTATATGCCCTCTCCCCTTCCAAAAGTGGGAGCTCCAGGGAGTAGGGTCATGGGGGCATGGACAAGGAGGCAAAGAGAGCTGGCTGCACCTCTGCTGCACTCCCGTCACCTGGAGGAGGAGGTGCCGAGGAGGAACAAGGAGGCGAGGGCCGAGCACCGAGTGGAGTCGGGAGAGATGTTATTGTTAATGTTATTGTTAGTGACATTTATAGAGCGCAAACTGTTACCCGAAGGTGTGCTGGCGCTATGTGAAGTCTTGCCGGAGACTAAAGTGGTGGAGATATAATCAAAATCTAAAAAGCCATGTTTTTAATGCTTTCCTGAAGGCCAGTAGATTGGTCATGCATCTAAGTTGTAGTGGGAAACCATTCCATGCTTTGGCTGCACTGGATACGAAACTTCTGCCACCCCAATTGGCTTTTTTCACCACGGGCACCACCACCAGTTTTGCATCTGATGACCTCAGTGATCTTTTTGGTACATACCAGCGAACTCGCTGTTTTAAATAGTCTGGTCCAGCTCCATGAAGGGCTTTAAAGACCAAACATAAGGCCTTAAACTGAGTGCGCTTCTTAACCGGCAGCCAGTGATGTTTTTTGATCTCAGCCGAAATTGAGGCGCATTTTGGTGTACCAGTAAGCAGTCTAGCTGCAGCGTTCTGCAGCATCTGCAATTTGTTCAAGAGCCCTTCCTGGATATTGAAATAAAGACTATTACAATAATCCAGTCTGGACATTGTTAAGGCTGTGATGACTGTTTGTTAAGTGTCTTTGGGCAGCAATGGCATTATTTCCTACAGGATCTCAGGATATACGATGTCGATGACGCCACTGTGTTCACTTGATCCCTAAAGCTAAGTTTATTGTCTATCCACACTCCCAGGTTCTTCACCTTCCTGCTAGGAGTGGGACGAGGACCCGATGAGTCCGGCCAACAGTCAGGGGTCCAGAAGCTAGGGTTATTGCCGAACAACACAACCTCTGTTTTACCGGAGTTGAGCTTTAGGCAATTTTGAGCCATCCAGCTCCCTACGGCATACATACAGTCCTGGAGCCGGGACGCAGTTCCCAGCAGCTCTTCTGGCCATATAGACACCACAATTTGGGTGTCGTCCACGTAGGATGTCAGACTAAAGCCAAAAGATTCAACCATGGGCGCCAATGAGGACACATAAACATTAAAGAGTGTCGGGCTCATTGATGACCCCTGCGGGACTCCACAGGGCAGAGAGAATGATTCGGCCGTGAATTTGCCCAGGGCAACAGTTTGAGTTCTGTTTGATAGAAAGGATTTAAGTAGCTTCCAGGCAGTGCTGTGGACTCCAATCTCATGCAATCGGTCCATCAACAAAGCATGATGGACCGTATCAAAGGCCGCTGAAAGATCCAACATGATCAATGCGGCTTTTCCTCCCTGGTCAAGAATAGTCCTAATCTCTTCTGTGGACTTGAGGAGAGTAGTCTCTGTGCTGTGCCCCCTCTAAAACCATACTGAGTCGGGTTCAGCGCCTGAGATTCTTGCAGAAACAGGTTGAGTTGGGCGTTCATGTTTCTCTCTACGATTTTCGCAGGGAGTGGTAGTCTGGAGATGGGTCTGAAGTTATTTGGATCCTTAGCGTCCAGGCTAGGTTTTTTGAGCAAGGGCAGGATAGATGCCTGTTTCCAAACTTTAGGAAAATACCCTTCCAAGTACATTGTGTTTATAATGGACGTCAGTATACATGCAACTGGCTCAGAAGCAAGTTTTACTATGGATATTGGGCATGGATCATACGGGGAGCCCGACTTCACTTTCATAAGAAGATTAAGAGTGTCCAAGGTCGTTAAAGGGGCAAATCTGTCCAATAGGAAAGCATCACTGTTATCTACCTTAGAACTTGTCGTCTGGTCCGTGGTTGTTTTAGTTGTTAAGTCAGAGAAGGTTAAAAAAATGGCATTAACTTTGTCAAAAAAGAACTTGGCTATTTTATTACAGAGTTCCTGACTAGCCGGGATGGTGGGAGAGGCAGGATGAGCCAGACTAGTTACAGTTTTAAAGAGCTCTTTGGGCAAGTTTTTTAGCGGCGTTGATTCTATTGGTAAAAAACTCTTGTTTGGTTTTATGGAGCAGCTGTCTATAATGAGCTAGACTCAGTTTGTATTCCTTTTTTTCCTTATCTTTATATTCCTTCCTCCAGTTTCTCTCCAGGTGTTGACAGATCAGTTTTTGATCTCTAAGCTCCTGCGAGTACCAGGGAGAGAAAGGACGCTGCCTGTTGTGGCGGAGGAGTTTTTTGGGAGCTAGCATGTTCCCTGCTGCTTCCATCCAGTCAGTATAAGACATGGTAGCCTCGTCCAAAGCGGCGAGGACGAGAGCCGATTGAGCTGTGCTGAGGCATGCAGGAGCAGGCAGGCAATACCGGGAACTGGTGGCAACACAGCACGGAGTGCCGAAGCAAGAGTAACAAATAAGAGGGCGCATTACCGGGGCTGGGCAGGGCAGCCATAGTCACCCCCTCTGATCGGGCCAGCTTCAGCTGGCCTGCTTGCCTGCCCGTTTGTTTGCCCCGCCTGTGGTGGTGACTTTCACCTGCCTTTCCTCTGCCGTCCCCCTTAACGGCCTCCAGCCGGTGACCTCTGGCCTGTAGCCCTCACCAGGCTCCTTCTAAGCAAACTGCGAGATCCCTCCCCGTTCTCTCCACGTCTGAAGAAATCACGAAAGAGGACAGGAGAGGCATTGCAGAAGTGGAGGAGGTGAGGAGGTGGTGGCAGTGGTGGTTGAGCTGCAGCGGTAGTAGTGACCGGCTGCTCAGTGTGAACCCGAGCCCCTGCAGAGGCGGCCCAACAAGGCTTGGGTGCAGCTTGCGGGTGGCCTGGTGTGTTCCCGCTCGGCCCACCCTCCTGTTCTCCCCCCAGCACCACATAGTGGCTCTTCTCTCAGCCACTCAACTACCTAGCAGAGCCTGACCTCATCGACGTCCGGCTGCAGTCCTACAGGAGAGCAAAGAGGAGAGGAAAGGAGAAGGAGAAGGGGGTAAGGCTACCCCCACCAAAAAAAAAGAGGCTCTTAATTTCGAACAAGGGGGAGTAATGCGAACAAGATATTCCACTCAGCTGCAAAACTCCCACCGCCCCCATAAGACTGCCAAAAGACAGAAAGCAAAGATGTTGTACCCCCAAGGAGGAAGGCGATGGAATTAGTCATTGTCCCGAATCGAAGGAAACCAGGAGGTGCAGGAGGGGCCCAAATTAGGAAGGCACGGAAATCTCCTGACATCCCCAGCTGAAGGAAAGCAAGGTGCACATGAGAAGCAACAACCAGGAAGCACTCCAGCGCCAGCCAAAGGAAATAATAGCGACACCAGAGACATCAGGGATTATCTCAAACGGACTGGCAAAAAAATGCAAAAGCTCACGTAAGCAGTCCCCCTCATGGGAGTCAAGAGCCCCAGTAGCCATAGCCAGAGTGAGGAATTCCGAACAAGTACTTCTCACCCTGTTTCTCTCTACCCAGAAATAATTATCCATGGGAATGATCTAGCACCTTTGCAACCAGCCCCGCCCCCTTCTCAAAGGAAACCTCGAGACAGTCACCTGGACGACTCGCAAAACAAAAAGTCAGTCGCGGGGGAAACCCAGATGCTCCGGCAACACGAACCCTAGTGTGGCTCATCAACAGCCACCGCCGTGGTTGGAATCCCTGGAATTTCGAGAAGACCGAGACCTTGCCTTATACCATCATTCTAGCCAGAAATCACCAATATAGATCTCGTCTACAAGCTCAGCGAGTTCAGTAAGTCTGTTTATCAATTCATCAAGCCCGTCGTTCCCTCAAATAGTAACAAAGCAATCTAATGGTGCACTGGACTCTTGCACCCAAGAGCTCAAGTACGATCCGCCCTTGCCTGATTTTCCATCATTACCTGTTCCTTGTGAGCAACCTTGCAACACCTGCCCCAAGAAACTACACCAGCCTGAGCCCAGGGTTTGCATAACACATGCCTCCTTGATGACCGCTTATAACAGCAGTGACAGTCATAAAGCAGCCAAGCTACAACAAGACTTACATAAAAACTCACAAGGGGAACGACCCTTGCCAACTAACAGCCACTCAAATTCAACATATTTACATCCTCAAACCCAGGCCAACAAACCTCCAAAAACAGAATGTTCACACAGGGAGGCACTCCACACGCCATCCATCCACAAGGTTGAGCCCCTGCTTACAATCACTAACCAAGCCATGAACTCAATGGCTAATGCAGCTCACATGCATGCAGACAAACTGGATGCACAAATAAACATCCTACACCTGATAGCTCACCTAATAACTAGAATTGATACCAAACTCGATCAACTAAATTCTCTGATACGCAGAGTTCAGAACAACTCAACGCAAACTCAAATGTACAAGGAATGCAGCTGCAACCCCATACTAAAAAAACTAGAAATGCTCCTGGACGTAATGTCCACCCTAATTGAGGACCTGAAGAATGGGGCATGCAGACGATCACCCAAAACCCTTTCTTTCCTACCACCTCAAAGCCAACATCTACCTTGACCCACATTAAGCAAAGAATGTCCCTGCAGAACAGAGCACCCAGGAGGTAACATGACTGGCACCAGGACAAGAAACCAGTCATACGGCATGACCCCTTTGAGGCTCCGGAGCAACGGACCATTGACACACAAGAGGACCAGGCTGGCATCTTGAAAGCCAACAATAAACAAGAATATGGACTTACCCAAAAAAACACCAATAACAAAAGACGCAGATAATCTCACTCAACCTAACTCTGCAATAGACACGGCAAATGCATCCCCTAGAGAAGGCCAACACTTATCTAGGAAAAACAAGAAAAGACTAAAGAAACTAAATAAGTCTAAGAAAAAGGATGGTGCCCTACTATGCTGGCTCCGAGGAGGGAAGACAGGGAACCGAAAGTTCACATAGACCCTTCGTCTAACAACAACATTTATGGAGGAGAAACCGCATCTACTCGCTCCCCAGAACAAAATATCGAAGCACAAGGTGCGCGCCAAAACAATGTAGATAATGATCGATGTACCGAGCTTGAATCAGCGAAGAATCTTGAAAAAGCAACGGCGAAACAATTATCTAAGAAACATAGCAGAGAACCCCCCACGACTCCTGACAAGCCTACCCAACTATCAAGAAACAGGTCTCTCCGCCAACATGGCGCAAAAAAAAAAAAGCCAGGGTAGGGGCTCCCAATATAAAGATACAAGCTGCCAAGACTCATCACAGCCGCTCGAAGCCGACGAAGAAGGCCCCAAAACACAAAAACTCACAGAAGAGATACAAGCAAACCTCCTGGACTGGTCGGGACAAAAAAATGACACGACACTCGAAATAGCTGATGGCTGGCTGCAGCATCCCTGAGGAAATGTAAGAGGGGAAGAATCTTCTTATGATGCCTGCCTAAACTGTCCCCTAATGGACAGACCAGAATACCTAAGCCGATCACCCAAGACTAGGGTGCCTAATGAAGGCTCTGTGGTAAAACTCTCACAACAGCTGAACAAAATCAATCAATCAATCAATCACGGCATTTATAGAGCGCGCTACTCACCCGGGAGGGTCTCAAGGCGCTGGGGGAGGGGGTAAGTTACTGCTCGAACAGCCAGGTCTTGAGCTGCTTCCTGATGGCAGCGAACATCGCGGAGAAAACCCACTTGCCCCAAGAAGGCTTGAAACTAAAGTTGCACCCAGAGTACGCGTCCCAGGGGAAATGGGACACTCTCAACAGAGGAAATATCTTAAAGCTGTGCTCGTACCTCCCGGGACTAGAAAATATTAAAACAACAGACACTGAAAGTGTGGGATTTGTTGCCCAAGAACAGGGTGAGATAAACGAGGCCTTGGAAGTAACCTTCTACAGTAAAGACATGGCCTCTGCCCTAATGAAGAACGAAAATCGCCTGGGTGACTGGGGTATCCAGGTTAGCTGTGCGGCTCCATTTAAGTACCCAGCTTTCTTAAAAGATAGAGCCCTCAACCCTCCAATGGATTCCAATTAAAAAAGCGTGACCTACAGTAATACAACCAGGCAGTCATCTACTTCAGTCCTGTGTGGCTCCCTAGCAGGAACCAAAACAATGCCCTGGAGAGAGGGTTTACTGCAAATAACCACAAGCAAGGCAGGAGGCTCACAACAGTGTGCTCTTAAGCAGCAGTATTCCCAAGACTGGTCCTGGCTCCCCCAGGCCTTAGGGTGAAGCACCTAGCAGCTCGGCTGAAAATAAAACTAATAAGGACGCTGCTTACCACCTTAAAATCTGTTCCTGGAACATTCGAGGACAAACCAAGGAAAAAGCTGAAAGGAAAACAACCTACCACTTGAAGAGGTACGACATCATTGCTTTACAAGAAACTTGGTCCTTGCAAACTATCTCCTGGGAGGACTTCACCGTCTATGAATCCTATGCAATAGCATCCCAAGCAGGTGGCCACGCATCAGGAGGGCTGTCAATCTCTGTGAAGAACAACCTGGCTTTACAGGTTTCCTTACTCTGTAAAGGGCATGGAGATTACATTTTCCTTAAAATGAGACCCAGCAATTGGAAGATCGCAACTCGATACAACAAACAATGATCCTTGGCTGCATTTACTTACATCCTTCTAAAATCAAGTGAGAGGCAACCCTGAGCAAAATGCTCCCTGCTGTGAGAGACCTTTTCTCTCACTTTCCCAATGACATGTGGCTAATAATGGGAGACCTCAATGCAAACCTAATGGAGACAGGCTTGGACTCCTCTCCCCTTACTTCACTGGACGATCAAATGTGGGCCATTCCGGACATAAGGCATCAGTACCAACGGAAGGATGGATGGTAGCAGCTTACCTAAACCAACTAGGCCTCCGTATTCTAAACGGAAGACTCGAACCAGATTCGCCTGCCGCTTACACGCACGTATCTTTCTCTAGAATGGCCACTCTGGACTACATCTTGACTTCGGTCGCTCACTTCCATTTAGTGCAGGAATTCGTGGTAACTCCCTCACCGGAAAGTGAGCATGCCATTCTCATGTGCAAAGTGTCATTCCCGCAGTGCCTCCGGCCAGTAACCCAGCTGATTGGGAAAGAAGGCAACTTGGAACCTGTAAGAAGGGTACAGTGGACCTTGGAACTTCAGGACATAATTGAAGAGAGGGTGGACCATTTCCTAGACAAATTGAATCAAGAGTCCAACGATCAACTGACTGCAACATCATGAGAAATGGCAGTGGAAGACCTTAGAGAAAACTTAGCCACAAAGACAACTAAAAGGCCAAACAAACCCACACCACTTTATTGAGCACAAGCAAACCACAATGAAAATTAAACGCAAATTAAACAACTTATTGCGCAGGCGTGCCTACGATGACACTGAACACAAATTCCTTCGCGAGAAGATATCGATCACTCGCAAGGAGTACAGGAAAGCAAGATTCACCTACCTGAAGATGAAAGAAGAACACATCTGGGCAACCGCTCACGAAATAATAAAATCAAGGAACCAAAGAAGATTCTGGAGCTGGGTAAACAAGGGTGCCAGATCCGCCCAACCATCAACCGTAACAAATATTGCTCCTGCTGAATGGGAGGCTCACATTGAAACACTCTACATAGAGCCCATTAGCAACAATCGGCTTGGCCACCACAGCTCTAGCCACATCAACCCTCACATTGGACCGGAGCCCACCATTAAGATCACACCAACCCAAGTCGCATTTATTATAAAACAAATGCACCCAGGAGGGGCGCCCGGCCCAAATGGCATACCAACAAAGGTGTACAAAGCCTCAACGCACAAGTGGGCTAAACTCTTGGTCACCCTATTCGAGGCAAGCAGAATGGACTGGCCTATTCCTGACTCCTGGCGAGGCCCTCTTCTTGTCCCTATCCATAAAAAAGGTCCTCGGTCTAGCCCTGATAACTACCGGGTGACCGCCCTCCTTTACGTCGAAGGGAAGGTCTATGCAAGCACTCTACTCCAAGAATTGACAACCTGGGTGGAAGACCGCAAACTGATTTCTTACACTCAAACTGGCTTCCAAAAGTGCTGCCACATTGAAGACAACTTGATCTGTCTAGCTCACATGATGGAGGGCACGCTTGCTACCAAAGGAAAGTCGCTATATCTGGGGTTCATCAACTTCCGAACAGCTTTTGACAGCGTTGTTCGTCCCAGATTGTGGGAAAAATTAAAGAACTGGGGCATCTCGCAATCCCTATTGAATGCTCTCATCGCTCTGCACACTGACACCTGGGTAAAAATAAGAGTTTCTTCTTGATGGTCAACAACCAATAAAATCATGACCAACAGTGGCTTAAAGCAAGGATGCATATTGGCCCCACTACTCTTTAATCTGTATCTAGCAGACCTGCCCTAGTGGCTGGCTCTCTCTCGAGCATTTCCACCCAAAATCGCATCCCCCAAAATTCAATCAATGCAATATGCAGACGATACGATTCTCCTCGATCAAACCCAAGTGGTCCTTTAGAGGCTCTTTGACTCATTGGCCTCGTACTGCAAACAAATGCTTTAGAGATCAACATCGCCAAAACAAAGGTGATGATGGTATTGAGACAATGAGCAAGAAAGCGCTTCTGGTATATCGAAGGAAAATCCATAAAGGTAGTGGCCGCATATAAGTACCTGGGAGTCTGGATAGATCATAGAGGAAGATCGGCCCCGCATATTGCTGCAATGCAAGGAGTGGCCCGCTGCCTGGAGGGGGCCTTCTTAAGAACTAAGAAAGCACTCCACTCTCCGGATCTCTCACCATTAATTCATGTGCTAATTGCCAAACGTTTACCGACTTTAGCCTTTGGTGCGCTAACTTTTAAAGACAAAATGTTCACTTGGCTAGACAGAGCGCAATCAGCCTGTTTTCGCAGAGTGTTCCATCTACCCAACTCGACCTCCCATACCCAAATCCGCATGGAGTTTAACCTTCCATCTCAACATTGGAGCATGAAAGCAAGATTTATTGCCTACTGTTTAAAAACTAAAAAGGCCCGCGACCTCACATTAAAGAGTCACTTCTAGTCCCTGCTAAATAACCCTAGAACCACTTGGAGTCAATTTTTAACTCACTGTTTGGATGCACTGGAAGCCCACGATATATGGTCTAGCTCGCTACCCATAGGTGTGGCCGCAAAAGTGCTGACCAAACAAGCAAAGATCTTGTCAGTGGAACAGGATGCACTTGCCATGAAAAATCTCTCCCATGGTAGCTGGGCGTCAAAACTCTACGATCGTGAAACTCTACCACACTATTTATCATCTCCCTTGAAGCCTTTAGTGAAACATCACTTAATGAGACTACGTTTTGGCCTAATCCCCTTGATGGCGTATAAGTATGGCCAGAGGCATAAGGAAGATACGCCCTCTCAATGCTGTTTCTGCGGCAATGGGGAAGAAACTTTAATCCATGTTTTATGCATTTGTAAGACCCTGCACCCCTTGCAAATTTTTGGGTTGCGTCCAATCTGGCGCATCCTCAACGTGCGGACATGCCAAGAGGCCCTAGAGGAGTGCATGAAGGGTGACTGCTCAGGTGGCCGCCAGTTTTGTAAAATTCATGTCTGAAATCAAATCTATTTTACCTGTAGATGATCGCTATGAATTTTAGCCATGCCAGACACAAACTCTTTTTTAACGGAGAACGGAAATTGTTTTTAACATCCTTTTGTAAGAATTGCAATGATTTGAAGTAATTGTGCAATAAAAATTATTTGTATTTGTATTTGTAAGTTATTTTTTATTATTATGGGTGGGAAATGTTTTTGGTTACATTTGGTTTCTTTGTTTTATTTTAATAATTATATTATGTCATATATTTATATGTACGTTTTTAATTTTTAAATGACATAATTATAATTATTAATTTTAAAAAAAGAGTAGAATTATGTTGTTTAAATGTTTTGTGATTTTTAAATGCTTATGGTGTTTAGCATTGTTTTTTGTTTAAGTATAGATTTAGCAATTATGTCTAGGTATTCTAGCCCTTTGGTGTTTGGAAATAGTCGTGTTTTGTGTTGTAGGTATTCATACATTGTTTTTGTTTGCTTACTGAGTTTAGGGCCTACTTTAGTTAGGGATTGTTCTAGCCTTAGCTTTTGATAGCTCTGTTATTTGGTGATGCCTTCAATTAGTTTGTGTAAGGTTGGTTGTCCTCTTCCTATTGTGGCTTGGAAGGCATTGTGCCATCCTTCCATCGCGTTATTAGCTTTAGCTTTTTGAGCTAGGGTGTTATCATTGACATTCCACCAGGGTATTTGGAATTTTGGTTGCCTACGGTGCCCTGACCTATGTAGCCTTCCCACCCAAGTGTCTTCAAAGTAGTCTAGGAAGGGAGTTAGTTTTGTTACATTTGCTTGGTAGAAAGGGCTTTCAATAAGTATGTTATAGTGGCTGGCTACTTCAGTTGTTGGTACATAGGCAAGGGCTATTAATTTTTTGATTTGAAAAGCAAAGTTGCTATTGGTGGCGTAATCTATACTTAGGGGCCGATTCCGATCTCGGTCGGAGGCGCACCCAATACCATTCGGTCGGGAAAAAAGCCATGCGAATGCCTGTTTCCCGACCGATCCGTACATCATCCCGAACGAGTAAGTACGATGCGCACAACAGCATAGAATCCGGCCGAGTCGTACTCACCCAATCCAGGTCCTGTTCTCCGACCGAGGCAAATCCGGAAACGCCGAATCAAGTCGCACGGAAGGGAAATTGCAGCCCCGTCCGGCCGGACAAGTACGATGCGCTTTCCGTACGCGCCGAACCCGTCGCTACGTCCGGCACGGCAAAGCTTCCGGGAGAGGCGCACATAAGCTCCGATTCGCGCCACAACACGATCCACGGCTATGAGGCGAACACGCCAGCGACGAGGACGACGCGAAGCAACGAGAAAGACGAACGAGACGAACCAACCATGAATCCCTTCGTTCCGATCCTACCAATATTCTACATTTACTACCGGAACAGGCACGGACGCGTACGGCGCAGAAGGTAAGTCAGACACCAACCACAAAAACATACAACACGTACACGACACATCACACACACACACAGAGGGATGCAGAATTTACTTACACCAGCAACAGCAGCACCATAGGGGCGGGATGCCCATCACCAATGCCACATATGCACACAGGGGCCTGGATGCGCACCACCACTACCACCCCTACCCAGGGGGTGCCAGATGCCTACCACTACTACCACCCTTAGCCAGGGGGGCTGGATGCCTACCACAACTACCACCCTTACCCAGGGGGGGCTGGATGCCTACCACTACTACCACCCTTAGCCAGGGGGGTGCCAGATGCCCACCACTACTACCACCCTTAGCCAGGGGGGCTGGATGCCTACCACAACTACCACCCTTACCCAGGGGGGCTGGATGCCTACCACTACTACCACCCTTAGCCATGGGGGTGCCAGATGCCCACCACAACTACCACCCTTACCCAGGGGTGCCACATGCCCACCACCACTACCACCCTTAGCCAGGGGGTGCCAGATGCCCACCACTACTACCACCCTTAGCCAGGGGGCTGGATGCCTACCACTACTACCACCCTTAGCCAGGGGGCTGGATGCCTACCACTACTACCACCCTTAGCCAGTGGGGTGCCAGATGCCCACCACTACTACCACCCTTAGCCAGGGGGGCTGGATGCCTACCACAACTACCACCCTTACCCAGGGGGGGCTGGATGCCTACCACTACTACCACCCTTAGCCATGGGGGTGCCAGATGCCCACCACTACTACCACCCTTACCCAGGGGGTGCCACATGCCCACCACCACTACCACCCTTAGCCAGGGGGGCTGGATGCCCACCACTACTACCACCCTTAGCCAGGGGGGCTGGATGCCTACCACTACTACCACCCTTAGCCAGGGGAGCTGGATGCCTATCACTACTACCACCCTTAGCCAGGGGGGTGCCAGATGCCCACCACTACTACCACCCTTAGCCAGGGGGGCTGGATGCCTACCACAACTACCACCCTTACCCAGGGGGGCTGGATGCCTACCACTACTAACACCCTTAGCCATGGGGGTGCCAGATGCCTACCACAACTACCACCCTTACCCAGGGGGGCTGGATGCCTACCACTACTACCACCCTTAGCCATGGGGGTGCCAGATGCCTACCACTACTACCACCCTTAGCAAGGGGGGCTGGATGCCTACCACTACTACCACCCTTAGCCAGGGGGGCTGGATGCCTACCACAACTACCACCCTTACCCAGGGGGTGCCAGATGCCTACCACTACTACCACCTCTACCCATGGGGGGCTGGATGCCTGTCACTACTACCACCTCTAACCTGGGGGGCTGGATGCCTACCACCAACACCACCCCCACTCATAGGATGGACAATGCATGACACAACCAGCACACCACAACCTAGGGAATGCAAGAAAAAGACATCCCCCCAACACCATGACAAGCGTGTGTAGACTGTGTCAAATGCCTACAACACTGAACATGACTTTGAACATACAATGTGACCCCCTATCACATGTGCCACACATATATGTGTGTGGCCCCCACAATGCAAGCAGGCCATGACCATTGTGGCAATGGGGTCCAAAACCCCATCACAGTGACCAAAATGTAAGTGTGGGGTCCATAGCTGAAGCACATTTTGAACATTGTGGCAATGGGGTCCAAACCCCCATCATCACAGTGACCAAAAGGTAAGTGTGGGGTCCATAGCTGAAGCACATTTTGAACATTGTGGCAATGGGGTCCAAACCCCCATCATCACAGTGACCAAAAGGTAAGTGTGGGGTCCATAGCTGAAGCACATTTTGAACATTGTGGCAATGGGGTCCAAACCCCCATCATCACAGTGACCAAAATGTAAGTGTGGGGTCCATAGCTGAAGCACATTTTGAACATTGTGGCAATGGGGTCCAAACCCCCATCATCACTGTGACCAAAATGCAAGTGTTGACAAAGAAAAAGCTGCAACTGCCAAACTGCATGGATGATTCCTGGTCACAGAACATAAAACACATCAGTGGCAAAGTAGTGCATGTGTCCCATCGCAACATAGATTGGGGGAGGCAAATACTGCAGTGCAAATAAGACATACCTTTGGCCATGTGCAGACAAACAACACCCATGGGGGCTGACACTGTCAACATTCATCAATGACACAATGACAGAAGTGACCATCAGAATGCAGACCCACATATTTGCACCAATGGGCACACAAATGCAGATACCCTGTGGAGACTGTAGATGTGAGGTGAACAGATACCATACCATGGCAGCAATGGGACACACAAACCATGATCATTGTGCTGACCGATGACCTAGGAGTCCCAGGGACAGCAGGGGAAACCCACCAAACAACATACAGCCAATGGCACACCTAAGATATGCCAATGCAGTGGTGCAGATGCACAAACACAAACAGGCAGACCCACACTGCACATCAAACACAACAGGTGAGGGGGGGTGCCAGTGTCCCCAGGCAACCACACAACACATGAGGAGGCCTGAATACCAATTACACAGATGTGCATACAGTGCCACACAAAGGTAACTCATGGATCCAAATCCCCTATGTGGGCAATCAGGCATTGTCAGATGAGAGGGAGCACAAATCACACATGTCACACAAGCATGTAGGAACAACAACTGACACAGCAAGACACAGACACACCACAGCACTACCCCCAGGGCCCCCACAATGTGGTGACCCTGGGCTGCATTACAATCCCACTGTGATGACAAAGCTAAATGTCGTTCACACTGTGAACCACAGTCATGTGTCCTGAGCAACAAACTACCATCACACCTACACAAGTACAAATCAATCAGCACGGCCAGTAAGCCAAGGCCAACATGGAGGCAGGGGTCTAGCCGGGCAACAACTCTCATCTGCACACACTCAACACCACACACCTCGACCTCCAACAATGTGCAGCAGTGAAGCACACATGCACTGGTGACATTGCACATGCACCCATGACAATCCCAGGGTGGTGGGTGGGAACCAAGGTGCAGAAACACATCACATATGCCCACTCAACAAGACTCCTGAATGTCTGACACACTGCACACTACACTGTACATGGACATGACGGCAATACCACACCAACCAATGGGATCCCAGCCACAGTCACACACCAATGAAGAAACCAAGGTCACCCACAAAGAACACACATAGACAACAACCAACATTGCAGCCCGGACCCTGAGGAGTGCCAGCAGTCACACACACTACGTGTCACAATCACTGAAAGATAACACAAACTGGAAATCACATGACAGGTGTAAACAACAAGTGCCAAGGGGAAACCTGACTGTGACCCATCTGCGTCTGCACACAAACTCAGCCCTGACAGCAAACACACCTATGGGTGACACCCTGATGACCAGTAATGTGCCATGCACCCACATCACAGAGAACCCAGGGAGAAGACTTTGGGGGAACATAGGTCAACTCAGCAAGCATCACAAACAGGTACAACACTAGGGATCCCAGCATGCACAGCAAAACGGAAGTGAACACACAGACATGCTCATACAACACACACCTTGGGCGCAGGCAATGTCACAGGAGTACACACTGCCATGAGGGGACACCACTCCTGTGTGAGGAAAGCTGTGCCATATGTTGCCTCAGTAGGGCCCCATCATGTCAGCTGAGCACTTGGTCACACAATCAACAATTAGCACCAAATGAAGGCTCCCGTCACATCAGCCTGGTCATGGGAGTGCCAACGAAATCATCAGCACAGATCCAACACACTTGTATAGCAATGTTGCACTGACAACTCAGATGAGTCCTTCCCCATTGATGCCCAAACCTGCATGTCCAGTGGAGATGGCCACACGGTCAGGGAAGTAGACGAATTGAACAATGGCAGGCACAACAGATGTGCAGGGGTGGAAGCCACAGATGTGAAATTGCTAATGTAAGTAGGAAATCCCATTGCCAAATACTGAACACATGACACCCTCAGATGCTGCTAAGGATGACATGGATACACCACAGGATAGGACACATTCCCCCTGGACCACATGTGTTCCTGCACAGTAACACTTCATTACCATGAGACCAAATATCACCATCACTGCAGCAAGGGCATGGTTAGCATCATCAACAACATGTACATCAGAAGCATAAGCACTAGAGAACAGAAAGTTGCTTTATTCAGCATATGTGTGTCCAAAAACTCAGAGAACCGTAATGCTCCAACAAAGGCCAATGGCCAGTCCATCAAGTAAGTCAATACAGGGTGACAGTGGCAGATGTCACCCTACGCATGCCTGCACTGCACAAAACCAGGGACAATCCACTAGGAGGGGCAACCGGGGGGCAGGCCAGGCACCGCAGGGACAGGATCAGGGCTCACCAGGAGGAGGCAGGGAAGGGGTGGTGGGTGCTGGAGAGCCACTGACAACTGCAGTGGAGGTGTCTGACATGGTGTGTGCCGGCACAACTGGGGGGCATGACTCAGATGTTGTGGGTGCCGGCACGACTGCAGTGGACCCTGCAGATGGAGTGGACAGGTCCGCCACTGCAGTGCCCAAGTCAGACAGGGTGGTAGTGGACTCCACTGCAGTGCCTACCTCCAGGGGAGGAGAATGGGGAACAGGCAAGGTGGGCTGGACAGAGGGGGAGGACACCCTCACCACATCAGTGGCACAGACAAGCGCAGCGGAGGGTGTGGTGCCGGGAGAGCAAGTGGCAGGGGGAGAAGGCCGGATCCTCTTGGGGATGGTATATCTGTGGGTGGGGGAACCTGGGGCAGGGTGTGGTGGGGGCACCTGTGGAGTGGGGGCCTGAGGGATGGAGGAAGGAGACCTGGTGCCTGAGCTGCAGGGCGGCGGCGGGGTCTTGCTCTTACGACTCCGGGGGGACTTGCGGGTAGGGGCCTCAGTCTGTCTGCGCCTGGGGGAGGGTGTCCGGGGCGAGGGGCACTCTGCTCCGTGTGGGTGGGCTTCCTCTTCCCCCTGGATGCTGGAGCAGCTGGATCGTAGGGGATGAGGCCGAGGTCACAGAGGAAGAGCCGCTGTGACTTTGGGGTTGCAGGTGAGGCAAGGGAGGGTGCTTTGGAGGGAGAGGCAACTGAGGACTGCGCAGTGCTTGTGGATGCGTGTGTGTGTTCCAGGGCCCCATCCCCTGTGAGTCTGGTTTCAGTCCCCTGACTGTGCGTGCGTGTGCGTTTTGTTTGTGGCGTGTGTGTCTGTGTGCTGGACGTGTGTGTGCTGGTGTGTGCCTGTGCCGGTGTGTGTGTGCTTGGGATGGGTAAGGTGCTGGGGAGTGTGGATGGAGCAGAGGCAGGAGGGGTGAGGGACTGTCTGAGGAGGGACACTGCTGCCGTCAGGGAGGAGTCCATGGACCTATTGCCCCTCTGTAGGTCAGACATGCCCGATGAGATGCCCTCCATGAACGACACCAGCTGAGTCAACAGAGCGGTGTGCGCATGGAGGACACTCAGCATGGCTGTCTGCCCTACATGGAGCTGGCAAAGGAGGTACACAGACTCCTCACTCAGGGCAGCAGGGGACACAGGGGCAGGGGGTGCGGTGCCTGGCCCGAAGGAGACACGCTCCCGAACATGGGAGACTCCACGGACCTGGGGAATGGGAGCCGATGGGAGGGCGGTGGTGGTGATGGTGGTGGCGGGGACAGCAACACTAGCTGGGGTGTGGGGGCTGCTGACACCCGCCTCCATAAGGGAGTCATCCTCCGAGCCGCTGTGGTCCTCAGCTGAGGTGGATGCTGCTGAAGACTCCTCGGTGTGGCTCCCCTCGCCCTCCGTGCCACTGGGTCCCTCCGACCACTCCTCGGCTGCTGACCCAGTCTGGCTCTCCGGCTCCTCCTGGTCCGTGGAGCTGTCCCCTTCCGTGGCCGTGGATGTATCTGCAAACAATGGGGAAACAGACAGACATCAGTCACCTGCACCAAACGCACACACCACTGTGAGCACAGCACATTACAGAGCAAGCCCTGGCATCATTAGTTGAACATTGCTAAAAGTGCCCTAAATGAACAGGAGAAGCCAATTGTCAGTCTGATGCCAACCATGGCACTCACATCCCACATGGCCTTGCACCCATCTGTCTGGTGTCTGTTGGATAGCAACACCCCAGTGTGGACACATGCACCACCTACACAGTAGTTGGACAGTGCAGAGGATACGGTGTAGCATGTGGACATGCACACATCACAACTCCTGCCACTGAGTCAGTACAGGTTTCCGGATGAAAGGGATGCCCAGAGTCAAATAGGAAATGCATGCGATGCATACCAGTGACAGACACCATGATGCACCCATGTCCTGATAGCCATCGCCACAATGGTGTGCATGTAGCACATGTCACTCCCCTGCAGGATCACCAATAAGTAGACACATGCCATGGCGGAGGCATGACTGCTAAGTCATACATCACTGTCTCAGTGATGTATGACTTGGCAGCCAGACAACAACACTCTGCACTGTGTCACAATAGTAGGTCATGGGGAATGCAAGTCCTGGAGCTGCACAAGTGCACATGTACATCCCCCACACAACACATCATCTTAACCCTCATCTGTCCAGGTCATACCGGGACAGATGAGGGAGACCTGTGACACTACCCTCTGAACCTGAGCCCCTCACAATCTGCTGTGAATGGGAAACAGCAGCCTGAACTTCACATTCGCATACCCCAGTCTGCACGGGCAGCTGATCAAACACCTATGTGACACACAAGTATCGTCTCCTATGGTCACATCTCCAGTGGCATGCTGAGCCCCTACCGAGAAACACCCCAGCAGTCCTGGCAACAAATCCACAGCACACTGACACAGAGGCAGACACCTGAGGGGTCAAATCACTGCGCACA
Organism: Calotriton arnoldi; assembly: GCA_963921515.1. Lineage (NCBI taxonomy): Eukaryota > Metazoa > Chordata > Amphibia > Caudata > Salamandridae > Calotriton > Calotriton arnoldi. Next base: position 1,074,486 of record CAWUFW010006746.1, on the reverse strand, counting down.
ACGTGTCAGCTGATACAAGGGAGTGGGAGTACAGGTGTATTGGATGGGCTGGAGTAGGCATGACTGTCCTGCCCCACATGAATGAGGGATGAGCCCTGGACAGTGGATAGCTGGCTATGTATGTGTGACACACGTAATCTGCACACTCCTGGGGCCCAAACATTGTTCCCACCTGCTGCATGGGTGTGTGCCAGATACCCCAGGCACATGTGGTGGCTCAGCTCAGCAAGTGGACCGCATATCAAAGCAACACGCAGATTACATGTCCGAACACAGGCATTGTGTGAACAATAGACCCACCCATGATGCCCACAACAGAGTTAGGGAAACAGATGCTGTCCCCCACCTTGAGTGAAGCAAACTGCAAGGACACAGTCCCAAGTGACACAATTCCCTGAATGTAAGGGCCACACCTGGGTATCAGATGAGGAGTGGGCAGTGCACAATAGAGGGACATGGCTCCTGGACAACATGACTGCTGTACTGTGGCAGTTTAACCAGGCCAGAGGAGGGCACATAGCATGTAACACAGATTTCACAGTGCAGTCTTTGACTCACCCCCTCCTTGCTGCTGTCTGGCCTTCAGCTGCCCATCCAGGTCTGGAAACACCACCGCCAGGATCTGGAGCATGTGGGGGGTCAGGGTCCGTGTTCCGCCCCTCCTGCGAGGAGGCAACAGCTTCAGCTGGACCCGTGCAATCCTCCGGGTCCAGCCCCGAAGGTCCTGCCACCTCTTCTGGCAGTTGCGGATCCGGCGCTTGTAGACCCCCACGGACCGGACAGCCCGGACGATGTCCTTCCAGATCTCCTGCTTCCGATGGGCATTAACCTGTGAGGATGACAAAGTGAAAAGGCCATTACTACACATGCAACATATCCGTGCATGACACAGTTGTATATACATGTCTCAATCACAGGGGCACATGATGTACACAGGCAGTGCAACGCTGCCCATGGACAGTTTGCCAGAAGTCACTACATGGTATCATTGCATGGGAAGTTAAACCTTGTTCAAATGCACTGTCACTGCACCATACCTGTCCAGTGCATGTCACTACACACTATGGGGGGTGACAACTACTCAGTGAGCCTGCTAGCCAGTGGCGTGCAGACTTTCAGCCTTGCTAGTCAGACAAAATGCACATTCAGAAAGGCAGTGCACAGAACACTCACCTGCTCCCCTGGTGTCCCATACAGCTTGCTGTACTGTGGAAGTAGGCTGTCCAGCAGGGCCTGGTTCTCCTCAAGGCTGAAGGCTGGGGCTCTCTCCACAGTACGTGCCATTGCAGGGTCCAGAGGGGGCAGAGACAGCAGCAGTGCAGTGGCAGATGTCGTCCTGGAGCATGTAGTGCAGGCAAGTGAGCTCTCAGGGGAACAGCCAGCAATATATATGTGCTGCAGAGGCAGATACTGTCCCATGTGTCCAAAGTGATAGGTCCAAGTCGTTTGCATCTTCTGAATCTGGCCAATCCATGGAATAGCAGCACCAATACACGCCCACAGCATCCTTCAAATCTTCAACTTCATGACATACATGATTTTGCAACATTGTTGTGGGTGACCAACTGAATTTCCAGCAACCGACTCGTTCGAATTTCGAAAACGCGTCCGTTGCCAGGCTAGGCCATTGACAATGGGTGCGCACCGATCGGTCCATTGCTGTTCAACGCGTACAGGGGTACAACGCGTACCCGCACACATTGAATGCAATGGGCCGGCCGGGCACACCGATCGGTCCATTGCTGTTCAACGCGTACAGGGTACAACGCGTACCCGCACACATTGAATGCAATGGGCCGGCCGGGCACACCGATCGGTCCATTGCTGTTCAACGCGTACAGGGTACAACGCGTACCCGCACACATTGAATGCAATGGGCCGGCCGGGCGCACCGATCGGTCCATTGCTGTTCAACGCGTACAAGGGTACAACGCGTACCCGCACACATTGAATGCAATGGGCCGGCCGGGTGCACCGATCGGTCCATTGCTGTTCAACGCGTACAGGGGTACAACGCGTACCCGCACACATTGAATGCAATGGGCCGGCCGGGTGCACCGATCGGTCCATTGCGGTACAACGCGTACAGGGTACAACGCGTACCCGCACACATTGAATGCAATGGGCCGGCCGGGTGCACCGATCGGTCCATTGCTGTTCAACGCGTACAGGGGTACAACGCGTACCCGCACACATTGAATGCAATGGGCCGGCCGGGTGCACTGATCGGTCCATTGCGGTACAACGCGTACAGGGGTACAACGCGTACCCGCACACATTGAATGCAATGGGCCGGCCGGGTGCACCGATCGGTCCATTGCTGTTCAACGCATCCCTGTACAAGTGACTGGCATATGTCACCATGCCTGTCTCAGATGAACATATGCCAGCCACAAATAGCTCCCAGGGAGTGAGGGGCACACCTACAACACCACAGCCTGTCCAAACTGTATCATAAGGCATGTAAGGCTGCATTTCCTATTGTGTGTATGTTGGTGTACATGTTGTCCTGTGGGTGTCACCTGGGGGCAGCCACCCCCAGGCAGTGCACGTGTTCATGGGGACAGGATCCTGGATGTTACGTGTACATGACCACTGTGATGTGCAACTGTTCATATCTGAGCATGTGCCATGGTCACATTTCACGGTGGTGTATGTGTATGTCATGTCACATACCCCGTGAGTCCCATGTGGGACGGTATGTTTGAGCCAGGGTGACCCAGTGGCACAATAGTGATGGTCCTCCACAGTCTGTGTGCATGTAGTGTTTACAATGTCTCTGATTTCATGTGCACAATGGGAGACAGTCTCCACATCCACGTTGTGTGTGCATGGACTTTGATGTTGTGCGTGTGTGTGTCACAGACGTCCATGTCTGTCCTGCAGAGGCAAGTGGAACCACTACCTGTGGGGGTCATGGTTGTTTTGCTGTGGTGTATACATGATACTCCATGTAATGCCAGTGTCCATGTGGCAATACAGGGTCCCTGGGAATGTACCTGTCGTTGAGCTGTGATGCCTGGGGCACATCTGTCCTCACATGTCACTGTGGGGGGTGATTGTGACATGGCAGCAGGAGATGGGAACTGTGACACGGCCTCATGATATCCAATGGGCCAACCTGGGACTTATTGATGCCACTTGTTGAACCGTGATGACAGATGTTGGCCATGTATGTACCATACATGTCCTTACGGAACTGCACACTTCATGTAGTTGTGCCTCATAATGATGTATGATGTGATATTGAGTGTGTTCAATGCTGCATATGTGGGGTGACTGACAATCTTGCTTTCTTCTCCTCTGCACTGCAGGGCTCCTGCTGTCCATAGACCATTCCCAGACCTGGCAACGATGGTGGAACGGGACAGCATCCGACGGTACCGCTTCACCAGGCAGCTGATTGAGGATTTGGCAGTGCAGTTGGCCCCACATTTGCAGCCTGGCCGGCCGTATCCTACAGCGCTGACCCCCAAGGTGAAGGTGATGGCAGCCCTACACTTCTTTGCCACCGGTACCTTTCAACATACTGTGGCGACTGCTGGTGGGATGTCACAGACCATGTTCAGCCGTATGCTCCGCGATGTTTTGGAGGCAATGTTGCTATACCTGAACCGGTACATCTATTTCCCTAGACTGCAACGACTCACTGACGTGAAGAGTGACTTCTATGCCCTGGGGAGGATGCCGCATGTCATTGGCTCCATTGATGGGACACATGTGGCTTTGGTACCACCACAGGCCCAGGAGCAGGCCTACCGTAACCGCAAGCACTACCACTCGGTCAATGCACTGGTGGTGTGTCTTGCAGATATGACCATCTCACACGTGTGTGCCCGTTTCCCTGGTTCAGCACACGATGCCTTTGTGATGAGGAGTAGTCGCATCCCCAGGATGATGGCACAGATGCAGAACCAGCGTGCCTGGCTTGTCGGTGTGTACTGACTTTGTGCCATTGTGTGTGATCTGATCTGTAGTATTCCGCCCACTTTTCCAAGTCAGCTAATGTGCACTTGTCTGTCCGTAGGTGACTCGGGATACCCCAACATGCCGTGGTTGCTGACACCCCTCAGGAACCCTGTGACACCAGCCCAGATGCGCTACAATGAGGCACATGGTCGGACCAGGAGAGTGATTGAGCGGACATTTGGTCTCCTGAAGAGCCGCTTCCGCTGCCTCGACAAGACAGGAGGGTCCCTCCCATATGCCCCAGCGAAGGTGTGCAAGATTATCATCGTCTGCTGCATGCTCCACAACCTGGCAGTGCGGAAGGAGTTGCCTCTCATCCAGGATGACAATGACCAACATCCGCCACCTGTGGAGGATCCTGGCCTGGACCACGATGCCAGTGATGATGATGATGATGGTGATGTCCGCACACAGCTCATCACCAACTTCTTTAGCTGAATGTGAGTATCCTGAGGTGTCATGTCAATGATGTGAGTTGGCATGATATGTGTAGGTGGTGCTCTGGTGCTGTTGGAGTGTGTCCATGGGCTACTTGACTGGATGTGTGTAGCGATGTGTGCTTACAGGTGGTCTGTACTCCCCAACAGTGTTGACATGCTAACTTGGTTCTGGGTGGGTATCTTGTAACATGTATTGTGCATGAGTTTTGCTGTTCTGTCCTGTTCTCCATTGCTTTTGACTGTGTGTCATTTCTGTCCTTCACAGGGTACTTTCAGATTCGTTTGGTCAACTGTGTCCACCGACGACGTCATTGTACTTCCAGGGTGGTAGCTGTTGTGTCCCTACAGGTGATGTGCGCCACACCCATGGACTTCCTTCCTTCTACAGTTGTTGACTGTGTGCCCGCTGCCAGGTGGGATTACCTTGCATCTGTAGTGGTTACGACATGTTGCAACTGTGTAATAAACCTGTGCTTCACTTTGTGATGTGCGTTGTCTGTGGTCACACATTTGACTGCCATTTGCTTACAGCACCTGTGGGCTACTTGACTACAACTGGGAATAGGTGTGGTGTCTGTGCATTGCACCGTCTTTCCTGGCAACATCAGTGTAGGCAATGAGTCAGATGGCCTAGGTGTGTATGTGTTGTGTAGCCCTGGTGGTGTGTCTCCCTCATATGTGTCACGTTGCCATTACTCACATGCCTGTGTTGTACTTGCTGTTGCAGTTCGCATACACAGTGTAATTTTGCAGTTCATCATCCCCATGACAGCACCCACGTTGGAATCACAACAGAGGCAAGTATGGTGTATTAGTGTGTTTATTGTGATACATTTGTGTGAATAGTGCATAGGATGGTTAGTGCTGTACATTTATATTGCAATCAGAAGTTCCTAGATGAATTGAAAGTCCTGGTAGACAAAATCCCCAGTATCGGGGCCACAGTTGTCTGAGACATTGGTCCAACTTGTACTCCCCATGTCATGTGTGGGAGTTGTGTTGCCGTCAACAGGGTGAACAGTTTGTGCACAAAGGTGAACATCCAGAACAGGTTCAGGCTTCCTGGGGGTTGCACTTGGCCATCGGCCTCTCACTTGCCCCTCCTCGGACGACCCCTCTTCTTTGGGGGGCCCCTCAAGTACAGGCTGCTGCGGTGCAGGGGACTCTCCGCCAGAGTCATCCTCCCTCCCTGTGGCAGTTGCAGTTGTTTCGGCACCAGATGTTGTTGGCACACAGGGAGGTGTAGACTGGTTGCTGTTCATCTGGCGGAGGCATTGTAATATGTCCCTGTGCACCGCCGTCATCTCTTGCAGTGTGTCCCACTTGGACTCCACGCGGGACATGTGTGAGTCCAAGCGGGCATGATGGGCAGCCTGCTGCTGTTTAATGTCCCTGAGGAGCCCCACTACCTGGCTGAGATCTCCGGTGCTGGACTGGTACGCATCGGCTATGCGTGCCAGTTGTGGGTCATCATGCACACCAGACACCTCTGCAAGCAGCGACCTCTGTCTCCCACCCCTCCCACCACCCCTGCCGACATGTGCAGTGCGTGCAGTGGCACGCACAGATGACCCTGGTCCCCCTTGGGGGTTGGTGGTGGTGGTGGTGTCCATGGCCCCACGTTGGTCCAGGGTCCCTGTGCTGGTGGTGCTCCTTGTTCTGTCCATGTCGGCAGGGATGGTATTTGTGGTGACAGTCGTTGGAGGGGTGGGTGCATGGAGTGGCAGCTGGTGGTCCTGCTGGTGCTGCAGCTGGTGGTCCTGCTGGTGCTGCATGTTGACTTGCACCGGAGGTGCCAGGTTGGTCTTCTTCATCCGAGGAGGGCAGAGGCTGTTCGACACCAGTGAGCTCCGTATCCTCTTGAGCCTGGGACTGGGACTCCACAGCGTCTGCTGCTGTGTCCCCATCATCACCTGTTTTTGGGAGACACACACAATGTATGTTATGTTTCTGCAGGCATCAATGGTTGACACACCTGACAGTTGTGACTGTGCCTCTGGGTGCGGGCCTGTACATTGCATTGTCCTAAGTTGTCACAGTCAGGGGTTGATATTGGTGTAGCACATTGTCCTGCATTATTTGGGCATTTCTATGTATTTGTTGGGGTGTGAACATGGTCTGCATTGGTTGTATTTTGTTGACAGCCGGCCCTCCTTCCCACCCAGCCAGTCAGTTATCCCACCATGGACTGTGCTTGCATTGCAGGGAGTGGAAGTTGTCTTTCAAGATGTCAGTCAGTGGTGTCCTGCTGTTGGTTGTTGCACAGTTGCCAGCAGGGCCTTGTGCTCCCCACAGCAGTAGCCAGTGTCAGCCATCTTGTGAGTCCTTTTCCACTCCCTGTGATGTGGGCATGGTTGTGAGTGGTGTTGATGGGCCAGTTGTGAGGCTGAGCAATATCTGTGCCTACTACTCCCATCATGCTATTGCCTCCACCCCCTTCCCAGCATGCCCATGCTTCCTTCCTTTGACTCTGCTTCCCTGTGGGGTGGGCTGCCTGTGCTGACAGGATGGCTGGGAGTGTTGTCCTGGCAGTTGTTTGGCTAAAAGTCCCAAGAGTGTCCCTGTGCTTCACACAACATAACCCAGGGTGGTGGTTCTTTGTGGGATCTTGAGTTAGGATGTGAGGCATTGCATTCTCCCAGGTGGGTTATGTGGAGTTTGTGTTGAGGGGGTGTGTGAGGGGAGGTGCTTGTGACTATGGTCAGTGCTGCAAGTCCTCCTTCCCACCCAGCCAGATATCCCACCATGGAACGTGCTTGCATTGCAGGGAGTGGAAGTTGTCTTTCAAGATGTCAGTCAGTGGTGTCCTGCTGTTGGTTGTTGCACAGTTGCCAGCAGGGCCTTGTGCTCCCCACAGCAGTAGCCAGTGTCAGCCATCTTGTGAGTCCTTTTCCACTCCCTGTGATGTGGGCATGGTTGTGAGTGGTGTTGATGGGCCAGTTGTGAGGCTGAGCAATATCTGTGCCTACTACTCCCATCATGCTATTGCCTCCACCCCCTTCCCAGCATGCCCATGCTTCCTTCCTTTTGACTCTGCTTCCCTGTGGGGTGGGCTGCCTGTGCTGACGGGATGGCTGGGAGTGTTGTCCTGGCAGTTGTTTGGCTAAAAGTCCCAAGAGTGTCCCTGTGCTTCACACAACATAACCCAGGGTGGTGGTTCTTTGTGGGATCTTGAGTTAGGATGTGAGGCATTGCATTCTCCCAGGTGGATTATGTGGAGTTTGTGTTGAGGGGGTGTGTGAGGGGAGGTGCTTGTGACTATGGTCAGTGCTGCAAGTCCTCCTTCCCACCCAGCCAGATATCCCACCATGGAACGTGCTTGCATTGCAGGGAGTGGAAGTTGTCTTTCAAGATGTCAGTCAGTGGTGTCCTGCTGTTGGTTGTTGCACAGTTGCCAGCAGGGCCTTGTGCACCCCACAGCAGTAGCCAGTGTCAGCCATCTTGTGAGTCCTTTTCCACTCCCTGTGATGTGAGCATGGTTGTGAGTGGTGTTGATGGGCCAGTTGTGAGGCTGAGCAATATCTGTGCCTACTACTCCCATCATGCTATTGCCTCCACCCCCCTTCCCAGCATGCCCATGCTTCCTTCCTTTTGACTCTGCTTCCCTGTGGGGTGGGCTGCCTGTGCTGACAGGATGGCTGGGAGTGTTGTCCTGGCAGTTGTTTGGCTAAAAGTCCCAAGAGTGTCCCTGTGCTTCACACAACATAACCCAGGGTGGTGGTTCTTTGTGGGATCTTGAGTTAGGATGTGAGGCATTGCATTCTCCCAGGTGGGTTATGTGGAGTTTGTGTTGAGGGGTGTGTGAGGGGAGGTGCTTGTGACTATGGTCAGTGCTGCAAGTCCTCCTTCCCACCCAGCCAGATATCCCACCATGGAACGTGCTTGCATTGCAGGGAGTGGAAGTTGTCTTTCAGGATGTCAGTCAGTGGTGTCCTGCTGTTGGTTGTTGCACAGTTGCCAGCAGGGCCTTGTGCTCCCCCCAGCAGTAGCCAGTGTCAGCCATATTGTGAGTCCTTTTCCACTCCCTGTGATGTGCTCATGGTTCATGGTGGTGTTGATGGGACAGTTGTGGGGGTGAGCAATATCTGAGACTACGACTCCCATGATGCTATTGGCTACACTGACTTGCCCAGCATACACAGAATTCCTTTCTTTCAGGGGTCTTCACTGTGTGTTGGTGTTGTGGTGGTGGCTACATGTCTGGATGTGTTTGTTAGTTATATTTGTGCCACTGCCTAGCTGTAGTTGTAGTTGTGTTTGTACATGTGATGACACGGTTAAATGTAACTTTGAGATGGCATGTGTTGTGTTTATCTGACTGACATACACATTTTGGGATGATTCTGTTCTGGTTGCTGTGTAATTGCTAAGAGTGCATGGTTTGACTCTCCCCTTGACAGTGATGTGTGTGTGTATTGTGGCAGAATATTGTGTACATTTGTTGTGTACTCACCAGGCTCTGGGATGTTTTCTAGTCCATAGACGCTCACTGGCGGAAGGATGGCCCGCACCTTCTCCTCCCAGGGCCTGAGGTATACTGGCTTGGCAGGAGGGCCACTGCCGGTGTATTGGCTCAGGAGGTAGTCCTTCTTCAGCAGCTCCCGTACCCTCCTGCGCACGTCATACCACCTGTTCTGGATGTCAGTCTTTGTGCGCAGACATGGTGATTGTGCGTTCACCCTGTTGATGATCCTCTCCCACATCTTTGTTTTCTGGGAGATGGGTGTCTGTTGGACCAGTGCGCCAAACAGCTGTGGCTGTACCCTGAGGATCTCGTCTACCAGGACTTCCAATTCACAATCTAGGAACTTGTGATTCTTCTTTGGGGGCATGGTGATGGGTGGTGATGGTGAGTGATGTGTGTGTTGGTGTGCAGGTGAAGGTGTGTGAGTGTGTGTTTTGCTGGGTGTATGTGAGGTAGCTATTTGTTGGTGTGCTGATGGTGTGTGGCTTGTGTGAGGGATGAGCTGTGGGTGTGTGGTTGCTGTCTGTTGAGTGCTGGCAGGTGAATAGCATTTGCAAAAGATCATGGTTGGGATTTGTGTCCTTTATATGGGTGGAGTTGTGGGTGTGTCTTTGTTCTCTGTCCCCATCCCCCCCCAGTATTTATTGGCTTTGTAATTGCTTGTTTGGCCTTTTTTTTGTGTATTTTCCCTTAGTACTTTCTGTGCATGTTGGAAACGTTCTTGTGACCGAGTCGGACCCTGCAGTTGTCTCGTACGTCTTCTCCGTTTCGTTCACGCTGTGTTTGTGCAATTTTCTATGCTGCGTACGCGTCGGTCGCGGTGTTTTGTGTTACTTCGGCTCGCAGTTTTGTATGCGTGTCGGTCGTACGGCTTGTCCTCCGTACGACTCGGTCGTGGTTTTCGCGCCTTGCATCGTACTTTGCGGTTTGGAGTTCGCGAGTACGTTTCGGTCGGATTTGTTCCGGGTGCATGTCGGTCGGTTCGATTCGCGTGTTTTTCCGGCCGAATTGCTATTTTCCGTGCGGCTCGGTCGTTCGGCTTGGGTTCCGTACGTGTCGGTCGGATTTTGCACGATTTGCATCGTACTTGGCGTGTCGGGCGCCACAGGTACGTGTCGGTCGGAATTAATTCCGGCTCCGAGTCGGTCGGTGCTTTTTCCGGCCCGAATCGGAATCGACCCCAGTGTGTTACTTAATTTTGCTTACCCTTAATTTGCCCAGGAGCTAGTCTCCTACCCCCCCTTCGACAGTAGGTAACCTAAGCAGGTGACCTCCTGTCGACAATATTTACCCCCTTTGGCAGCTGGGCATGGACAGACTTGTAGGAGGTAAATAGCTAGGGGAAACCACACCAAGGAGGCCATGTCCAATACTATTGGACTGTACCACTTTGTAAATTTTGCTGTACAAGCACATTGAACTAACCAGAAAACTTGAATCCAATGACCAACTACCAATTCCTTTAGCTATTGTGCAGTTTAACATGATGGCGCATTAATGCAAACTTTATTTTATTGCCTCCTCATCTGGCCCTGGCACAGCAACCTTAAATTGAAACCATTATTCTGTATGCATGGCAGAGCTACTCTCTGTGTCAGAAGCTGCACATGGCCCACAGAAGCTGCTGCCCCTCCTTCTCTCTTATGGCTTCATAGAACCTGCCTGGTCTTTTGCCAAAAATAATAAGCAGAGCCTCCCCTCTCTCTCTACGCTCTGGCCCCCTCCTTCGGAATGTCTTCCAAGGTCGAAGTGCCAGAGCAAGCCTGCCAGAAAAAAAAAACCCTTCGTCCGCTCTGGTCTCTCCCCCCTCCTTTTTCATAGAGGGGGAGAGCACATTCCTACATGCACTTTTAAAATACGTGTCTTTTTAAGCACAGAGATAAACAGCACTGTTTAATTTAAACGTGCATTCTTCTTTACATTTTTCAAAAGTTGCACTTTTCCTATGTCAAAATGAATGTACATTGTTACTAGTATTTCTGATCAAACCATATTTTTATTTATGTATTATTATTTATTCACTCTTCGAAATTTAAAGTGTAATTCTTCCAATGGCATCTGCAGAACACAATGACGACAACAAACCAAATTGAGCTCATTCCAGACATTTTCAAGAAGGGGCCACACACTCATAACACACAACACAGCTTGCTGAGGCAAGCCATCCTTACACAAAGAGCACAGTCGCTACTCACTCAAACAAGTACTTCACAAGCATCACCACCGGTGTCAGTTCACAAACCTCATAGACACTCAAACACACAATCAAACCACAAATCAACACCAGGACAAAAACAAAAGGCAGCCCACAGACTGCACTCAAACCAAACCAATTGTAAATCATATTTACAAACAAAAGAGCTCTCAAAAGCAGTCCAGAGACTACACCAAGACAAGTAAACAGCCCAGAGACTGTTCCATGTTCAAAAGACAGGCTCTAGCCCCAGACCTTTTCCAAAATACGCCGAATTACCAGTTGGTCTGGCAGAGTGTTCGCAAACACTCTGTGTCTTTACCAAATCATACTTATTCCAGAAGGCATGCCTATTACAGGGGTCCTTAGACCCACCCAAAACAAGATAGGGTAAAACCCCCAAGCCTTTGCAAGAAGAGACCGAATTACCAATTGGCCTGGCGGAACACTCAAGAGCGCTCCGTATCACCACTTACGAATTTTTCTAAATGCAGGCATGTTCTTCCAATTATACCCATTCAAACAAATATCATAAGGAGAAAAATCCCCACATTACCTGCCTTCACTTTTTGCAAAAAATGAATAAAATACCAAACCAAAATCTTGGCCAAGCAAATCAAAAGTGCCACTTCAGTGACCTTACCAAACAGAAGTCTTCAACTCCCACCTGCTGATCTCTGGTCGACCTAATGGTCACTGCAAAAAATACGCCAAAGAAAACCCCAGTTGAGACCGGCCATCATCTGGAGGGTCAAATCGGGAAAATTGGAAAATTCACGTCGGCCTGCAAAGACAAAGGTCTCCTCGTGCAGTGCGCTTTCTCAGTAAGATTTCAATTTTCCATCAAGACCACTCTTTCGGATGGCCGCGTCTCCAATGGGGCCCCAAGAGTCGGGCGCCAATTGTGGAAATGTACCTTTTTAGGGGTACACTGGTGCAGGGTCACCCTTTTGTCCACGGGTTCAAAAACCAACAAAATAGAAATCAACACTGAAGCTGGAATTCAAAATAACAATTTTATTAACTTCTCTTGAGTGGAACCACGTCCAACAACACTCTCAAGTGTTGCAGGAGGTGGCACACTGGCTTAACAAACCAGTGTCCTTTTATACAGACTTTGTTGCAACGTAAGCACATAACAGAAAAAGGAACAAGTTTAAACATAGGAATAACTATCGGCAAACAAGGGCAGATGAATAACCACTTGGTCAGCAAAGTGGGAGGGAGGAGCAGAAATGCTTATGGCAGTGGTAAATGGTTGACAGTTACATTCAAGACCAGGTGCACTGGCAGCTTACGAAACCCGCAGCACATACATTGTTTTAGCTGAGTCAGGAAGTCACTAAAATAGACAGCACAGGCAGGGAAAAAGACGAGGAGCAGAGAACGAAAGAATTACAAAGCCAACAAATAGACAACACAGCCAAAATGACTGTAGCTTATGCTAACGTAAAATATTACACATTTCCACATGCGGATGTCGGTGCAACCTTATAGTAATATGAGGTTGGGTCAGAAATGTTAAACCCTGAAAAATATGAAAATTTCTGTGCAAAAGTTTTCGAACTACTTTTCGGTGGTGTAGGGCAATGTTCCCATTGGCGATATGTGAAAACATTCCTAGGGGTACTGGATTTGTGTAGAAAATGATGACCATAATGTTGATAGCAATACATGATGTTAAAATCTGATGGGTCTTCTAACATTTCATTGCTAGCAAATGCAGAAGATTGTTTTAAATCAGATAACATATTGTTTACAGTTTCAAAATCCCAATCATCAGTAAATGTACTGGAGGTAATGATATAATTTAAGGAAATTTTAAATAAATGAGGTATTTTTTAAAGTTCGGTCAGACCAAATATATCAGAATCAACCTTGTCCCATACTATACCATCAGGTATAGGAACTGCTGTAATGTTCACTGATGACAAGTCTCTTTGTTCACGGTGTGATGAAACATGAGGTTTCAGGATCAAGTTCACTTTGATGCTGCAGAGCTTTGGCGAAGGTAAGTTCCATTAATACGTAAGCAGAAGACATTTGCTAAGCCTATCCAGAAGAGAAAGAAAAGTATCCCAGTGATTATCCAAAGTTCTACCCAAGGCGACACCAGGTAAGTTTTTTATAAGAAAAAAGAAAAAGTCTTTGATTTGTTGTTGACGAGATATCGGGGGTTGCGTTGTTTCAGGTTCACTTGGATCCAAGGAAAAGGTATCGAAGTCGATGAAATAGCCAGATGCAGTTCGATCTATTTAAGGTAGTTCCGCAGGTTTTGTTGAACTTGAAGATGGCTCTTGTTGAGGCATGTTTATGTAGACATCAGTGTTAGGTCGAATTGAAATTTGTCCTTCATATTGGTTTTGAATTTCTGTTTCGAGAGGAACAAGTTCCATGGCATTGTTGCATAGTCCATCATTCCATATAGGAGACTCTTCGAACGTGATGAGCCTTTCTGTCTGAACTTCCTGTATGGTAGCGAGAGGAGGACGTCTGCTACTCAGGAGCCCACTAGGCCTACTATTCACTATCGGCCACATAGTGTGGTTTGATTAGATCAATGGAGACAAATCTCTTTTCCTTTTTTCCGGCAAGAGGCGGCAGAAGTACAGTTCTTGTTCCTTCAACGGCCAGGACAGGTACAGGCTTTCTGTATGATGGCCCAAATTCTTTCTTGTCCACTATCTTTTCCCTGACCAGATCCCCGACTTTAGGAATCCAGACAGGTCTTGCCGTGTCTGACTTGACTTCCCCAGTGGCGGTCCGCTTTACCTGCACATTTCATTACTCTGTAGTGCCCTGGATTCATTCAGATCCTGCAAAACAGCCAAACATTTATTGATGTCAAAAGGTTTTTCATCCGCCACTGTGTCTTCACAATCGAGATCAGGTACCCACATTCTCGTCCCAAATAGGACCTCATAAGGAGTGACACACCCTAGAGAATTTCTTGGCATGTTATTCAAGGCCCGCTATACCCCATATAAGTGATTGACCCAACTGCCTCCCGCGCCTAATACTCTAGCTGTTAACGATTGCTTTAAGTCCCGTTTTTTCCTCTCCACAACCGAATTTCCCTTGGGATGGTAAGGAGAGGAGTACCGCAGTGCAACACCCAAACGTCCCATGGCTTCCTTGTAAGCCCTAGAGCTAAACGCGGGGCCACGGTCAGAATGTAATGTGCCAACAGCGTATGTCCCTATAAAGACTCGCAAATCTTTGATAACAGTTCGAGCTTCAGCCGAGCGCTGAGGCCATACCCATAGGAATCTCGAGCAGGGATCCATTGCAACCGTGATGTACTTGTAAGCCCCATCAGATTGTAAGGGGCCGCAATGGTCCAAATAGACACACAGCTGTCAGAATTTTCTCTGTGGATGCAAAGCGCATCTCAGCGTTCGTATATAAGTGTGATTTGTATGCTATGGGTACCTTTTCGCTTTCATTGTATGTTAGGTAGGTGTACCCAGATTGACCCGCAACTATACGGATCACCAAGTTGCGAACATTTACGCGCGTCTGTAAGTGTTTAGAATCTATCATGTCAGCTTGTAAGGAACGAAGGATATCTGTGTGTTCCTGTGTCCATTGCCTAACTGAAAAATCAGGTCTTAGAAGGTCGTAGAAAGGTTTAACCCTCTCTGCGTAATCCAAAATGTATGTTCTACAAAAATTCAGGAATCCCAGTATGGATTGTAATTTTTTTTATGATTTTGGAGGATGGAGCAGCGCACACTTCTCTAAAACGTTAGCTGTCAAGCTTTTCCCTTCACTTGAGAGCTCATATCCCAAAAATAGGACATTGAGGTGGGATATTTTTGATTTTTTAAAGTTGAATTTGTAGCCCTCAGAGGCGAATCCCAAAATTATGGTGCTCACCCTGGTCAAGTGTTCCTCTAGGTTATCATCCGTCAGGTAAATATCATCTACATAGGACAATGCCTCCTCATCCAGATTCTGAAGTAACTCAGTTACCCTAGCTGAGAACAACCCCAGGCTGTTTTTATACCCCTGGGGGAGTCGACAAAATTGACGCTGGGACCCCAGCGCTGAGAATGCTGTCAAATATCTGCTCTCAAGTGCTATATTTTGGCAGAAAAATCCATTTGAGATATCTAGTGCTGTTTTGTATTTTTTCCACACAATGGTATTCATCAATGCGGCACTGTGTGCGTCTTGTACTGCAAATGTTTTTGTAGTCTAAAACTAGACGATATGAATTATCGGGTTTCATTAAGGGAAACAAAGGATTATTCATTTAAAAGGTGCAAGTTTCAATCTCACCCTGGTATTCAAGTTGATCTAAGATCTCCCTGACCTGTTTTTTGGCTTCCTGTTTTATTGGATACTGTCTCTGTAGAGTTGGAGTAGATTTTAATGGTATCATGTGGTTAGTTGACTCTTCATCCCACCCAACATGGAGGCGATATAGTGCAGGGGCAAGGGCTACCGCCCACTCCTGCGTGTATGTGTGTTTTAAGAGCATGGGAACAAGGTCGGAAAAGGCTGGAAAAATGACCCTTTCTCCCTTTGGGCAATCCATAGCAATAGCAGGCGGCAATCTCTTTCAGCTAAAAGAATGTCATAGCCAAAAGTCATGTTCTCCCAAAAGAGACCTTTGATTTTTCTGGGCTTGTCCCCTTCCATTTGGAGTGTTATTTCATGTAACCTATGTGGGACGCTTACCCTAGTATCAGGCGTTTCCACCGTGATATGTTCACCCAGCTCCGCTGTCACCAGAAATTCCATCAGGTTCTGGCGAGCTATTGTTACTTCTGCTGCACTGTCTAGCATCGTCAGAGCCCATTCCCCGTTCAGTAGTTGAGTCCTCAGAATCCTGGGCATGTCTGATCTTAAGACCTGCTACTTTCTTCTTTTTGAATTGAGGTTTTGGTTTAGGCTTTTCTTCTTTTTTGGATGCATAGTACGAAGTGCGTTGCGTGTCTCTGGACTTTGTACGCTCTTTTTGTCTGTGTTCTGACCGTCCTTCACTCTTGGAGTTTTTTGTTTTTTTTTAAACATATTTTTATTAGTTTCACAATATAAAAGTCACATACAGTACCCGAGCAGTATTTCGGCAGCTAATACAGTACATTGACCTCTTGGAGTTTTTTGATGAACCCTGAAAGGAACGAGAGGAACGTGTATCAGTGTCCTGATACCTGTCAGGTTTTTTATTGTTATCTCTATTCCTAAGGTTATTCCTCCTTTCGGAGGGCTCCTGCTGAGGAGACCTACCTCTGGATTGAGATCTATTCTTTTGTTGTTTGTTATTATCCCATTTCTTCTTTGAAGAAGCAGGTGTTTGCTTGGTGTGTTCTTTTTCTGGACCTCCCATCAGTTGAGGCTTTACTGGTCTAGCTCCCAAAACATTCTCTACCTAATTCTGCATATGTGGTTTCAATAATTTTAGGTAATTGTGTCTCCTGTTGTAAAGGAGTGAAATCCCTTAGGCGTTGGCATATTTCCACTGCTGCTGCATCCCCTTTAATGTTTGCTAATATTATAACTGATACCTGGGCAAAGTTGCCTAGTAACTTCATCCCTTAGTTCAGAGCAGGTTCCGCCATGTACTCATTCTGTATTTGTCTTAATACATCTGGTATTACTGCTAATGAAGGGATATCATGAGTCCTGGTATATATGGCAGTGAAGACTGCACCCCAAGTGGTACAATCCTCTATCTGGGGAGCTAATCCCATGGGCAAGCAAATTGTTAGCATTCTATGCTTTTCTTGTGGACCAGTGTGTGGAAATACTGCCTCTAGCTGTGTTATTTTTTGAGCTATCCAGACTAGCATTTGTTCACATTTAGTGGGCATTTTACCCATCGCTGCGTGTAACGTTTGTGGTGTAACTTTAGTTGCTGATGTTTGAATCGGACCTGTTGGTATAGCCGTCACTGGCTGAAGTGTGAGTGTTCTCATCGCGAACTGTGTCATGTTTCTGTAAAGTCTTATTAGTTCTTTATGAAGTGTATGTACGTCTCCTACTGGCATTGTTTCAATGTCAGGGTGTGGTGTGTCGGTCGCTAGTAATGGCCATGTTGCTCCGTCTCTTCCGAGCGTTCCGAGTCTTACTTTATTTCTTCTATGGGGGAGGACACCTTTAAACCAATATATATGCTCCTGTGAGCGGAACTTCAGTGTCCTCGTTCGGACAATATTCGTTCCGTATGTCATCTTCTATGTAGTAATGAAATGTTTTTGTTCGTGCATTTGCCTGTGGGAATCTAACCCATGAATAGAATAGCTCCGTTCTCTATGATTCGTGTGCCTCAATCACGAAAGTTACTGACCCACCCCTAGCTGTCAAACCATATGAAGCTAGTTTTAGGGTGATGGCATTTTAAAAAATTTCTGAAATTTGTATTGCATCTGCATCTTCTTCAGCTGAGAGATTTAGGTCATGCACAGCGTTATCCTGTTGCTCAGTCATTGTTTTTAGTAAGAAGAGTTTTTAATGGGAACTTAGAAAGGTGTTATGCACAATAGGAACTATGGGGCCGATTCCGATTCGGGCCGGAAAACGTACCGATCGACTCGAAGCCGGAATTCATTCCGACCGACACGTACCGGGGCAGCCCGACCCGCAAAGTACGATGAAAAGCGTGCAAAATCCGACCGACTCGTACGGAACACAATACAAACGACCGAACCGCGCAGAAAACAGCTATCCGGCCGGAAAAGCACGCGAATCGAACCGACCGACACGCACCAGGAAGAATCCCGAACGAAACGTACCCGCGAAATCCGACCCGCAAAGTACGATGCAACGCGTGGAAAACACGACCGAGTCGCACGGAGCCCAAGCCGTACGACCGACACGCATACAAAACTGCGAGCCGAAGCAACCCAATACACCGCGACCGACGCGTACGCAGCACAGAAAACAGCACAAACACAGCGCGAACGAATCGGAGAAGCTCGCACGAGACAACTGCAGGGTCCGACTCGGTCAGAAGAATGTCTCCTACATGCACAAAAAGTACAAAGGGAAAAACACACAAAAAAAGGCCAAACAAGCAATTACAAAGGCAATAAATACTGGGGGGGGGAAACAGGGAACTAAGACACACCCACAACTCCACCCATATAAAGGACACAAATCCCTACCATGATCCTTTGCAAATTCAAATTACCTGCCAGCACTCAACACCAACAGACAGCAACCACACACACACTCACAGCTCATCCATCACACAAGCCACACACCATCAGCACCTCAACAAATAGCACCCTCACATACACCCAGCAAAACACACACTCACACACCCTCACTTGCACACCCCCACACACATCACTCACCACCACCACCCATCACCATGCCCCTAAAGAAGAATCCAAAGTTCCTAGATAGTGAATTGGAAGTCCTGGTAGATGAGATCCTCAGGGTAGAGCCACAGCTGTTTGGTACACTGGTCCAACAGACCCCCATGTCGCAGAAAACCAAGATGTGGGCGAGGATCGTCTCCAGGGTGAACGCACAATCACCATGTTTGCGCACAAAGGAAGACATCCAGAACAGGTGGTATGACGTGCGCAGGAGGGTCAGGGACCTACTGAAGAAGGACTACCTCTTGAGCCAACACACCGGCAGTGGCCCTCCTGCCAAACCAGTATACCTCAGGCCCTGGGAGGAGAAGGTGCGGGCCATCCTACCACCAGTGAGCGTATATGGACTAGAAAACATCCCAGAGCCTGGTGAGTACACAACCAATATACCCAATATTGTGTGACAACACACACACATCACTGTCAAGGGGATAGTCAAACCATGCACCCTTAGCAAATCCACAGCAACAAAACCAGAATCATCCCAAGATGTGTATGTCAGTCAGATAAACACAATACATGCCATCTCATAGTGATATGTAACTGTGTCATGACATGTACAAACCCTACAACAAATAAAGCTAGGCAGTGGCACAAATATAACCAACAAACACTGTCAGATATGTAGCCACCACTACAAAACCACCACACAGGGAATCCCACAGAAAGGAAGGAATTCTGTGTATGCTGGTCAAGTCAGTGTAGCCAATAGCATCATGGGAGTTGTAGTCACAGATATTGCCCACCCTCACAATACGCCCATCAACACCACTCTGAACCATGCTCACATCACAGGGAGTGGAAAACAACTGACAAGATGGCTGACACTGGCTACTGCTGTGGGGAGCACAAGGCCCTGCTAGGAACTGGGCACCAACAAACAGCAGGACACCACTGACTGACATCCTGAAAGCCAACTTGCACTCCCTGCAATGGAAGCACGTTCCATGGTGGGACATCTGGCTGGGTGGGAAGGAGGACTGACAGCTATGACCATAGTTACCAGCAGCTCTTCCCACACACACCCCTAACACAAACTACACACAACTCACCTGGGAAAATGCATTGCCTCACACTAAAATTAATTATCCTACAAAGAACCACCACCCTGGGTCATGCTGTGGGAAGCACAGTGACACACATGGGACTTGTAGCCAAACAAACGCCAGGACAACACTGTCAGCCATCCATTCAGCACAGGCACACCACCCCACAGGGAAGCAGAGTCAGAAGGAAGGAAGTATGGGCAAGCTGGGAAGGGGGTGGAGGCAATAGCATGATAGGAGTGGTAGTCACAGCTCAACATCCCCCCCACATGGCCCAGCAAGCTCACACTGAAGCATGCACACCTCACAGAGAGTGGAAAGCCCCATCAAAGATGTCTGACACTGGTGCTCTGTTGTGGGGAGCACAAGGCCATGCTGGGAACTGGCCACCAACCAAAAGCAGGACACCACTGTCAGCCATCTTGCCATTGCTGTCACACCCACACACAGTGAAGTACACTCAAAAGGAAGGAAGTATGGGCATGCTGGGAAGGGGGGTGGAGGCAATAGCATGATGGGAGTGGTAGTCACAGCTCAACATCCCCCCCCCACATGGCCCAGCAAGCTCACACTGAAGCATGCACACCTCACAGAGAGTGGAAAGCCCCATCAAAGAGGTCTGACACTGGTGCTCTGTTGTAGGGAGCACAAGGCCATGCTGGGAACTGGCCACCAACCAACAGCAGGACACCACTGTCAGCCATCTTGCCATTGCTGTCACACCCACACACAGTGAAGTACACTCAAAAGGAAGGAAGTATGGGCATGCTGGGAAGGGGGTGGAGGCAATAGCATGATGGGAGTGGTAGTCACAGCTCAACATCCCCCCACATGGCCCAGCAAGCTCACACTGAAGCATGCACACCTCACAGAGAGTGGAAAGCCCCATCAAAGATGTCTGACACTGGTGCTCTGTTGTGGGGAGCACAAGGCCATGCTGGGAACTGGCCACCAACCAAAAGCAGGACACCACTGTCAGCCATCTTGCCATTGCTGTCACACCCACACACAGTGAAGTACACTCAAAAGGAAGGAAGTATGGGCATGCTGGGAAGGGGGTGGAGGCAATAGCATGATGGGAGTGGTAGTCACAGCTCAACATCCCCCCCCACATGGCCCAGCAAGCTCACACTGAAGCATGCACACCTCACAGAGAGTGGAAAGCCCCATCAAAGATGTCTGACACTGGTGCTCTGTTGTGGGGAGCACAAGGCCATGCTGGGAACTGGCCACCAACCAACAGCAGGACACCACTGTCAGCCATCTTGCCATTGCTGTCACACCCACACACAGTGAAGTACACTCAAAAGGAAGGAAGTATGGGCATGCTGGGAAGGGGGTGGAGGCAATAGCATGATGGGAGTGGTAGTCACAGCTCAACATCCCCCCACATGGCCCAGCAAGCTCACACTGAAGCATGCACACCTCACAGAGAGTGGAAAGCCCCATCAAAGATGTCTGACACTGGTGCTCTGTTGTGGGGAGCACAAGGCCCTGATGGGAACTGGCCACCAACATACAGCAGGACACCACTGTCAGCCATCTTGCCATTGCTGTCACACCCACACACAGTGAAGTACACTCAAAAGGAAGGAAGTATGGGCATGCTGGGAAGGGGGTTGGAGGCAATCGCATGATGGGAGTGGTAGTCACAGCTCAACATCCCCCCCACATGGCCCAGCAAGCTCACATTGAAGCATGCACACCTCACAGAGAGTGGAAAGCCCCATCAAAGATGTCTGACACTGGTGCTCTGTTGTGGGGAGCACAAGGCCATGCTGGGAACTGGCCACCAACGAAAAGCAGGACACCACTGTCAGCCATCTTGCCATTGCTGTCACACCCACACACAGTGAAGTACACTCAAAAGGAAGGAAGTATGGGCATGATGGGAAGGGGGGTGGAGGCAATAGCATGATGGCAGTGGTAGTCACAGCTCAACATCCCCCCACATGGCCCAGCAAGCTCACACTGAAGCATGCACACCTCACAGAGAGTGGAAAGCCCCATCAAAGATGTCTGACACTGGTGCTCTGTTGTGGGGAGCACAAGGCCATGCTGGGAACTGGCCACCAACCAACAGCAGGACACCACTGTCAGCCATCTTGCCATTGCTGTCACACCCACACACAGTGAAGTACACTCAAAAGGAAGGAAGTATGGGCATGCTGGGAAGGGGGTGGAGGCAATAGCATGATGGGAGTGGTAGTCACAGCTCAACATCCCCCCACATGGCCCAGCAAGCTCACACTGAAGCATGCACACCTCACAGAGAGTGGAAAGTCCCATCAAAGAAGTCTGACACTGGTGCTCTGTTGTGGGGAGCACAAGGCCATGCAGGGAACTGGCCACCAACCAACAGCAGGACACCACTGTCAGCCATCTTGCCATTGCTGTCACACCCACACACAGTGAAGTACACTCAAAAGGAAGGAAGTATGTGCATGCTGGGAAGGGGGTGGAGGCAATAGCATGATGGGAGTGGTAGTCACAGCTCAACATCCCCCCACATGGCCCAGCAAGCTCACACTGAAGCATGCACACCTCACAGAGAGTGGAAAGTCCCATCAAAGAAGTCTGACACTGGTGCTCTGTTGTGGGGAGCACAAGGCCATGCAGGGAACTGGCCACCAACCAACAGCAGGACACCACTGTCAGCCATCTTGCCATTGCTGTCACACCCACACACAGTGAAGTACACTCAAAAGGAAGGAAGTATGTGCATGCTGGGAAGGGGGTGGAGGCAATAGCATGATGGGAGTGGTAGTCACAGCTCAACATCCCCCCACATGGCCCAGCAAGCTCACACTGAAGCATGCACACCTCACAGAGAGTGGAAAGCCCGATCAAAGATGTCTGACACTGGTGCTCTGTTGTGGGGAGCACAAGGCCCTGATGGGAACTGGCCACCAACCAACAGCAGGACACCACTGACTGACATCATGAGAGTCAACCTGCACCCACTGCAAGGGTGGCATGCTTCATGGTGGGATAACTGGGCTGGAGGGAGAAAGATGTCCGGATGTCAACCAAATACCACCAATGCTGGCCATGCACACACCTCAACATTCACATTGAAATGCTTCATGTTGTCAGGACAATGCGCTACACCAATATCAACAGCTGACTGTGACAACTTAGGACAATGCAATGTACAGGCCCGCATCCAGAGGTACAGTCACAACTGTCAGGTGTTTGAACCATTGATGCCTGTAGAAACATTACATACATTGTGTGTCTCTTCCAAATACAGGTGATGATGGGGACACAGCAGTTGACGCTGAGGAGTCCCTGTCCCAGGCTCCGGGGGACACTGAGCTCACTGGTGTGGAACAGCCTCTGCCCACCTCGGATGACAAAGACCTACCTGGCACCTCCGCAGTGAGTCATCATGCAGCACCAGCAGGACCACCAGCTGCACCCCCTGCACCCACCCCTCCAACAACTGCCAACACACAGACCACCCCTGCTGACACGGACAGACCAAGGACCACCACCACCAACAGCACACGGACCCCGGCCCAACGTGGAGCTACGGACACCAACACCAGCAACAACCCCCAATGGGGCCCAGGGTCACCTGTGCGTGCCACCGCAGGTCCTTCACGTGTCACCAGGGGTGGTGGGAGGGGTGGTAGACATAGGTTGCTGCTTGCAAAGGGGTCTGGACTGCATGATGACCCACAACTGGTACGCATAGCTGATGCGTACCAGACTAGCACCGGAGAGTTCAGCCAGGTAGTGGGGATCCTCAGGGACATTCAACAGCAGCAGGCTTCCCATCATGCCCGCTTGGACTTACACATGTCCCGCATGGAGTCCAAGTGGGACACAGTGCAAGAACAGACGGCGGTGCATAGGGACATATTACAATGCCTCCGCCAGATTTGCACCAACATGTCAACACCTCCCTGTGTGCCCACAACATCTGGTGCTGCAACAACTGCAAATGCCACAGGGAGGGAGGATGACTCTGGTGGAGAGTCCCCTGCACCGCAGCAGCCTGCACTTGAGGGTCCCCCCCAAAGAAGAGGGGTCGTCCGAGGAAGGACAACTGAGAGGCTGATGGCCATGCACAACCCCCAGGAAGCCAACACCTGTTCTGGAAAATCACCTTTGTGCCCAAACTCTTCACCCTGTCGAATGCAACACAACTCTCCCACATGACATGGGGACCTCAAGTTGGACCAATGTATCAGATGACTGTGGACTTTACTCAAGACATTTATGCTATCAGGACTTCCAAATCATCTAGGAACTTTGGATTACAATCACAATGTACAGCACCCACCATCCTGTCAACTATACTCACACATGTATGTCAATAAACTCACTAATACACCATACTTGCCTCTGTTGTGATTCCAACGTTGTTTCTGAAGTGGAGATGATGATCTGTGAAATGACACTGTGCATGCTAACTGCTACAGCAAGTACAACACCGGCATGTGAGTCATGGCGACGTGACACATATGAGTGAGACACACCACCAGGGCTACACAACACATACACACCAGGGCCATCTGACTCATCGCCTACACTGATGTTGCCAGGAAATACGGTGCAATGCACAGACCCAACACCTATTCACAGTCTGTGTTAACTAGCCCACTGGTGCAGTAAGCAAATGTCAGTCAGATGTGTGACCAAGACAACGCACATCACAAAGTGAAGCACAGGTTTATTACACATTTGCAACATGTTGTAACCACTACAGATGCAAGGTGATCCCACCTGGCAGTGGGCACACAGTCAACAAGTGTAGAAGAAAGGAAGTCCATGGGTGTTGCGCACATCACCTGTAGGGAAACGACAGCTACCACCCTGGAAGTTGATTCACGGTGTCAGGGGATCACAGTTGACCAAACAACTCTGAAAGTACCCTGTGAAGGACAGAAATGACACACAGTCAAAAGCACTGAAGGACAGGACAGAACTGCAATACTCATGCCCAATACATGTCACAAGATACCCACCCAGAACCAAGTTAGCATGTCAACACTGTTGTGGAGTACAGACTACCTGTAAGGACACATCGCTGCACGCATCCATTCAAGTAGCACATGGACACACTCAAACAGCACCAGAGCACCACCAACACATATCATGCAAACTCACATCATTGACATAACATCCCTGGATACTCACATTCAGCTGAAGAAGTTGGTGATGAGCTGTGTGCGGACATCACCCTCATCATCATCATCATCACTGGCATCGTGGTCCAGCCCAGGATCCTCCACAGGTGGCGGATGTTGGTCATCGTCATCCAGGATGAGAGGCAACTCCTTCCGCACTGCCAAGTTGTGTAGCATGCAGCAGACGATGACAATCTTGCACACCTTTGCTGGGGCATATGGGAGGGCCCCTCCTGTCTTATCTAGGCAGCGGAAGCGGCTCTTCAGGAGACCAAATGTCCGCTCAATCACTCTCCTGGTCCGACCATGTGCCTCATTGTAGCGCATCTGGGCTGGTGTCACAGGGTTCCTGAGGGGCGTCAGCAACCACGGCATGTTGGGGTATCCGGAGTCACCTACATACAGACAATTGCACATTAGCTGATTTGGAAAAGAGGGTGGAACACTACATTGCGAACACACACAATGCTACAAAGTCAGTACACACCAACAAGCCAGGCACGCTGGTTCCGCATCTGTGACATCATCCTCGGGATGCGACTACTCCTCATCATGTAGGCATCGTGTGCAGAACCGGGGAAACGGGCACAGACGTGTGAGATACTCATATCTGCAAGACATACCACCAGTGCATTGACCGAATGGTAGTGTTTGCGGTTCCGGTATGCCTGCTCTTGGGCCTGTGGTGGTACCAAAGCCACATGTGTCCCATCAATGGAGCCAATGACATGCGGCATCCTCCCCAGGGCAGAGAAGTCACTCTTCACGTCAGTGAGTTGTTGAAGTCTAGGGAAATAGATGTACTGGTTCAGGTATCTCAACATAGCCTCCAAAACATCGCGGAGCACACGGTTGAACATGGTCTGTGACATCCCACCAGCAGATGCCACAGTGTGTTGAAAGGTACCGGTAGCAAAGAAGTGTAGGGCTGCCATCACCTTCACCTTGGGGGTCAGCGCTGTCGGGTATGTCCGGCCAGGTTGCAAATGTGGGGCCAACCGCACCGTCAATTCCTCAATATGTGGCCTGGTGAAGCGGTACCGTCGGATGCAGTCCCGTTCAACCACTGTTGCAAGGTCAGGGAATGGCCGATGGACAGCTGGTGCCCTGCAGTGCATAGGTGAAGAAAGAAAGATTGTCAGTCACCCCACATATGTGGCATAGACCAGACTCAATATCACATGATACATCATTACGAGACACAAGTACATGATGCGTGTGCCGTTCCGTAATGACATGTATGGCACCTACATGGCTAACATCTAACATCACAGTTCAACATGTGTCCTCAACAAGTCCCAGGTTGTGCTATGGGATATCATTAGGCTGTGTCACAGTACCCATGTACTGCTGTCACGTTCCAAACACACACCACAGTGACATGTGAGGACAGATGTGCCCCAGGCATCACAGCTCATCGACAGGTAGATTCCCAGGGACCCTGTATTGCCACATGGACACTGGCATGACATGGTGCATCTTGAATACACCACAGCTAAACAACCATGACCCCCACAGGTAGTGGTCCCTGTTGCCGCGGCAGGACAGACATGGACGTCTGTGACACACACACACACAACATCAAAGTCCATGCACAAACAACGTGGATGTGGAGACTGTCTCCCATTGTGCACATGGAATCAGAGACATTGTAAAAACAACATGCACACAGACTGTGGAGGGCCATCACAATTGTGGCAATGGGTCACCCTGGGACGTACATACCGTCCCACATGGGACTCAGGGGGTATGTGACATGACATACACATACACAACCGTGAAATGTGACCATGCCACATGCCCTGAAATGAACAGTTGCACACCACAGTGTTCATGTGCACAACACACCAAGGATTCTGTCCCCATGAACACGTGCACAGCCTGGGAGTGGCTGCCCCCAAGTGCCACCCAAAAAACAACATGTTGACCCCCATACACGGAACAGGTAATGCAGCCTTACATGCCTTAGGATACAGTGTGGACAGGCTGTGGTGTTGTAGGTGTGCCCCTCACTCCCTGGGAAGTATAGTGGCTGGCATATGTTCACCTGTGACAGGCATGGTGACATATGCCAGTGACTTGTACAGGGACGCGTTGTACAGCAATGGACCGATCGGTGCGCACGCATTGGCCATTGCATACAATGTGAGCGGGTACGCGTTGTATCCGCAATACGCGTTGTACAGCAATGGACCGATCGGTGCGCACGCATTGGCCATTGCATACAATGTGAGCGGGTACGCGTTGTATCCACAATACGCGTTGTACAGCAATGGACCGATCGGTGTGCCCGGCCGGCCCATAGCATTCAATGTGTGCGGGTAAATACGCGTTGTACAGCAATGGACCGATCGGTGTGCCCGGCCGGCACATTGCATTCAATGTGTGCGGGTACGCGTTGGATCCCGGGTACGCGTTGTAGAGCAATGGACAGATCGGTGTGCCCGGCCGGCCCATTGCATTCAATGTGAGCGGGTACGTGTTGGATCCCGGGTACGCGTTGAACTGCAATGGACCGATCGGTGTGCCCGGCCGGCCCATTGCATTCAATGTGAGCGGGTACGCGTTGTATCCCGGGTACGCGTTGTAGAGCAATGGACCGATCGGTGTGCCCGGCCGGCCCATTGCATTTAATGTGAGCGGGTACGCGTTGGATCCCGGGTACGCGTTGAACTGCAATGGACCGATCGGTGTGCCCGGCCGGCCCATTGCATTCAATGTGAGCGGGTACGCGTTGTATCCCGGGTACGCGTTGTAGAGCAATGGACCGATCGGTGTGCCCGGCCGGCCCATTGCATTCAATGTGAGCGGGTACGTGTTGGATCCCGGGTACGCGTTGAACTGCAATGGACCGATCGGTGTGCCCGGCCGGCCCATTGCATTCAATGTGAGCGGGTACGCGTTGTATCCCGGGTACGCGTTGTAGAGCAATGGACCGATCGGTGTGCCCGTCCGGCCCATTGCATTTAATGTGAGCGGGTACGCGTTGGATCCCGGGTACGCGTTGAACTGCAATGGACCGATCGGTGTGCCCGGCCGGCCCATTGCATTCAATGTGAGCGGGTACGCGTTGTATCCCGGGTACGCGTTGTAGAGCAATGGACCGATCGGTGTGCCCGGCCGGCCCATTGCATTCAATGTGAGCGGGTACGCGTTGGATCCCGGGTACGCGTTGAACTGCAATGGACCGATCGGTGTGCCCGGCCGGCCCATTGCATTCAATGTGAGCGGGTACGCGTTGTATCCCGGGTACGCGTTGTACAGCAATGGACCAATCGGTGTGCTTGGATGGCCCATTGCATTCAATGTGAGCAGGTACGCGTTGTATCCCGGGTACGCGTTGTACAGCAATGGACCGATCGGTGTGCCCGGCAGGCCCATTGCATTCAATGTGAGCGGGTACGCGTTGTATCCCGGGTACGCGTTGTACAGCAATGGACCGAACGGTGCGCACACATTGGCTGGGGCCTGGCATGGCAACGGACCGTTTTCGAAGCTCCAATGAGTCTGATGCAGTGAATTCAGTTGGCCAGCCACAACAATGTTGCAAAATCATGGGTGTCATGAAGTTGAAGATTTGAAGGATGCTGTGGGCGTGTATTAGTGCTGCTATTCCATGGATTGGTCAGATTCAGAAGATGCAAACGACTTGGACCTATCACTTTGGACACATGGGACAGTATCTGCCTCTGCAGCACACATATAATGCTGGCTGTTCCCCTGAGAGCTCACTTGCCTGCACTACATGCTCCAGGACGACATCTGCCACCAACACTGCTGCTGTTTATGCATCCTCTGGCTCCTGCAATGGCACGTACTGTGGAGAGAGCCCCAGCCTTCAGCCTTGAGGAGAACCAGGCCCTGCTGGACAGCCTCCTTCCACAGTACAGCAAGCTGTATGGGAAACCAGGGGAGCAGGTGAGTGTGCTGTCCACTGCATCACTAATTGTGCATGTTGTCTGACTAGCAGGACTTTCAGTGTGCACACCACTGGCTAGCATGCCCACTGAGTAGTTGTCACACCCCAAAGTGTGTAGTTACATGCACTGAACTGGTACAGTGCAGTAACAGTGCATTCCAACTAGGTTTACTTCCCATGCAATGATACCATGTAGTGACTGCTGGAAAACTGTTCATAGCCATTGTTGCACTGCCTGTGTACATCATATGCCCCTGTGATTGAGACATGTATATCCAACTGTGTGATGCACGTATATGTTGCATGTGTAGTAATGGCCTTTTCACTATGTCATCCTCACAGGTTGATGCCCACCAGAAGCAGGACATCTGGCTGACCATCGCCCGGAAAGTAAGATCCGTGGGGGTCTACAGGCGCAGGATCCGCAACTGCCAAAAGAGGTGGCAGGACCTTCGTGGCTGGACCCGGAGGATCGCAAGGGTCCAGCTGAAGCTGTCGCCTCCTCGCAGGAGGGGCGGACACCAGACCCTGACCCCCCACATGCTCCGGATCCTGGCGGTGGTCTTCCCTGACCTGGATGGGCAGCTGAAGGACAGACAGCAGCAAGGAGGGGGTGAGTCCATGACTGCACTGTGCACTTTGTCTGACATGCTATGTGCCCTCCTCTGGCCTGGTTAAACTTCCACAGTACATCAGTCATGTGGTCCAGGACCCATGTCCCTCATTTGTGACATGCCCACTTCTCCTCTGATACGCATATGTGTGGCCCTTATCGTCAGGAAATTGTGTCATTTGGGGACTGTGTCATTGCATTTTGCTTTGCTCAAGGTGGGGGACAGCATTTGTTCCCGTGACTATGTTGTGCGATTCATGGGTGGGTCAATTGCTTACACAATGCCTAAGTTCTGACATGTGATCTGGGTGTAACTTTGATATGTGGTCCGCTTGCTGCTCTGACTCACCACATGTCCCTGGGGAATTTGGCACACACCCATGCTGCTGGTGGGAACAATATTTGGGCCTCAGGAGTATGTGTATCCAGTGTGTCACACATGCTTAGCCACCTGCCTACTGTCCAGGACTCATCCCTCTTACAGGTGGAGCTGGACAGTCATGCCTACTCCAGGGCATACAATACACTCTGTACTCCCACTCCCGTGTATCATCTGGCATGTTGTGATCAGTGAAATGTACCCTCAGGTGTCTGCCTCTGTCTCATTGTGCCGTGTCTTCGTTGTCAGGACTACTGGTATGTTTATCGGTTAGGGCTCAGCATGCCATCTGAGATGTGACCATGATAGACGATACTTCTGTGACTTATAGGTGTCTGATCACTTGACTGTGCACACAGGTGTTTGCGACTGTGACTTTCAGGCAGCTGTATTTACATTCACAGCACACTGTGAGGTGCTCATGTTCAGAGAGTTGTGTTTCATGTCCCCCATATGTCCAGTTGGTATGATGTGGACAAATGGTAGTACAGATTAAGTGGTTTTTGGGGGATGGACATGTGCACTTGTCAGTCACATAACTTGCATTCCCCATGCCCTCGGATTGTGACACAGTGCAGACTGTTGTTGGCTGGCTGCCATGGACATGTGACTTGAGTCAGCAATGTATGACTTTGCACGCATTCCTGTGTCATGGCATTAAACTTCCTGGGACTGATCCTGCAGGGGAGTGTCATGTGCAACATGCACCCCATTGTGGCATTGACTATCCGGACATGGGTGCATCATGGTGTCTGGTGCTGGTATGCATCACATGCATTTCTAATTAGACTCTGGCCATCCCTTTATCCGGACACCTGCACTGACTCAGTGGCAAGAGATGTGATGTGTGCATGTTCACATACTTCACCGTGTTCCCTGCAATGTCCAACAACTGTGTAGGTGGTGCATGTGTCCACACTGGGGTCTTACCATCAGACAGGCACCAGACAGATGGGTGCAAGGGCAGGAGGGGTGTGAGTCCCATGGTTGACCATCAGACTGACAATTGGCTTCCCCGAATCTGTGTGAGGACTTCAGGCAATGTTCAACTAAGGATGCCAGGGCTTGCTCCGTAATGTGCTGTACTCACTGTGGTGTGTGCGGTCAGTGTAGGTGACTGATGTTTGTCTGTTTCCCTAATTGTTTGCAGATACATCCACGGCCACAGGAGGGGACAGCTCCACGGACCAGGAGGAGCAGCGGAGCCAGACTGGGTCAGCATCGGACGAGTGGTCAGAGGGACCCAGTGGCACGGAGGGCGAGGGGAGCCACACCGAGGAGTCCTCAGCACCATCCACCTCAGCTGGGGACCACAGCAGCTCGGAGGATGACTCCCTTGTGGAGGCGGGTCTCGGCAGCCACCAAAGGCCAGCTAGTCTGTCTGGCCCCGCCACCACCACCACCGCCCTCCCATCGGCTCCCATTCCTGAGGTCCGTGGAGGCTCCCGTGCTCGGGAGCGTGTCTCCTTCGTGCCAGGCACCCCACCCCCTGCCCCTGTGTCCCCTGCTGCCCTGAGTGAGGAGTCTGTGTACCTCCTTCGGCAGCTCCATGTAGGGCAGACAGCAATGCTGAGTGTCCTCCATGCACACACCATTCTGTTGACACAGCTGGTGTCGTTCATGGAGGGCATCTCGACGGGTATGTCTGCCCTACAGAGGAGCAATAGGTCCATGGACTCCTCCCTGACGGCAGCAGTGTCCCTCCTCCAACAGCCCCTCACCCCTCCCACCTCTGCCCCATCCACACTTCCTGCCCCCTACCTGTCCAAAGCACATGCACACCTGCACAGTCACCCAAACACACAGACACGAGCAGCACAGACACACCCAAGAGCAAGGCAAGACGTGCACACAAGCATCCTCAGGGGACTGATACCACAGACACAGGGGATGGGGAACACACACACACACAGGCATCCACATCCACTCCGCAGTCCTCACAAATCCTCTCCCTCCAAGACCCCTTCCCTTGCCTCGCCTGCTACCCCACCTACACAGCAGGTCTTCCTGTGTGACCTCGGCCTCTTCCCCACCATTCCTGCTGACCCAGCACACCAGGGGAAGAGGAAGTCCACCCACACAGAGAGGAGTGCCCCTCGCCCCCAGACACCCTCCCCCAGGCGCAGGCAGACACAGGAGCCCATTCGGAAGTCCCCCGGAGCAGGAAGAGCAAGACCCCACCACCACCACCACGCAGCTCCAGCGCCCAGTCTCTCTCCTCCATCCCCCAGGCCACCACTGCACAGGTTCCCCCACCACACCCTGCCCCAGGTTCCCCCACACACCGATACCGCATCCCCAGACTGCTTAGGCCCTCCCCCTGCCACTTGCTCTTCCACCCCCAACCCAGACGCTCTGCCTGTTAGTGGCACTGTTGTGGGGACCGGGTCCCCCCTCTGTCCTGCCCACCCCATCTGCCCACCCTTCCACTCCCTTGGAGTCATGCACTGCAGTGGAGTCCACAACCACCACGTCTGACTCGGGCACTGCAGTGGGTACCCAGTCCACTACATCAGTCAAGCCCACTGCAGTGGTTGCGGCACCCACACCAACTGACTTGTGTACCACGGTGGTGCCGGCACCCCCTGAGTCAGACACCTCCACTGCAGTTGCCGGTGACACTCCTGCACCCACCACCCCTTCACTGCCTCACTCTGCCATCCCCTGATCCTGTCCCTGCGGTGCCTGGCCTGCCCCTTGTATGCCCCTCCAAGGGTGATGTCCCCCAACCGTACCAGTGCAGGCAAGCAATGTGTGACCAGTTATCACTTCTCATCCCATTGGTACTGTGATTTTGGACTGGCCATTGGCCTTAGTTTCTTTTGGACTTCCGTTTTTACCCTGACATTTGCTGAATAAAGCCTCTTTTTGTTTACTTTTGGGTTTTCTTTAGATGTACATGATGTGGATGAGTAGCATCCTGCATTTGCAGTTGTAATAGTGTTCACATCAGGACGATGAAGTGTTGCAGTGATGGACTCCATGTGGTCCATGGGATATGTGTCCTGTTGTAGTCTGGATCTATGGCATCCTTTGCTACAGTCTGAGGGTGTAATGTTCAGCATTTGACACAGGGATGTCCTTTTTGCATTTGTAAATGAACATCTTTGTCTTACACTGATGCACATCTGGTGGGCTTACCACTGTTCAATGTTCCGATTTCCCTGACTGTGTGCCCAGCTCCACTGGACATGCAGTTTTGCACATCAATGTCGAAGGACTCATCTGTGTATACAGTGCAACTTGCTTGACACGTGTTTGGTGTGTGTGCAGATGACTGACGTGACACCCCCGTACCCAGGCTGATGTGAGCAGAGCCTTCTGTGTGTTGTGGTTGTTGACTCACTGACGGAGTGTTCTGCTGACATGTTTGGGTCGTGCACAGACAAGGTTTGGCACAGCGGACCTTCCACAGGAGTGGTGTGCCCTCATGGCAGTGTGTAATCTGGTGACATTGCATGGGCCTGTGTTGTGTAAGCATGTCTGTGTGTGTTCCCTTCCCTTTTCCTACACAGGCTGTGTCCCTAGGGATGTTCCTGTTCGTGATGCTTCCTGAGTTGTTCTGTGTTCATCCAGCATCTTGGACCTGGTTTCTCTGTGATGTGGGTGCATGGCAAACTAATGTTCATGAGGTTGTCATCCCAGGTTGTCTTTGTTGTCAGTGCTGGGGATGTGGGCAAACGCAGATGGGACACATTCAGGATTCCCCTTGGCACTTGTTGTTTACACGAGTAATGTGATTTACAGTTTGTGTTAGCTTTCAGTGATTGTGACACGTTGTGTGTGTGACTGCTGCCACTCCTCAGGGTCAGAGCTGCAATGTTGGTAGTTGTGTACGTGTGTTCTTCGTGGTGTCACCTTGGCTTCTTCATTGGTGTGTGACTATGGCCAGGATCCCATTGATTGTGGTGGATTTCACATCATGCCCATGTACAGCATACTGTGCTGTGTGTCAGACATTGACAAGTCTTGTTGACTGGCCATGTGTGATGGGTTTCTGCACCTTGGTTCCCACCACCACCCCTGGTATTGTCATGGGTGCATGTGCAATGTCACCAGTCCATGTGAGCTTCACTGCTGCACATTGGTGGAGATCAGGGTGTGTGGTGTTGAGTGTGTGCAAAAGAGAGTTGTTGCACGGCCAGACCCCTACCTCCATATTGGCCTTGGCTGGCAGGCCGTGCTGATTGATTGGAGCTTGGGTAAGTGTGATGGTAGTTAGTTGCTCAGGACACATGGCTGGAGTTCACAGTGTGAACGACATCTAACATTGTCATCACAGTGGGATTATCATGCAGGCTAGTGTCAGCACAATATGGGGTCCCTGGGGGTAGTGCTGTGGTGTGTCTGTCTCTTGCTGTCTTAGTTGCTGTTCCTACAAGCTTGTGTGACATGTGTAATTTGTGCTCCCTCTCATCTAACAATGCCTGATTGCCCACATAGGGGATTTGGATCCATGAGTTACTTTTGTGTGGCACTGTATGTGCATCTGTGTAATTGGTATTCAGGCCTCATCATGTGTTGTGTGGTTGCCTGGGGACACTGGCACCCCCTCACCTGTTGTGTTTGATGTGCAGTGTGGGGCTGCCTGTTTGTGTTTGTGCATCTGCACCACTGCATTGGCATATCTTTGTTGTGCCATTGGCTGTATGTTGTTTGGTGGGTTTCACCTGCTGTCCCTGGGACTCCTAGGTCATCAGTCAGCACAATGATCATTGTTTGTGTGTCCCATTGCTGCCATGGTATGTTATTTGTTCACCTCACATCTACAGTCTCCACAGGGTATCTACATTTGTGTGCCCACTGGTGCAAATATGTGGGTCTGCATTATGATGGTCACTTCTGTCATTGTGTCATTGATGGATGTTGACAGTGTCAGCCCCCATGGGTGATGTTTGTCTGCACATGGCCAAAGGTATGTCTTATTTGCACTGCACTGTTTGCCTCACACAATCTATGTTGCTATGGGACACAAGCACTACTTTGCCACTGATGTGTTTGTTGTTCTGTGACCAGGAATCATCCATGCAGTTTGGCAGTTGCAGCTTTTTCAATGTCAACACTTACATTTTGGTCACTGTGATGATGGGGGTTGGACCCCATTGCCACAATGTTCAAAATGTGCTTCAGCTATGGACCCCACACTTACCTTTTGGTCACTGTGATGATGGGGGTTTAGACCCCATTGCCACAATGTGCAAAATGTGCTTCTGCTATGGACCCCACACTTACCTTTTGGTCACTGTGATGATGGGGGTTGGACCCCATTGCCACAGTGGTCATGGTCTGCTTGCATTGTGGGGGCCACACACATTTATGTGTGACACATGTGATAGGGGGTCACATTGTATGTTCAAAGTCATGTTCAGTGTTGTAGGCATTTGACACAGTCTACACACGCTTGTCATGGTGTTGGGGGGAGGGGGGGATGTCTTTTTGTTGCATTCCTTATGTTGGTGTGTGCTTGTTGTGTCATGCATTGGCCATCCTATGAGTGGGGGTGTTGTTGGTGGTAGGCATCCTGCCCCCCATGGGTGGAGGTGGTAGTAGTGGTAGGCATCTGGCACCCCCTGAGTAGGGGTGGTAGTGGTGGTAGGCATCCAGCCCCCCATGGGTAGAGGTGGTAGTAGTGGTAGGCATCTGGCACCCCCTGGGTAGGGGTGGTAGTGGTGGTAGGCATCCAGCCCCCCATGGGTAGAGGTGGTAGTAGTGGTAGGCATCCAGCCCCCCATGGGTAGAGGTGGTAGCAGTGACAGGCATCCTGCCCCCCATGGGTAGAGGTGGTAGTAGTGACAGGCATCCTGCCCCCCGTGGGTAGAGGTGGTAGTAGTGGTAGGCATCTGGCACCCCCTGGGTAGGGGTGGTAGTAGTGACAGGCATCCTGCCCCCCATGGGTAGAGGTGGTAGTAGTGGTAGGCATCTGGCACCCCCTGAGTAGGGGTGGTAGTAGTGGTAGGCATCCAGCCCCCCATGGGTAGAGGTGGTAGTAGTGGTAGGCATCTGGCACCCCCTGGGTAGGGGTGGTAGTGGTGGTAGGCGTCCAGCTCCCCATGGGTAGAGGTGGTAGTAGTGGTAGGCATCTGGCACCCCCTGGGTAGGGGTGGTAGTAGTGACAGGCATCCTGCCCCCCATGGGTAGAGGTGGTAGTAGTGGTAGGCATCTGGCACCCCTGAGTAGGGGTGGTAGTAGTGGTAGGCATCCAGCCCCCCATGGGAAGAGGTGGTAGTAGTGGTAGGCATCTGGCACCCCCTGGGTAGGGGTGGTAGTGGTGGTAGGCGTCCAGCCCCCCATGGGTAGAGGTGGTAGTAGTGGTAGGCATCTGGCACCCCCTGGGTAGGGGTGGTAGTAGTGACAGGCATCCTGCCCCCCATGGGTAGAGGTGGTAGTAGTGGTAGGCATCTGGCACCCCTGAGTAGGGGTGGTAGTAGTGGTAGGCATCCAGCCCCACATGGGTAGAGGTGGTAGTAGTGGTAGGCATCTGGCACCCCCTGGGTAGGGGTGGTAGTGGTGGTAGGCATCCAGCCCCCCATGGGTAGAGGTGGTTGTAGTGGTAGGCATCTGGCACCCCCTGAGTAGGGGTGGTAGTAGTGGTAGGCATCCAGCCCCCCATGGGTAGAGATGGTAGTGGTGGTAGGCATCCAGCCCCCCATGGGTAGAGGTGGAAGTAGTGGTAGGCATCCAGCCTCCCATGGGTAGAGGTGGTAGTAGTGACAGGCATCCTGCCCCCCATGGGTAGAGGTGGTAGTAGTGACAGGCATCCTGCCCCCATGGGTAGAGGTGGTAGTAGTGGTAGGCATCTGGCACCCCCTGTGTAGGGGTGGTAGTAGTGACAGGCATCCTGCCCCCCATGGGTAGAGGTGGTAGTAGTGGTAGGCATCTGGCACCCTCTGAGTAGGGGTGGTAGTAGTGGTAGGCATCCAGCCCCCCATGGGCAGAGGTGGTAGTAGTGGTAGGCATCTGGCACCCCCTGGGTAGGGGTGGTAGTGGTGGTAGGCATCCAGCCCCCCATGGGTAGAGGTGGTAGTAGTGACAGGCATCCTGCCCCCATGGGTAGAGGTGGTAGTAGTGACAGGCATCCTGCCCCCATGGGTGGAGGTGGTAGTAGTGGTAGGCATCTGGCACCCCCTGAGTAGGGGTGGTGGTAGTGGTAGGCATCCAGCCCCCCATGGGTAGAGGTGGTAGTAGTGGTAGGCATCTGGCACCCCCTGGGTAGGGGTGGTAGTGGTGGTAGGCATCCAGCCCCCATGGGTAGAGGTGGTAGTAGTGGTAGGCATCTGGCACCCCCTGGGTAGGGGTGGTAGTGGTGGTAGGCATCCAGCCCCCATGGGTAGAGGTGGTAGTAGTGGTAGGCATCTGGCACCCCCTGGGTAGGGGTGGTAGTGGTGGTAGGCATCCAGCCCCCCATGGGTAGAGGTGGTAGTAGTGGTAGGCATCTGGCACCCCCTGAGTAGGGGTGGTGGTGGTGGTAGGCATCCAGCCCCCCATGGGTAGAGGTGGTAGTAGTGGTAGGCATCTGGCACCCCCTGGGTAGGGCTGGTAGGGGTGGTAGTGGTGGTAGGCATCCAGCCCCCCATGGGTAGAGGTGGTAGTAGTGGTAGGCATCTGGCACCCCCTGGGTAGGGGTGGTAGTGGTGGTAGGCATCCAGCCCCCCATGGGTAGAGGTGGTAGTAGTGGTAGGCATCCAGCCCCCCATGGGTAGAGGTGGTAGTAGTGACAGGCATCCTGCCCCCTATGGGTAGAGGTGGTAGTAGTGGTAGGCATCTGGCACCCCCTGAGTAGGAGTTGTAGTAGTGGTAGGCATCCAGCCCCCCATGGGTAGAGGTGGTAGTAGTGGTAGGCATCTGGCACCCCCTGAGTAGGGGTGGTAGTAGTGGTAGGCATCCAGCCCCCCATGGTAGAGGTGGTAGTAGTGGTAGGCATCTGGCACCCCCTGGGTAGGGGTGGTAGTGGTGGTAGGCATCCAGCCCCCCATGGGTAGAGGTGGTAGTAGTGACAGGCATCCTGCCCCCATGGGTGGAGGTGGTAGTAGTGGTAGGCATCTGGCACCCCCTGAGTAGGGGTGGTAGTAGTGGTAGGCATCCAGCCCCCCATGGTTAGAGGTGGTAGTAGTGACAGGCAACCTGCCCCCCATGGGTGGAGGTGGTAGTAGTGGTGGGCATCTGGCACCCCCTGAGTAGGGGTGGTAGTAGTGGTAGGCATCCAGCCCCCCATGGGTAGAGGTGGTAGTAGTGACAGGCATCCTGCCCCCCATGAGTGGAGGTGGTAGTAGTGGTGGGCATCTGGCACCCCCTGGGTAGGGGTGGTAGTGGTGGTAGGCATCTGGCACCCCCTGAGTAGGGGTGGTAGTAGTGGTAGGCATCTGGCACCCCCTGGGTAGGGGTGGTAGTAGTGGTAGGCATCCAGCCCCCTATGGGTAGAGGTGGTAGTAGTGACAGGCATCTAGCACCCCCTGGGTAGGGGTGGTGTTAGTTGTTGGCATCCAGGCCCCTATGTGTATATGTGGCATTGGTGATGGCCATCCCGCCCCTATGGTGCTGCTGTTGCTGGTGTAAGTAATTTCTGCATCCCTATGTGTGTGTGTGATATGTCGGGGACGTGTACTTTGTTGTTGTGGTTGGTGTCTGACTTACCTTCTGCGCCGTACGCGTCCGTGCCTGTTCCGGTAATAGATGTAGAATATTGGTAGGATCGGCACGATGGGATTCATGGTTGGTTCGTCTCGTTCGTCTTTCTCTTTGCTTCGCCTCGTCCTTGTCGCTGGCGTGTTCGTCTCGTAGCCGTGGATCGTCTTGTGGCGCGAATCGGAGCTTATGTGCGCCTCTCCCGGATGCTTTGACGTGTCGTGCGTAGCGACGGGTTCGGCACGTACGGAAAGCGCATCGTACTCGGCCGGCCGGGCGGGGCTGCATTTTGGCTTCCGTGCGACTCGATTCTGCCTTTCCGGATCCGCATCGGTCGGAGAACAGGACCTGTATTGGGTGAGTACGAATGGGTCGGGATTTGGGCAGTTGTGCGCATCGTACTTGCTCGTTCGGACGTATGTGCGAATCGGTCGGGAAACACGCATTCGCCTGGCTTTTTTCCCGGCCGAATGGTATTAGGTGCGCCTCCGACCGGGATCGGAATCGACCCCAAAGTGTCCTTCAAGCTTGATTAACCAACAGCCAATACATAGGATTTTGCCTACTTAGCTGCGGCTGATTTTTTGTACCCTCCCACTCCAGACGTCTCTGGGAAAATGTGAGTAGGGGTCTCTGAGAATAGCACCACTGAACTACTCAGATTTGACTGTTAAATAAGCACCCAACCAACGCTTGCGGCGCCATGTCGTGTAGTTCCTATAAAACCTATATAGGATCTGCACGTTTAGGCAACATGCACTGGTGGATTGGTGTCAGACTGATTCTAGGCACCCCCACCGGGTATGTTGGCCTGTGTACCAGCTAGCTCACAGTGCCACTAGAAACTCCTCTTACCAAGGAGAGAATAGTTCTTGGCAACTATCGAACATGACAACCCTGAACCCTCAGGACCGAGGAAACAGTGTAATACTTTTCGATTAGGCACTTGTGCTCACTTAGTCTCAGAGAGATACACAGAATAAACAGTATGGACGTCTTTCAATAAGCATTTATTGAACAGTTGTTATTCTAGTGTAAAATAGGTGTGCTGAAACAACCACTAGACAGAAACAGATATAAATCATTAGAAGCACTAAGAAAGTAAAAGGATGGTAGATTTCTACCATTTTGCTATAACCATGAATACAGGCAAGTATATAAAATACATGACAATAAAATGCGTACTCCTACGATGCAATCCTAACTAGATGTACCTAAGTATACCTAGCATGTATGTAGGTGTTAAGCCAAGAATCCCTCTAGGATAAAGTCAACCCCATTACCTGAAGTGAGAGACTGTGGGGCCCCGTCTTGGTCTCGGGTTGGACACCCCGCAAGGGATGTTAGACCACTGCAAGCTGAAGTATCTGCATGCAGGTGCCTCAGCGTCTCGCATCAGTGTGTCGGCAGGGAAGTCCTACTTCTCCTCTGACTATCTCAGCAAGATGTGATGTATATATACCCAAAGGTTTCCCCAGGGGTTCTACCTTGCTATGCCATAGTCGGACCTAGGATGACGTCGGAATGAACCTTGTACATAGTTATTATGCAGGAGATGGTAGTCCTGCTGAGTTTCCAAGAATCCAAGAATCCTCATGCATAATGTATGAGGCTATTGTTCAGGGAAAACCCCACGTTCTGTAAGCAGTACCATAACTAGGTAAAGGGTCAGTTCTAGCAGTCCGTTATGTATGTAATGTAGGGACGAATATAGGTGAAAGGTTGGGATGTTACCTGGGCCTATATCGGGGTACCTCTATGGAATATAACAAAAGGACTGAGTAGGCAGAGTCGGGCAGTATCACAGACATCTGAAGATACTCACTGCAATTTAAGGAGATACCAATCTCCATGTTGTAATGCCTCACTCTAGATCTACATACTAATCACACCTCTCCCTTCAGAATAAATGCAATCTACCACCCACTAGGTAATAACACAGCCTTTGTCGAGGAATGTACTGACCTCAAAACTGCCCAAACCATCTGAAGCGACAAGTTGATCTTTCTAGGAGACTTCAACCTCTCCTTTCACCTGGATACTTCATTCAGAGACCTTTTGTTTAATGCAACTCTTTCAAATTTGGGCTATCGCTGGTTTTATTGGGCTATGCGATCCTACTGATCTAAATTGGAGCATCCCACTAAATCTAAACTGGAGCAGGCTATGGCCACTATATAATACCACCTCCCACACACTGGGATACTCTACTTGCCCCCTTGCCATGTTCTATTATTTTTGGTCAGCTTTCTTGCTCATTAAGCTTATTTCCAACTAAAGTCCTCTACATAGCCCAATCTACTGTGTGTTAAAGAGCTAATTGACTGTACAGCATCCCTAGCCTCACAATGGGTGCACAGTCAAAATATCGATTTTTAAATATCGACCTACCTTAATATCGAGTTTTTAATATCATAGGGACAGAATATCGAAGTCAAGAATATCGTTGACCAGAATATCGACCCCAAG
This sequence comes from Calotriton arnoldi, assembly GCA_963921515.1. Classification (NCBI taxonomy): domain Eukaryota; kingdom Metazoa; phylum Chordata; class Amphibia; order Caudata; family Salamandridae; genus Calotriton; species Calotriton arnoldi. The sequence continues at coordinate 1,033,898 of CAWUFW010006746.1, read as the reverse complement.
GTAAGTAATATCGTTTTTTTACTATCGAAGTAAGTAATATCGAAGTAAGTAATATCGTTAGCAAAAATATCGTTGTCAATAATATCGAGAAAAAAATTAGTGTTATGTATTTTAGTATGTATTTTATATGTATGTTCAACATTTTTTAAAGTATTTTCATACATTTTTAAATAAATGTTTAGAAATTAGTAATTTTGTTAAAGTAAATTTTGCGTTTTAGTATCAGAGCGGGTTGTGGGTTTATAGGGAGTACGGTGGGAAGTAATTTAATTAAATTAATTAATTAATATGTTTTTATGTATTGTTATTGATTATTAATGAATTGTTAATTAATTATTAATTGGTAATACATTTTTATTAATTGGTTAATTTATAATTATATTAATTATAATTAATTTATTATTAATGTGTGTGTATTCTTATTGTTAATTAATTTATTGCTAATTAATTATTAATTGGTAATTAATTTGTATTAATTGTTTAATTTATAATTATATTAATTATAATTAATTTATAATTAATTTTTATTTATTGTTATTGTTAATTAATTTATTGTTAATTAATTATTAATTGGTAATTAATTGTTATTACATGATTAATTGATAATTAAATTAATTATGTGTTTTTTATGTGTAGTGGGTTGTGGGTTTATAGGGGAATAGGGTGGGAAGTAATTAAATTAAATTAATTAATGAATATGTTTTTATTTATTGTTATTGATTATTAATGTATTGTTAATTAATTATTAATTGGTAATTAATTTTTATTAATTGGTTAGTGTATAATTATATTAATTATATAAATTTATTATTAATTGTTAGTAATTGATTAATTGATAATTAAATTAATTGTGTTTTTTTATGTGTAGTGTGTTGTGTGTTAAAGGGGAATAGTGTGGGAAGTAATTTAATGTTATTTAAGTAAATATTAATTCAAATTTATTGGTATTTATTAATATTTTTTTGTTAATTAATTACTAATATGTTATTTATTTTAAAAAAATTATTTAATTGATAAGTATGTTAATTTAACCCCTACGCTATCCTACATTTTCCACACTGTTACACTCACTGGAGTTGGAATAGTAATTTTAACCCCTACGCTATCCAACGCTTTCCCTACTGTTGCACTCACTGGAGTGGGAATAGTAATTTTTACCCCTACACTATCCAACGCTTTCCCTACTGTTGCACTCACTGGAGTGGGAATAGTAATTTTTACCCCTACGCTATCCACCGCTTTCCCTACTGTTGCACTCACTGGAGTGGGAATAGTAATTGTTACACCCAGGCTATCCAACGCTTTCCCTACTGTTGCACTCACTGGAGTGGGAATAGTAATTTTTACCCCAACGCTATCCTGCGCTTTCCCTACTGTTGCACTCTCTGGAGTGGGAATAGTAATTTTTACCCCTACGCTATCCAACGCTTTCCCTACTGTTGCACTCACTGGAGTGGGAATAGTAATTTTTACCCTTACGCTATCCAACGCTTTCCCTACTGTTGCACTCACTGGAGTGGGAATAGTAATTTTTACCCCTACGCTATCCTGCGCTTTCCCTACTGCTGCACTCTCTGGAGTGGGAATAGTAATTTTTACCCTGACGCTATCCAACGCTTTCCCTAATGTTGCAATATGTGGAGTAAGTATATATATTAATTTATATGTATATGTTTAATTAATTTTAACAATATGTATTAGTTATTATTTTTAAATATATTTTAATATTTTTAACTATATTTCTTTTAATTATATGTATTATTTACTTAATTTTACATTATTATTAAAACATTTAAAAAACGATATTTTTAACATTGATATTTTTGACAACGATATTTTTTTTCTCGATATTTTTGTACTTACCTTTATGTAGATAGGACTTCGATATTTTTGACTTCGATATTTCTGTGTCGATATTTTTGTAGGTCGATTTTCTGTCCGTCGATATTTTGTCAGAGATTCCTCACAATGTCTATTCAGAAAGAAAGAGCTGGAATCACCTTTATCAAGATCATATTCCCTCCTAATCGCTCCAAAGCCTCAGCAAGAAGATTAAAACACAACACTATTTGTTGATCAATATCACAGCAGTTGATATGGAAAGCTTAAAACAGACCTCATCTTCTTCTCACGTAACACTACATCCTGGTCCAAAATCTTCATCGACAAACTCAACGTTACATTGTCTACTACCATTTCCCATGGCCAAAAGCTTCTTCCCCTTACCTGACATCAGCACACAGTTACTGGCAAACTGCCCCACCTCACTTAACTACCACCACTAACACCACCTTTCACTACCCTGCTGAGACCAAATGACATCTCACAATGCGGTGCTCTGCCCCACCCTCCCTTCAAAACCCTCGCACCACATCTCCAGTCTCCTATAGCTCATACCCCCTGCCCCATCAAACTCCTCTCCCTCATCCATTGTCTCCTGAATCCCCCCCTGGAGCACAAACTAAATCTCCTCAGCTCAAATGTCACTCAGCTCAATGAAGCCCACACACACTAAAGGCTCCTTATTAGATCTAATAATCTCCTAAATAGACATGCTCTCAATGAATGATCCAATACCGGTAGACTGGTATGATTACTTACTCATTTCCTTCAACCTACGACTCTCTCACCGTGGTAATGGGTTGACCAAAACAAACAATCACCTGGTTTCGAAGTACCAGAAACATAGACATCCATACGCTTAGCAACACTGCTCAAAATATAGTTCCCCCCATTGCCCCCTCTGCAAATGTGAACAACACTACCACAGCTTTACATGCCTCTCTGATGCGTTTGCCATTTTATCTCCATTCCAAAGCAAAAAGAAACGTCCTAAACTATCAGCACCATGGTTCAACAGGGCCCTTTATGAAGAAAGGAAAGCCTTAAGGACCTTAGAAAAGACATGGAGATGGTCGCCTTCCACCATCAACCTCGCCCGCCTGAGTAATGCTATGTCCAATACAAAACACCACATCTGGGCAATATCTGACCACTTTAGGTCCCTGCTGGATTCAGCCAAGAACTGCCTGAAGCAAACCTTCGATCTGGGCAGAACTGCCAACAACACCCCCACACTCACATCCAGCAAATTTGTAGACCAATCGTTTGAAATGGAAAAATGTCTACATTTCTTCGACTCCAAAATTCAATGGCTATTACACCATAATATCCACCCTACCTTTCTGCCGGTATGCAAATCCAAAGAGACTTGGCAACTTTTTCAATCTATTACAGAGGAAGAATTGTTCAAAATCATCACAAAACAAAACCCTCAAACCACTTTCTAGACCCAATCCTTGGTGACATTGCAAAAGACCTCTATACCCACATGCTTCCCCACTGGACAAAACTGGTCCATCTTTCTTTTAGCCAGGGAACACTTTCTGATTGCCTCAAAACTGCATAAGTCATCCCTCTCTTAAAAAACCCTCTGCTGATATTAACAAACTCAGCAACTGTCACCCGATCTCCAACCTGCCTTTCCTCTCAAAAACCAGCGAAAGATGTGTAGCACAGCAACTCACCAAACATATAAAAAACAATGACCTCCTTGACAAATTCCAATCTAGTTTTAATCAGCACAGAATTTGCTCTACTACAGTTGGTTAACGAGGCTCTTCAAATTCTAGACACAGACAACTCTTGCCTCCTAATTCTTCTTAATCTATCATCAGCCTTCGACACGGTCAACCAACACACACTCCTAGAAGCACTCAAAAATCGAATCGGCATCGATGGCATGATCCTGAAATGATCAGCGTCATTCCTCATGGGCAGGTTGCAGCGAGTGAAAATTGATAACTATCTCTGTTTACCGATTATGGTGGGCCATGAGGTCACCCTGGGGTATATGCTTGCCCCAACCCAATTTAACCTTCACATCGAGGCACTCAAAGGTCTTATTAAGAAGTTATGGATCACCTATCATCAGTATGCAAATGCCACACCACTGTATCTAAAGGTCTCCTCACAAGATAATATGTTGCTGCTTGCCAATACTCTAAGCTCAGTTCAAGGCTGGATGACCTCATATTACCTACAGCTGAACACCTCTGAAACTGAATTTTTCCTTATCTCCCCTTCAAAATCAACACCTCTGTTGCAATCCTGGATGGACACACACAACATCCTCAACTGCAAACCCACCATTGTTGACAGTGCCAAGTTTCTGGGAGTCATTCTAGACAAAAGACTCAACCTACTTTCCCAAATCAGCACCATGACCAAAAACTCGAATTATCAACTATGTCTTCTGTGGGGAATCTGCTGTTACATCCCGGAACAAGATCTTAAATCTCTTGCCCAGAAACTGTTGCTATCCAAGATTGGAGTATTGTAACTCCCTACTGACTGGTCTCCTCAAAAGCCATCTCACCCTCTTCAAAGCAGTTCTAAACGGGGCGGCACAATTTGTCTACAGGGCCAAAAGAAATGACCACATTACCCCTAAGCTGATCACTCTCCGATGGTTGCCAATTGAAGCAATGGCTTTCTACAAGACAGCCTACATTACTCATAAAACGCATGCACACATCTGCTCCCCGTTTTCTGTGGACAAACTCAAACTATCAGGCGGCTCGCGAAACGCAGAAGCCATGCTCCCTCAACCCCCGTCCTTTCAAAGAGAACTACTGATGGCACAATCCTTCTCAGGAAGTGAAATCAGAATCTGGAACTCGCTACCCCCAAACCTGTGCACAACTACCTCAATGACAACTTTCAAAAGGGGCCTGAAAGCCCCTTGCTTCCAATGGTATTTTAACTAAAACACTGTAATCAGCTCTTTGCACAACCCTGTACACTACCTCAGTCTTTTTATGGCTGTATACTACCTCAACCTTTTTACAGACATATTCACCTTTTGTACACTTTGTATACTACCTCAACCCTTTATGGACATAAATATCTTTTGTACACTCTGTAATTACTTATAGCAGTATTGTTTGTCTTAAACCATTTGTAACTTCCACGCAACAAAATATGTCTCCTATAAAGCACACTAGCATCTTTGAGTAATGTTCGCGCTATATAAATATGCCAAAAAATATATGCATAAATACATTAATTAATTAATAGTATCAATCGCTGTAAGCACAAGTAAATAATCAACAGTCAAACAAATCTACTGCTTTAGTAACCAATCCTGCCCTCTACTTTATCCTAATTGTAAGAGTTTCTTGTCCTACAATTGATATTCCTTCTCCCCTACCCTTGATACATTTTCACTTCCATCACAGCGAAGCTATCTGTACAATCACAAAACTTGCACTTCATGGAGACTGTGCAGGGACAGAGGAGTACAATTGGAGCACAGAGGAGTAATATTGGAGCCACACCACCTTTCAAATTATCCCTTTTACCTTCTCATTTCCTAACCAGCAACATAATCTTTATCATGGCTGGCTTCCCTGCTGCCTATTGCCACTCTAGATGACTCCCCTCTCACTGTTCAAAACATTTTTAAAACGTGCATTACCTGGTGTGATGTGGCATTCACTCATGACAACTTTCCTGCCAGGACCCTCTAGTCGTAGTCTCTGGATCATTTATCGCCAGTCGCACTCCTGCACCAAATAAGCATCTGCACCCACATTCATTGATGTTCTGCTGTCTAAGCAGACCCATGACTGAAATCCCATTGGCAGCAAAAGAGTGAACGTCACATTCATTCAACCACCTTCCCCTGTTGCCACTGTGTAGTTATATGCCAGATGCACTTTCCATTGAAAAGGTTTTTTTAATTTGTTTTTAAAATATATATGTATATATAGATACATACAATACTATATATATATGTATATATATTTATATGTGTATATATATATATATATATATATATAGAAGGCAAATATGTATGTGTGTGTGTATATATATATATATTAGTCAAATATGTATGTGTGTGTGTATATATATATATATATATATATATATATATATATATATCTTGGACTCCGTTGTGCTTGCAGTTTTTCCTCCACAAAAACGGGCACGGACCACGTTATCAGTGCAAATTTGTTTCCGTTTATTTTAGACAGCCATTACGCATTTCGGCTCTAACGAGCCTTGTTCACATGACATCCGCTACGTCATTAGCTGTTGCTTTTAACCCGTTTGCTGCGTGCGTCGGCCAACGGCCATCGCGAGCACTACCTCGGTAGTGCTGCGCACGTCCGATGGCCGACGCGGCCCCGCCCGTTTAATAGAACGTTCCGCACTGGCGCGGAACGTTCGGAGCAGCAAACGGGTTAAAGTGACTGGTGCAGATTACAAAACATGCAAATTACGCAATCATAGACATAAACAACACATGTTTCATAGAGTTCTCTTCAGTCTATCCTCTTGTGTCAATACCTTTTCTATGAGGATTCCTATGTGGGCATTGGTAAACTCCCAACGGCCAATCTTTTATATTTGATATTGTATTGCCTTCAAATAAAGTCAACTGTTGATGATTGACAGAACGAAAAAAGCCGCTGGATAAAATGGTAAATTGATAAATATGTTGTAAATAGCAAAACATTTTATGTATAGAAAAATATCATACATTCAAATATCATGTATAAAATTAATATAAATAAAAATATATATATAAATATCTGTGTAAATACAATTTAAAATTCATGTAAAATACACCAGTTGTTCTGCTTACGTTATATACCATCATTTAAAACCCTAGCCACATAAATGATAGTCCTATGATGCGTCTCCATTAAAGTGCAAATACAAGTGAAGAAGTTACTTGTGAACCACTTCTTAATTATGGTTACTTGTTGTTTTTATTTTTGTATTTTTTTATTTTGTATTTTTAATTTGTCCCAGGTTCCTACAACCTCCTGTATTAGTGCCTCACAACCATAAAGTGCTAAGTGCTGATAATAATATTAAAACCAATTTGTTAAAATTCATGATTTAAAATTCATGTATCAAATTTTATCTTCACCATGCCACCTGTTTGTATGAAATTTCAGTTCTGGCGGCTGCATTGTCATTGCATGGTCTAAATACCATTATGTAACCGTGCTTAATCGATGGATGTTGTATTTGTCATAATTAGATAAATCTATTTAAATCCTATTGGAAAAGTTGCTAAACCACTCATCTTGTTTTTTTTTTTATTTTTTTTTATTTCAGTTTATGAAAATACCAATACACATCATAGTTCATTAACACAATCTTAGTAAAAGCTGATAAAAGGCAGTACAAAATCTATAATTCCTCCAAAAGTTAAGACATAGACAGGAAGATGATACATACACATGAATACTTACATCATAAATAGTTAATAACAATGGATACTCAGTCTTTCATATGTTCAATCATAGGGCCCCATATCTGCATACCCAACATCCGCCTGCGTGGGCCTTTAAGAGCGTATAAACTATATTCAAGATTAAAAACTGTATAAAATCTAGCTCTCCACAGCTCGAAGGTCGGGGCGTCCTTCTGCAGCCACATAGAAGTAATGCAGAGCCTAGCTACAGCCGTGGCTAGGAAAGATATATAGCAAAACTTATGTGCTGGTTGCCCCACCCTCACATTTTCCTCCATCCCTAACAGCATAGTAGAGGCTGATATATTTATGACTGCCCCAGTTATTTCACAGAGGAACTTCTCAATATGCTCCAAGAGGTTGGTCAAGCACCCACATGCATAAAAGATATGTACAATGTCCGCCCCGTCTGCTCCACAGCGAAAACATTTCCCATCATTTGCCCCTCCCCATTTTAACATTTTGGTAGGTTTGTGGTACAGGTTAAACACGGTCTTATAATGCTGCGACCGCAAGTTAGCAGATAGTAATATCTTCCCTGCCAGCTCAATAGATTGCTCAACACGAATGCCCTGGCACCCTAACCTGTTATCCCACTTTAAATTTTGGGCATCTAAATCATCATTCTGAGTGTCAAGCAGCATATTGTATAGGGTACCGATACGGGAATTATTTCTAATAGCCTCAACAAAGGGATTCAGCTCTATTGTCCATCGCCTTTTACATAGATAGTCACGAATCTGTAGAAATTTAAAGAATTTGGTCTTAGGCAGCTGATATCTATCGGCTAACATAGCGTAGGATGCCAAACTCCCATTGATATATAAATCACCAATGTGTAAGACCCCTTTGCTTCTCCATCTGTCAATAGTCCTATCCCAGAAAACCGACGGGAGTAAACCCGTAGCAGATGTGGGAGTGTAGTCCGAGACACCTTCAAATTGATAAAGTTTCCGTATGACCTTCCAAACCTTATAGGCAGTGCTTAGCACCTTGAACCGGGGTTTTTTTATAGTAGCTGAATTCCAGCATCATAAATAAATGGCTCTTGGCATCAGCACCCAGCAGCATCTGATAAATAGATGGGGCTTCCGCAATATTACTGACCTCTTCTCCAGTTAGTAAAATTTGCATGTTTTGAAGGATACAGGCATAATAATACAGCGTAAAATCTGGAACTGCCCACCCACCTTTCTCCCGGGGTAGCGTCATAAAACGCATTGCTCTCCGGGAATTCCCTTGGGCCCATAAAAACCTGGCACATATCGATTAGAGTAGTTGCAGCTGGAGGCGGGTAAGTTCTATTGGGACTGATCTGAAGTAATATAAAACCTTAGGTAAAATCATCATTTTAAGAACATTATATCGCCCCACCAGCGACAAGTGTAAGCATTCAAAACGGTCTAATTGTTGTTTTACTGTCGTTAAGATAGACCCCCAGTTAACCTCTACTAATGCTTTTAAGCATGCCCTTAATCTGATGCCCAGATATGATACCTCATCCATGACCCTAGGGTCATTGCTACAGTCTTAATTTATACACAAGATCTGTGTTTTAGACACATTAAGTTTGTAGCCTGAGACCAAGCCAAATGTGTGTGCCAACTGCTCTATCTCAGGCATAGCAGTGATAGGGTTAGATGTTACAACCGCTAGATCGCCCGCATACGCAAGGGCCCGGTATTGTTCTTGTCTACAGATAACAGATTCGATCATCGGACTCTGTTCTAACATGATTAAAAAGGGATTGATATACAGTGAGAACAACAAAGGGGAACACGGACATCTCTGTCTTGTACCTCTGGTAATGCATACAAGTTCAGACTCTAAGCCCATCATACAAATTTTAGCGGTAGGGGTTCGATATAAAACCTGAATAGCTTTGACAAAACCGGGGTGAAAGCCAAGCCTTCGTAAAACCACCCATAAAAAATCCCACGCGACCCGGTCGAACGCCTTTTCAGCATCTAAAAGGATCAGACCGAATTTATTACCCTGAGCGTTGGCAGCATCTAGCAAAGTTATCACCCTATTAATATGATTAACTGTACTCCTCTCGGGTATGAACCCATGTTGCTGAATTGACACAAGGGGAGAGATGACTCTGGCCAACCGGGTCGCCAGTATTTTGGCATAAATTTTGCCATCACAATTTAACAGTGATATGGGTCGGTAAGAGCTCGGAAGATCGGGTGGCATATCTTTTTTTTTTTAAACGATTATGCTTGCTTCATCCCATGATAGTGGCGCTGCCCTTAACTGTGCTTGTTGAAAAACAGTTAGCATATTCCTTTTTAACTCTTGAAAAAAAGATTTGTATACTTCCAATGGCAGTCTATCGGGTCCTGCCGCTTTTCCCATCAGCTAGACTGTTAATGGCTGACTCGAGCTCCTCCATAGTTATTATTGACTCCAACATATCCACATCCTGTTGGCTTAGCCTTTCACCATTAAGATTATGCAACAAGATCTCGCTTACTTGTACAGCAGCGCAGTCTCCCGTGTATAGTCCCTTGAAAAAATCATGAAAGACACTAAGAATCCTATCAGGGGTATCTACAGTATTACCATGCTTATCAATCATGCCCTTAATTCTTTGCGCTGCTTCCTTTGACCGCAACCTTTGCACCAAGCAATGTCCTGCTGCTTCACCATATTCATAGCTTTGTTCTTTGTTGAGAGTGTGTTTGATGGCTATTGCTTTGCTCCACAGCAGGTTAATTTTGGCCTTACAACGTGCAACCTCAGTTTGCAGTAATATGATATCACCCTTTGCCTGTATTCCCAGCATGAGATTCTCTTCAGCTATTATATTCTTTGAGTACAATTCCTGAGTCTCCAATTTCAACTGTCGCTGTTTGTATAGCCCAAAACTAAGAGTCTCTCCCCTGAACCCAGCTTTTAGAGCGTCCCATATAAAACCCCATGTAGTAGAATTGCGATTTATAAGTAAAAACTGCTTGATCCAATCATTCATGTGCGCAACAAATGTTGCATCCAACAATAGTTTCCTATCGAATTAAAAGGATCCAACCTTTGGACCCGTACTGATTGTCTGTATATCGAGTACTAAGGGGCCATGATCCGCCGTGATCCGGGGAAAAACTTGTATTTTTGCTTCTCCCAGTAATGCTGTTGGAATAAAGAAATAATCTAGTCTAACCAGTTTATGATGCGGGTGTGAATAAAATGTAAACCCTGGGTCAGGAGCTCGTAGAGTGGCCCAGGCATCAGCCAACCCGTGATCCACCACCAAGTTCTGAAGAGCCTTAAACACTCTGGGTTTCCTACCCTTATAATCTTTAATGTCTGACTGCAAACCCTGGGGCTCCAAGTGTATATTAAAATCACCACACAGGATCCAGGGAGTCGGCCATGATGCTAATTCAACATTCAGCCCCTCTAACACTGCTGACTCATCGAGGTTGGAATCGTACACCGAACATACTGTGCATCTAGCATTCCCTATTATACATTCAATAATGACCCACCGGCCTTGTTTATCCGCCATAGCTCTTCCCGACCCCAGCACAGTACTTTTGGCCAGTACCGCTACCCCTCGGTTCATAGTGGATTGTTGTGTTCTTATCAACACCGAATAGCCAAGTTCAGCTAACAGCTTTCATTTGCCCCATGGAATATGGGTTTCTTGTATACAGACCAAGTCTGGTTGGACCACCCGTAGCTCCACAGCCACCCGTTGTCTCTTCGCATAATTATTCAGCCCACATACATTAAAAGAACAGATCCATAATCCTGAATGACATTTCCTATCCCCATCACATATCAATGTTTCTGTCTGATCTAAGACCATGTGATTTAACTGTGTACACTTTTCTCTTTTTACTCTTGAATTTTCATGGATTGTTTTATCCTGTGCTCCCCCACCCCCATGCCCAAGTGCCCCCCCTCCAAACCCCCCTCCCAATTCCCCCCACCCTCTCCTCCATCACAGAGCTTCGGCCGAAGCCCTGTCCCCCACCCTTACCCTGAAAAGAGTCATTAGGACCAATGGTCCCTGAGATGGATCAAGCTCCTGCCCCCGGATCACCCCGCCCCATACAATTAGTGCATCCCTTTAGTGCAATACCCCCATTACTAAAGTCAGCAAAAGGAGCAAAAAAGAAGACCGTACCCCCTGGAAGAATTTAACCTAGGGAAGGAAAAAAAGAGTAGAAGAGAGGAAGAGAAAACCCCAATTACGGCCAGTTATACACATAGGTTATTTAAAGCCATGTCCCCTTTATAAGGAATGCAAGTATTCTTTAGCTTGTAGTTTTGTAGTGAAGAATCGAACTTGCTCATTAAATATAACTTTGAGTTTGGCTGGATTTAGCAAGTAGGCTTGGGCCCCCTTGCCTTGAAATGGAGTAATGAGTTGACGTAATTGCCATCTTTTTTCCACCGTCAGGGGACAATAGTCAGGGCGTACAAAGAATTCCACCCCTTTCCCTGTTTTCTTTCGATCTGGGCGTGCAAGATCGTAAACTGCCTCTCGAGCCAAAAAGTTGTTAATCGAAATTAGAATTGCTCTGGGTCTAGGAGCACTCTGCCCTTGACTTGTACGCTGAGTGAAGGGGAAGCTGTGCGCCCTCTGAATCTCACGATTCCAATCCCATTGCGACAACCCTGGGAAAGCCTCAGAAAAGAGCTCAATGATAAATTTTCGAGCGTCTAGTCCTTCTGCGCCCTCTGGAATCTCCAAAACCCGCAAGTTATTGCGTCGAAGATGATTTTCAAGGTCCGTGAGTTTCCAAAGAGTATCATCTTTCGATGTCCGCAGTGCTTCTGTAGCCGCCTTTTGCGCTGCAAGTTCATCCTCCAAGTTTGAGATCCGTGTTTCTGCCTTGTTGAATCATTCTACAAATTCTGTGCACGATTTTGCAATCCTTCGAACCGAGTTCTGTAATTTCCGACAAGCCCCTTGCGTGTGCTGGCTCTCTATCCGAGTCTCCTCCCTATGAGCCATTATGCTCTGATATATGACCGCTAATCAAATGTCTTCTACTTTCTCCAGCAGATTTTCACATGACTGCGTCGCTATGGCCTCACCCCTTGCGCCGGATTCAGCCAGAAAGGAATAGTCCCACAGCAAGGCATCGGTGCATTCGGTGCTTTCGGTGGCTCTAAGTTTTTCAGTTGCTTCACCCCTCTTGGTACCGTACTTGGACTGCTTCCTGGTGTGCCCGGTGTATCAGTTCCCGGATCGTCTACATGGGAATTGCTTATTCCACTATGGCCACTGTCTTGGGAACCCCTCCTCCGGTTTGAACGAGTAGTCAGTTCGGTCTCATCATCAGAAGTATCTGAGGGGTCAGAGAGGGAGAAGAAGTTGTCCCCTGAATCGATTTCCTTTACCAGCCCCTGGATGGTATTATCGTTTGTTCCAATTGGCCTGTCCACATTGGAGGATTCGCCCTTCTGACCATCCGCTATATTGGTTGTAGCCAGGAGGTCCTTCCCAAGGTCCTTGCCAGGGTCAACTAATGTACTCTGTTTAATAGCTGGATCCCCCGTATCCATGGTAGCATAGTCACCTTCCCTAATGTTTATTTTTGTAGTCCTCATTGCTTCCTGCTGGATATTAATATTACCAGGCGTGCCCCCAGTTTGACACCCCCCCTTTGCATCGGCATCCTTCTGTCCCAAACCAACATTTGGAGTTTCCCCCCCTTTGCTAATTTGTCCATCTACCTCTTAGAAAGGGCCAGCGTGTGGGGGGGTGGGTTGTTTTTTCATTTTCCCTGAAAAAAATAGACGGCACAGTTCGCTTACCAGTGGTGTCCCCGCGTGTGCTCTCTCTTCTCTCACTTCTCTCTGCTGTCGGGTCTCCCGTGCTGCCGTTCTTGCCAGCTCGTCCTGTAGTTCCACAGGCTGCCACACAACCACTTCCTCCAGCTTCAGTAGGGTTTCGGACCTTTACACGTCCCGCCTTTGGAGGCATTACTGCAGAGGGCGCCGTCGGGTCAACCCCGCCTTCGATCCTGAGCCTCCTTACGCACCAGGAAGACCGCTAAACTACCTCCAGGAGCCGCCGCACAGAGACACGAGAAGCCGCTGTAGCTGACCGGGCACACCAGAGCATACCGCTACGCAAGGTAAATTTTGTCGTTTGCCTTTATTTGCCTTGCTTGATTTCACCGCGTATTACTGTCATTGTCCAGGGTATGTAAAGCGTGGGGCGCGAGTGTCCAGGAGCTCGGGCTTACACGACCGTCTGCGCGGTCGCCATCTTCCGCCTCCTCAATAGTCAAACCACTCATCTTGTAATGTATAATCTTGATGTGTCATAAGTTATGCTACGTTCATGTTGGTGGCTTTAATGCAAACATGTGTAGAGGTCTTCAGAAATATTCAGACCTCTTGGGCATCTGGAATCTAGTTCCAAGATATAGCGAGTCTCTAATTTCCTAAGTTTTGCCTCTCTATTTCCACCTCTCCTGCTGGGTGGCACAGCATCAATTAGGAAGTATTTTAACCCCTCTGTCTTAGAGCCATGTTTGTCTTTAAAGTGCCGGGCAACTGGGTAGGTATTATCTTGGTTCAGGATAGCTCTCATGTGTTGGAGCACTCGTTTGTGTGCCTGAAGCTTTGTGCTTCCAACATACTGGAGATTGCAGGGGCATTGAAGGACATAGATGGCATGATCTGTTTTGCAAGTCATTGCCTTACTGATCTTATACTCATTTTCTCCAAATGGGGTTCGGTACGTACTCTTATTCACCCCATGTTGGCAAGCCTTGCAAGTTCAACATTTGTAAAATCCTTTGTGGGTAGTTAACCAATTGGTCCCTTCCATTATTTCAGGGCTCGTCTTAACCAAGCTATCCCTCATAGAGGATCCCCTACTATGAGTAAATGAAACCCTGTTTGGTAACAGATGTCCCATCACCGGGTCGCTAAGTATTAACGGCCAGTTTTGTTTAATTATTGACCTGATACTGCGTTCTTGCTTACTATATCCGATGATAAACCTAAATTCACTAGACCCCAAATTTTCTGTTATAGGGCTAGCATTATCATTAGATTGATTTGGATCTGTTATGAGACAGATACGTTTGTCTCTAAGGAGATCTGCTCTATCCATCTTCATGGATTTCACTATAGCTTTGTTGATGGTTTTGAGTGTGTACCCCCGTTCTAAGAATCTTTGCTTGCTAGCAGTTTGTGCCATCTTAAGATCCTCTTCTTTGCTATTGATTCTTCTTAGCCTCACCATTTCACAGAAAGGTATACTCTCTACCAGGTACCTAGGGTGAGCACTGCTGGCATGTAAAATGGAATTGCCAGCAGTCTCTTTACGATACAATTTGGTCTCTATATATATATATATATGGACAAACAATGTGGTTCGTTGCCGGCGCGCTCAACAGCGGGTGCAGACGTGAGGCCGAACCTATGGCCTGGATCAATTTTAGAATGAAGGTACGCCGCACTCAGGAATCTTTTACTTTAGGTATTTTATTATCCAAACAGAGCCAGTCTGTCGCACCGACGCGTTCCGGCCTCGCAGGGCCTTGCTCACGGTTGGAGGACACTACTACTCATCCTGTTTATATACTTTTCCCTTCTCGGTCAATGCTATGGCCTTCTGGGAGTTGTAGTTTTTTACATTTGATCTAGTCCTTACTTTAGAAGACAGACTATTTACAATTGTTGTCATGAGATCGAATTACACATAGGTAACTGTTACATGTTAAGTACATATTTACATAATTCTAGGGATGCATATTATTGTACATTTCACAATACCAGTTTACAGAACTGTTTTCAAATTTTTAGTTTTACCACAAGAGTTCATGTTTGCTCGATATAGTATTCCTTTTGTCACTCTTAGTGGTTCCTTTGATATAGTATCAGTTGATTTTTGTCCAAATTAAATGTAACACAGTCACCCCTATTGTAATTCTGTGTTGTTATCAGTGTAATGGTTGTTCACGTAATCATCATTGTCAATGTCAATACTAATAGTAGCGATATGTATCCTGGTATAGTACCCATGGAGCCGTTCCTGTTAATATTGATGGTGTTTTCTTCAGAACTCTTTTTGATAGTTTTACGCAGTTTTTGAGAGGAAGCAATTGTAGTTTCCTTGTTTCACCGGAAGATCTCAGTTTGCATATTCATAAGTGCACATGCAATTCTTCATCATAATTAAGGCCTTTAGAGATCTTGGTTCGTAGCCTAATAATGTACCGCGATTCTAGTTGTCTGAGTTTTTTCTTTCTGTCCCCTGCTCTTTAATTTTGTGGGATGGTATCTAATCCAAAGAATTCCATTCGTCTCCAATCATTATTCTGGCATGTGGCTATGTGTTTTGCTGTCGAGTAATTCAAGTCTTTGTTTTTGACCGCTCGGATGTGTTCCAGAATTCGCTTTTATAGCATACAGATGGTACTGCCAATGTATTGCAATCCGCATGCACATCGGATAACATAGACCACAAATTGAGTTGTGCATGTAATTTTGTGGTTAATTTTGATGGTTTTTCCTTCTGTATCCGTTATCTTTTTTGTATTGACACCGATGTTGCAGGCTTTGCAATTGTTGCATTTTTTTAATCCCAACTGTTGCTCTTCTAGCCAGTTTCTGTTTGTTTTATCTTGAAAATGACTTTGGACTATTTTATCCTGTAGGGAAGGTGCTTTTCTGTATGTTACTTGTGGTCGTTTACCAATGATAGTACCAATATCCAGATCTTGTGCTAATAAGTGCCAATATTTTTGGATTATCCGTGTGATCTTCGGGCTTTCTTTACTGTTTGTCAGAATCAGTCTTGGCGCTTCCTGTTTGTTGGTACTCGGAGTTTGTCCTTAGTTTCCTGTTTCTTTTTCTGTCTTTGTGATCAGAGTTTCAGTGTGTGTGATTTTTTCGATTTTGTGTATACTGTTGTTTAAGTCTCTTTGTCTGTAATCTCTGTTTTTTAATCTTTGTGCGCTTTCCAATATTTTATTGTTGGCATCACTATCTTTAGAGCAGTTTCATCGTATTCTCATGAATTCTCCATATGGGATGCTGTTAAGTAAAGGCTTAGGGTGGAAACTAGTTCCATGCAGGATACTATTTGTTGCAGTTCTCTTTCTGAACAGAGTTGTGTGTATTTGCCCTTGGTCGATATATACTGATGTATCTAAGAAATTCACCCTTGTGTGACTTATTGGCATATATATATAAAACATATTTAAACTTTACAGAAACACACAGTCACTGGATGATGTCATCAGTGATGTCATCTGAGATGTCATCAGTGATGTCACTGACCATGTCATGAGTGATGTAATATGTGACATCATCAGCAGTGCATTGCGGGGGCGCGAGTTATAGTTAGGTCAACTAACTATAACGGCCGAATTTCTCTGGTTTTGTACGAGTGAAATATCCAAATAACTATAACGTCCCTGAAACCTGTGTTTTTTCCAGTGAATTTCTAAGGTTTTTTAAATGTTAATCCCTAACTATAACATCCCTGAAACCTCTGTTTTTTCAGTGAATTTCTAAGGTTTTTTAAATGCTAATTTCTAACTATGCCTACATAGGACATGTGCAGAAAGAGGAAGAAAGGCGCAGAAACAAGCAAGAGAAGTGCAGAAAGAGGCAAGAGAGGTGCAGAAAGAGGAATAAAGGTGCAGAAAGAAGCAAGAGAAATGCAGAAAGAGGCATCAGAAGTCCAGAAAGAGGAAGAAAGGTGCAGAAAGAAGCAAGGGATGTGCAGAAACAACCAAAAGAGGTGCAGAAAGAGGCCTACTTTAACTGTACCTTACAACAGACTCATACAAAGTACCCTAATCACTAATCCTTCTCCGAAGATGTCTTAAACCTCACTTTTCTCTTGAAGGTTCACTATTAATCGACTGCTCAGAATGTTAGGCCTACCAAATATAAAACAGCAATCCTAAGCATATCATTGTTGTAAGTCTGACCAAGTCTGTGAAGGTATGCATGCGTGTCTATGCTTATACCTAGTGACATGTTAAAAGAAAATAAACATACAAACACTTGAATACCTGTGTTTCAAACAGCATACTCTGTAAATTTGTGTGAAAAAGGTGTATGCATTTCTTTATGCTCACGATACAGGGCAAATGGGTATTCAATAGTAATTTTAGGGGCTCTATAACACATATATACATAAGACAATTCTGCTTGTGCAACCGAATGACAGAGCAGAACTGAGAAGATTTGACCACCTATAGGAGAAGTTACCCACTTTTTAAGCTACCATCTTCAGATGCATAACACATGTAAGAATACATATAAAAGTAGACATATACCTCAGTCAAGAGAGCACGCAGACCTTTAAACTTGACAGCTTGCACTTCCCATTTGAGTACAGAAAGAGGCAAGAGAAGTTCAGGAAGAAGCAAGAGAGTTGCAGAAACAGGCAAAAGAGGTGCAGAAAGAGGGAACAGGGGTGCAGACAGAGGCAAGAGAGGTACAGAAAGAGGGAAGAGGGGTGCAAAAAGAGGCAAGAGGGGTGCAGAAATTTGTAGGAGAGGTGCAGAAAGAAGCAAGAGAAGTGCAGAAAAAACCAACAGAGGTGCAGAAGGAGGCAAGAGGGGTGCAGAAAGAGGCAAGAGAAGTGCAGAAAGAAGCAGCAGAGGTGCAGAAGGAGACAAGAGAACTAAAGAAAGAGGCAAGAGAGTTGCAGTAACAGGCAAGAGAGGTGCAGAAAAAGGGAACAGGGGTGCACAAAGAGGCAAGAGAGGTGCAGAAAAAGGGAAGAAGGGTGCAGAAAGAGGCAAGAGGGATGCAGACATTTGGAACAGAGGTGCAGAAAGAAGCAACAGAGGTGCAGAAGGAGATAAGAGAACTGCAGAAAGAGGCAAGAGAGTTGCAGAAACAGGTAAAAGGGGTGCAGAAAGGCAAGAGGGGTGCAGAAAGAGGCAAAAGGGGTGCAGGAAGAAGCGAGAGGTGCAGAAAGAAAGAAAAGAAGTACAGAAAGAAGGAACAGAGGTGCAGAAAGAGGCAAGAGGGGTGCACAAAGAGGGAAGAGGGATGTGAAAGAGGCACGAGGAGTGTAGAAAGAATCAAGAGATGTGCAGAAAGAAACAAAAGAAGTGCAGAAAGAAAGAACAGAGGTTCAGAAAGAGACAACCGGGGTGCAGAAAGAGGGTGGATGTGTGGAGAAAGAGGCAAGGGGGTGCAGAAAGAAGCAAGAGAGCTGCAGAAAGAAACAGAAGAAGTACAGAAAGAGGCAAGAGGGGTGCAGAAAGAGGGAAGAGGGGTGCAGAAAGAGGCAAAAGGGGTGCAGAAAGTAGTGAGAGGTGCAGAAAGAAACAAAAGAAGTGCAGAAAGAAGGAACAGAGGTGCAGAAAGAGGCAAGAGGGGTGCGGGAAGAGGGGTGTGAAAGAGGCACGAGGGGTGCAGAAAGAAGCAACAGAGGTGCAGAAAGAAGCAACAGAGGTGCAGAAAGAGGGAAGAGGGGTGGAAAAAGAGACAAGAGAAGTGCAGAAAGAAGCAACAGAGATGCAGAAAAGGGGAAGAGGGGTGGAGAAAGAGGCAAGAGGGGTGCAGAAAGAAGCAAGAGAGGTGCAGAAAGAAACAAAAGAAGTGCAGAAAGAAAGAACAGAGGTGCAGAAGGAGGCAGGAGGGGTGCGGAAAGAGGGAAGAGGGGTGCAGAAAGAGGCAAGAGAGGTGCAGAAAGAGGCAAGAGGGGTGCACAAAGAAGCAAGTGAGGTGCAGAAAGAGGCAACAGAGGTGCAGAAAGAGGCAAAAGAGGTACAGAAAGTAGAAGAGATTTGCAGAAAGAGGCAAGAGAAGTGCAGAAAAAGAAAGGAAGGTGCAGAAAGAAGCAACAGAAATGCAGAAAGAGGCAAGAGAAGCGCAGAAAGAAGCAAGAGTGACTTGCACACCATTAGTACCAATTTAACACCCACATTTAGCAATAAGTAACAGGTGACCATTCTAGGTTTGCAAAGGACCTTCCACCACGCTGTAACACTTGTCGCTGCATTTTTGATAACGTTTGAGCTAGAAACAAGGCTTTTTTTGTTCAAATCTGCAGATTAGGCAGCAGATGGTGGATTATGTGGCTAATGCGGAAAATGTATAATTGTGTGAAAGTCGGTGCAGCCAAACAGTCGCATAATTCCAGTGGCCCTGCTCATGCCTCTGATTAGGCCTAGAAGTGCTCCTCAGTGATTCCTTCTATTTTTTGTCTCATTGAGCTCATAGTTTAGCTTCTACGGAAACGAGGAAGACTAAAGACTACCATACCACATAATTACTCTTCATAACACATAATCCCACACTACATAATTCCTATACACTAAATACCATATACTTTCTATCCACTGAATTTCACTGCACAACATACCACATAATTCCACTACACACAACGTACATCCACTCCACTCCAAAAAACATTAGTAAAAAACTTTTACATTTACAACGCTAATAGCTCTAACTCTTGCAAATGTGAGACCTATTACATTACAAATGCTTCTTTAACTGGTAGTCGCGTTTGGAGAGTGGTGGAGAAAGGGGGCTAGGCCTCCAACCAGGGCTCAGGAATTCCACTGCGTAGGACTTACAGGAGGGGTTCTTAGACCCCAAAGTCCCTCAGGAGTAAAGTGGACTTCATCCCCCAACCACTACTGTGCCAGGAGGTGCGTTTGCAGAGTGGTGGAGAAAGGGGGGCGTGGCCTCCGAAGACAACTTAGCAATCCCACTGTGTGGGACTTAGTGGAGGTAACAGGAGGGGTAGTTGGCCCCCAAGGACAACCTTGGGGGCCAACTACCCCTCCTATTACCTCCAGTAAGTCCCACACAGCAGCATTGCTAAGGTCTCATAGCAGGCCACACCCCCTTTCCACACCACTCTGCAAACGCGCTCCCTGGCGCGCTCTTGGATGGGGATTAAAGTCCACTTCGCTGCTGGGGATCCTTAGGGGCCAACTAGCCTACCTGATACCTCCAGTATGCCCCAGATAGTGGGACTGCTGACAGGTGGACACAGGCCACGCCCCCTTTGTCCACCACTCTGCAAACGCGCCTCCTGGCGCACTCTTGGTTGGGGATGAAGTCTACTTGCCTCCTGAGGGTCACTGGGGGCCAACTAGCCTACCAGGTACCTCCAGTAAGCCCCACACAGCATGATTGCTGAGAGGTGGTCTGAGGCCATGCCCCCTTTTTACACCACTCTGTAAACGCGCACTGCTGCTCGGGGGATGAAGTCCACTTCAGTCCTGAGGTCCTCAGGACACAAGAGGACCTCATCGCCCCACCAGCTGTGCGCCAAGAGGCGCGTTTGCAGAGTGATGTAAAAAGGGGCATGGCCTCAGACCATCTCTCAGCAATCCCACTGTGTGGGGCTTACTGGAGGTACCGGGTGGGCTAGTTGGGCCCCAGGGACCCTCAGGATTCAAGGGGACTTAATCCCCCAACTTAGAAAGTGCCAGAAGGTGCGTTTGCAGAGTGGTGCAGGGAGGGGGCGGGGCCTCCGGCAAGATGCCGGCTTTTAAAAAAAAAAATATTAGAAGGGGGGCTGCGTGACCCCCCATTTTTAAAAAAAATGTTTTAAAAAAACGGGAAGGGGGCCGCGCAGTCCCCCTTCTGAGGCCAATTATGGCCCCGGGGACACTATCCCCCGGGGCCGGCCTTCCGTTTAAAAAAAAAAAATTTAATGGGAGGGGGCAGAGTGGCCCCCCTCCCGGGCCACTATTGGCCCCGGGGACCCCATCCCCCAGGGCCTGGCCTCTTTTTTTTAAAAACATTTATTTAACGGGAGGGGGCCGTGTGGCCCCCCTTCCCTGTGCCACTTCTGCCCCCGGGGACCCCATCCCCCGGGGCCTGGCCACACGTTGGGGACCGCGGGGGAGCCCCAATGCCCCCGTGGTCCCTGCCGGCTCCCCGCCTCCTGTGGGAGCCGGCATTGCTATTGGACAAGGGGAGCTGCTAACATGCAGCTCCCCTTGTCCAAAAGCAATTCCGCTTTGCTTCGTGGAAGCGAGAGCAGGCTTCCTGCTCTCGCTTCCATGAAGCAAAGCAGAAGTTTGCAATGACAGGGCGAGAGCCGTGCAAACCGGGCACCCCGGGACATTGCCGGAGCCGGCCCTGGGGGGTGGCGGTCCCCAGGGCCATAGAGGGCTCAAGGAGAATCTTAAAGCCCCAGGGAGGTGGTGGTCCCTGAGGCTTGGGGGGGCCCACGAGGCCAACACCTGATGTCTTTAAACAAGATTAGAAGGAGGCAGGCTTCAATTTCGGCAAGATTAGCGTCTCAATCATGTCATTCAACCAATCCACTCAAACACTGCCTTCATTCACGTGGTTCTCCGTTTTAAACAGTGCACAAATGATAATAGCAGCTGGTGATCTGAAAGCCTCTAACAAGCCTGCTGAGCTCTGAGCAACCTGCACCAAAAAAAATATTATTCAGATCACATCATTACTTACTAAAGGGAATTATTCCTCTACAATAATAAATTCCGGTGGTTAATGAGTGGTTTCCTGTATTTCTCATCATTGTTGTTTCTACCTAGGAGTGGAAAGAAGGTCCAAAGCAAGCTTTAATGTATGTCCTGTTATCTCCCTGTAGCTCACTCATGACACTCTCCCGGCCCAGAGATGTTTTAAGGCATAGACAAAGTGGCCTCTGGTCCAGGGTCCCAGCTTTTCATGGGGACCCCTGATAGAGCCAGCTTTGTTCTGCAGAGTCTTGTCCAGGTGAGCTTGAATAATTCTTAAAGGCTTTGTTTTAAATGCCGTTTTCCTTTCATTTATTTTTAGTGTGGATGATGTGTGAGAATCTTTTACAGATAGGTTGCAGAGAAATGTGTTTATGTTTCATGCAACATCAATAAAAAAATCCTTTTATATCACAACAGGAGCTCAGATGTGAGACATGGGAGGGGGTCACAGATATTATTTGCAGTAATATTAGTGAGCTGCTGCTGTGTTACAACATGAAAAACACAGGTCACTCTGAATATTAGATGTAAACACATTTAGACGGGTCTGCCTGTGCACTGTCAGTGACCTGGTCAAAGAGGACATAAAGACGTGGCTGCAATTGGGTCTAAATTCAAAGCTGTTCTGAACGGGGCCCCCAACATACGTTTGGCCCAGGGCCCCCAAAATCCTTAAGATGTCCCTCTCCCTGCCTTGACAATGACTGGCATACATTGGATCAGGAAATCCATCAACACTTTTTCACTGGGTCTGGACATTCCCTTGAAAATCAATAGATCACTTCTGCCCTCCAATTTTAACAATCCATTAATATGCTGATGACATTTTTGTATGGTATTATTAAGTAAATATTCTTACCTTTGGGGGCTACAGTATCTAGTCAGGAAATAAAAAATATCTTTTGGTGCTGATGTGGAGTTGGGCGGACGGCCCGCCATCTGTCAGGAGAGGTAATGTTATTCACTGCCCAGCCTGGCTATCGCCCACCATATTGAGAGATCCCACCCTGCCTGGCCTCTAGAAGAGCCACCACCATTGCAGCTCTTCTAAAGACATTCAAAGTTTGCGAGCAGCAGCCATGCTTCAGGCGGCTGCACGGCAAACTCTTTATTTTACAAAAACAAACTCTCAAAGCAGGAGTTTCTTTTTGTAAGTAAAAAAACAGGCTTTTCCTGGTGGTCCTGACGAGAAAGAAAGTGCATGGGACCATCCGCTCCAGATCGGTGAACGGTCTGACGCATTTACAGAGGGCCCCAAGTCCATTGGGCTTTGGTGTGAGGTTCCACCAGCAGAGCCAGCGGGTCACCGCCGGTGGTAGCATGACCGTCCACCCGAGTCTGAATAGAGTAGACAGACGTCCGTCAAACTCTAAATAGGTGCCTTATTTTATTTACAATACTTGCAGTTGCGGTAACTCAATGTAGGCCAAAGGTGAAAAGGATCAACAGTTCCTGCTGGAGGAGAAAGAGCTGGAAAGCACAAACAGCTCCAAATTTTTCATTACAATTATCATTCAAGAAGCTGAGGTGTCGCTACCCACATTCACCTGGGCACAGTCCTGTTCATTGCACGGTGTTAGCACCGTTTCCAGCTTTCCAATTGTTGGTAAAAGTTTCACCTCTAGCCAGTTGGAGAGCCGGTACTGGGACTTCGCTTGGTCTCAAACATTAATGAAAACATCTGTATCTGATTGCCAGTGACTGCTCCAGGTCCATGCCTGCTGCAGCTAGGGTTTGTTGTGTCAGATAAGTCTCGCGCTCGGACATGGCACGACATTGTGGCATCTTTGAGGTGTGTGACATCTTCTGGATACCTCAGGGTTGATGACGCTACCCCTTTTCCAACAGCTGCATCTGGGGTGTAGTTGGCCTGTCCAGGGTTTTTTCACAACTTTGCATTCTCGCCCTTGAGGAGCATCAGTCTGTGTCATACAGAGAAACATGGCTTTATGAATCATGTTCACCTGTGGTATGATTCACGAACAGCTTGCCGAAGTGACGAAGGTGCAGCACTAAATATTATCCTCATGGTCTTTCATTCTCTCATTACTAAACATCAGAACTGTTCATACTATAAACTTTATAGTATGGCGTTTAATATCAAGTATTATAAATTGCAACGTTCAAATAAATAGGTAAGTGCATTACATGTTATTGCGTGCTAGAAAACTTGACCTGATGAAGTCCACAACATTATACATGAAATGCCTACACTCATCGACTTCTGCCTCTTGCTTTCCAAATGGGAGAAATTAATTGTTTTTATGGGGCTCGATACTATGACTATGAGGCAGACATCTTGCTCAGAATGTAGAGCGTCTAAAAGAACCCACCACGTTTACACAAAACCCCTGCTAAGGAAGACACATAGGTTCATCAACCTGTATTCATCATTCTTCCCGGTTTGGGGCAGTGCTCCTCTCACTGTCTTCCAAAACCAGGCTTATATTTGTCACCTCTGCCACGAAACTGATCTAACCTATCTTTTAAAGTTTTAGTAGAAAAGATAGGCCCATATGTGGATGAAAAGGTTAATGGGAATTTGTATTTCTTATTACTGCACAATATAAAGAAGTGAAGCATTTGTAGCACTCTAAGTGGCCTGTGCGGCAATCTATAACCCTGAAGTATACTCAGTAATCTTTTTTCTTCAATTGCCCACCACAGGCTATATTACAAATACATAAATCATAATGTTTCAACAAAAGCAAAATTTAATTTTCTCCTTTCAGCTGTTATCTGGACCCGGTGGTATATGGCATGCTGTGGCCGAGTCATTTATTACACTTGCTGAATGGATAATGGCAGCGAGAGTCTATTACACCCAGCTTTGTTAGTGCTTTGAATGTGCTACTGAAACCCCTGGCAGTCTAAATCTCTTCACATCTGCAATAGATACACAGCACTCTATTATTTATTGCCACAGAAAAAAGTTTATTTTAGAAAGCGGTGTGTGTGTGCCCGTGCGCATGTCTGGGTGTGCCTGTGTGTTTAAACACCATTTCGGTCTGTGTGTGTTTGTGTTTGTGGGTGTATATGTGTGTGAGAGGGGGCAGGATTGGTGGGCCAGGGGTGGTTTTGTGGTTATGTTTAGTCCACACTAAATGGCCTGGTCCAGTTCTCATACTGGCGTCATTGACTGAATGAACGAGGCAAAAGCCATCTATGTTTCTGATATGTATGTGTGTCTGTCTGTCGGTGTGTCTATGTAGATGGCTCTGCATTTTGATGCCTGCCATAGTATTTGCTCAAAAATGTGATTGCGTGTTCATGCACATGTGGTTGTGTTTGTGTGTTGTGTTATGTTGTTGTGCAGGAGAATATCTTTAGTTGGTAAAGCGACTATATCAATATGAAATCCGAGTTTTGAGTTGCAGGTGTGATAATTGTGTGTCATAAGAATATTACTGAGAGATTGTGCGCATGTGCGAGAGAGGATGGAGGAATACAAGTCAGAGAATCTGCATACCCAACTAACATGAAAATGATGCATTCGAAACTAACTTTAGGCACCGATCGCGTGTGTGTGTGTGTGTGCGTGCGTGCGTGCGTATATGCGCGCACGTGCTTGATTGAAGTTGAACGGAGTGTGTGTGGGCGAAATATATGCCCCAGAGGCGGCTGAGGTGTTTACTGGGCCTGTCAAAGACTCTTATTCCGAGACTCCCTAAGAAACATGGGGAATCCCACGTGGAATTGTTGCATTGTGCCCCTCAAATGGACATGTTTCTGAATTTATCTGGCATTTTCCCTTCATTTGCAGTTGGACCAGCAGAAATGTATCTAAGGAAAAATGTGGAAGGGATGCAGTAGTTACCGCAATACTAATAATTAGTAATCAATACCAGTTACACCACACAGAGATATTTAACAGAGAACTCCTCCTCAGGACCTAAGTGACTGAGGGGCTAATGAGTCTTTGAAATATGTGTTGTATAAATAATGAGAAAATATGTACTGAAAGTATCTGGAAGAAACTCATCCAATACGAAAATGTACAATTACCACAAATGTTGGTGATAAAGACACCAATGAAATCTATCTGTTAGAATCTTATTCAAAAATGTAAAATGATCCCAAGAAATGCTAAGTCCCCAGTGTTGGTATGGCATCCATTAGCCACCCAGACAACTCCTTGTGCCTATGAGAGGCTTACGCTCTCTAAACATCTTTCTCACTGTCACCAAAGGAGTAAACAAAAGACCACCCCAATCTCTCATTTTAGACGTTTAAGACCTGGTTATAAGAAAGTCTTCAATGGATCTGAATGCACTAGTATTTCTTTTAGAAGTGCACATGGTAGTCACAGAGTTGTTGTAGATCAAGAGGAGGTAGGTGAGAGAAGTGATCAGCTCTGCAAAGTCTGCCTTGAGATGGTCACAGAATTGCATTGACTATGTGTTCCTTAAAAAATCCAAGATCTCTGTCCACCTGAGGGGACTTACGAAGTTTTCACATCATTTGTCAGGATGAATGGGTTTTGGCTAGTGCGCTGCAGGAAATTTCAAAACTGAAACATCTCCAGCGATAAAGCCTACAGGGTCCTGTATTGCTGCAATGTGTCTTGAAAAAAACTGGGAATTAGTGAGTGAGAATACTAGACTACAGTGGTGAGAACATCCTTTTGAAAAGACAACCCTGCTTACCTGTCAGCAGTGTGGTTGAGGCTTTTCGGCTCCTGTTTTTAAGCCATACATGGGCCTGAATAAAGGCAGAGGCATAGCTACCATTGGTGCAGCAGGTGCAGTGGAGCTCTGAAGGGCTCATTGAACCCTGACAATGCTTTATTTTACTACTCCAACCGCAGCCAAATGTGTTGATTTTCTTTCTTGCACTATGGCCCAAAGCCTACTCTGCTGAATGAAGGCAGTGGTAGTGAACGCCTGGAGACACCTGGTGTAGCTGGAGTGGCTGGTGACTGGCTACAGTCAACATCCACAAGGAAGACATTTCCATTGAGATCTTTTTGCAGGTTACAGCTAAGGTTTGGTGTTGCCATGGGAAAAGGAGGTGCCTATAAGTGAAAAACAGAAAGCACTGCATTGGCAGGCATGCAAGACTGGAGATGGACTGGTGGTCCATCTGTGCACATACTGACACAAGTGTCTGGGACCAAGATGTAGAATGGTGCCTATTGCTAACTATTGGCTCACCTGTTAGAAAATCTACTCTGACACTTGTCAAAGATCATGCCATATAAGGAGGTATCTACTTTCACTTTTCCCTGTGTTACGTTCTGATCGCCGGGTTTGTGCTTTTCCACACTAAGCACTCTTACAAATGCCTACCAGTATGAATGACATGTGAGCCCAACAACTTGTATTTCCCTTTGTCTTTGTAACATTTTCTATATACTGATTTACACACGTTATACATTGTCTCTGTATTTGTGTGTGATGTAAAGTTCTCCCACACCCTACACTGGTATGAGAGGTGCTATAAAACAAATGAAATACATGTGAGTGAGGGGCTATGGAGAGATGAGAGGCAATGTTGGAGTGATAGTTAGGAAATCATTGAAGAGCCCCAACATAGATTGTTGAATCCTGGTGCAATCTAAGGTCATTGCTTACTATGCTTTAAAAGATAATACAATTGAATATTTAATGACAAATGTGTAGAATGCGCCATTTTTGCCCACATTTTCTTGGGGGAGAACACCCCAAACCTTCCTTATAGCGGTCAGGCTCACTCACTGCATTTACTATGCACTGTACAAGGCTGGTCTGATAAACTTTGCCACAGCTGTTTTAGGTTCCCAGTACGGCCCTGGAAGGAGTTAATTGCAGCCTCTAGTGATCGCACAAGCTGCATTACAGGCCATCATTTTTCACCCATGATGCAAATCGAAACAGAGATGCAAATCAGTCTTGGTGACGTGTGTGGAAAAGCTTTTATGTGTTTTTCAATACAGGCCTGATTGGAAATAAATTCATACTAATTTAACATGTTAATGAATTCAGATGGAGAGGAGTTGGCCTAACGGCTAGGGCGTCCGACCTCGAAAGTGGGGAACTGGGTTCGAGTCTCGGCAATGACGCTGAACATCCTGTGATTCTGGGCAAATCACTTAATCTCTCCGTGCCTAACAAAAATTAATGTGTGTCCTAATGTAACGTAACTGGTGCTATGTAAAGCGCTCTGATACCCGATTCGGGTCAAGTTCGTGCTATATAAAACTCTGCAAAAAAAAAAAAAAAAAAAGATGGTGTGCATTCAAGGTGCAAGTGAAATACCTGGAAAGTAAAACATCAGACCAAGTTGTTGTTCTAGTTTTGCAGCTAGTAAAGTTATGCTTGCATTGCCATGCTTTTTTAACTTATGCTAGCAAGACAGAGGGGGGGCATTTCCATTCTCTAGTGCATGCATTGCTATTAAATGCAGCAGCTGAAGAGATGCCTGGTAGGGAGAAGTCCTCCTGTGTTCAGTTGTGTAGGCAGAAGAGAAGGAAATGGCAGCAAGTGTTCGCATGCCTTTTTGGACACAAAGGATTGTTCAAGTATCCTTTGTAATGATTCAGGAGCAGAGCATGCATTGACCCCCTCCTTGCTCAATTTAGCGCTCTTCCTAGAAAATCTATATAAGGTGTTGGTATAGGACGGGGTTAGACAAATGGGCCAATTGATGGAGGGAGAGTTGAACCATGGAAACTAACTTTAAGCCTAAAATCATGTTCTTGACTAGACATGACATTACCATCTCCACCTGAAGTAGAAAACATATTCAAATGTGCCATAAGAGGGCACGTTACAGACAGTGTAGGTAAAACTAATAGGATAAGGAGGTGAGATGAAATATAATTGAGGCATATTTGACCATTGCCTTAATTTGCATAATTGTAGCTAAGCAGTTGGTATTACTTACAATTATTCTAATTCACATGGTTTGTAGGCAAATAGTACATGGCAAATAATCACGGAGTGAAGTATCAATTATTTTGTGAACTGATTTCAGTGGTATGGGGTCAGTCTCTATGTACACCACCTGTGAATCAGAGATTCTCTAACATGTTTTTCTGACTCTAAACACTTCACTCTTATGCCTAAATCATTACGACATCACATGGTGGTCGTGAGATGTTCATAGATTTGGGCAGTGGACCCGATTAGATGCACATCATGCACAAGAGTGGAGGTATTGCTTTTACATAGTCTAGCACAAGGATCATAGTAGATTCACGGGTGTCTTGTATATCATTCTTAGTTGTTCTATCGGGTATGGGGATTTTGGGTCTTCTTTCGGGTTATTGGCTTTCATGTCTCTATTGCCATTATCTTCTTTTGGTATCTAAGCCCGTTGTGATCGTTCAGAGCACACAGTCGGTGTTCTTTATATTAACAGTCACTGATATCATGTGTCGTAATCACTATAACCTCCCTGAATGTTTAGGCGCTTTTATGTTAAAATACATTTTTTATGTTCCAATTATAATGATGTTTCATGAACACATATTGATTTGTAGATTTCCCCTGACGAAGGGTGATTACTCACCCGAAATGCATTGGGATCGATGATTATCCACGTTTGAATGTATTACAGTTTTCAAGACTGAATAAGAACATTATTGAAGGCTTCAGTTGTGAATAAAACAAGTTGAAGACACACAGTCGAATCATCACAATTCTATAGTATTTGTTATCAAGAGTTTTGTAAATTTGTGTTTGCATAGATAACTTTGTTAATCTTGTATTTATTGACTTCAATACAGTCGAATAATTTCGAGTTAAAACACTCATTTTGAGTTCATTAAGCAGTGCGCTTTCTGTCCGTGACTAGCGTCCGGGAATAATTTTTCTAAATCATTACGACAGCATGAGAGACAACTGCCAGCCATTTTCTCCAAAAAGGTTTTATCTACCTTTTGGGACATAGGGGAACTACTGGGTGTGAGTCCACTATTTTGGAAGCAACACAACATGATCCCCCCACATTGGGCATCATGTTGTGCAACCCCCAAAATTTGGGGGTAACACAACATTGGTTCTGGTCCAATAGGAACAGTGCACCCCTAGCTGCAAGGCTAGGTTGTTCCGTTCACACGCAGCAGAGCAAGAGAAAATTCCCAAGAATTCCTGAAGCCCTAGAGGGGGTGAAGAACACCACCAGTTCAGAGATGGAAAGCCCCACTAACATTCCATTTACCAATTTTCCCCCTTTACTAGTGATCCAGCGCGATATTAGCAAACAGCATTCATACACCAAATACTCACTTGGGCCCATACATTTATACTACGCTAATACTTACGCTGGGGAGTCAGTTGTACTCTTTATCAAAATCCCTGCTACCAATTACCTTTCTGATTGAAGAGTAATGACTTACCAATGAATCCTTTGCTAATTGGGAAGTTTAAAATGAGTGACATTCATTACAGTACATAATCCTGAAATAACCACTGAGTCAGGAAGTTTTAAAATGTTTATCTAAAGATTTTAGCAGAGTAAATACAGAACCACATGATACTCAGTCGTATATCAAGGATGAAGCATAGAATAATAATGATTGATTAATGACGGTCCCTCAGAAAGGAGAAGATAGAGACAGCAGCGCAACTAAAGGTTGCAAGTATATTTACCTAAAGTGCGAGAACCAAACCCCTTGGCCAAGGAGTTGGAAAAGATGGGACCCAGGAAGGATGAAGAGCAAAGACCTCCTTCAGGTTCAGGACAGGACCGGTGACCTCTCTACCAACGACGCCTGCGTCGTTCCCCTCTCTGATACTTGACTTTTCCTCGACTCTCCGTGCCTTCCTTCTAATGGACTCCGCCGCCCCCCTCCTCAGGACCTCTCTGGACCACGGTTCAGTCTGCAATCGATCAGCTTGTCGGTCTGGAGCTTTTGCCTGTCTGCGTCTAGTCTCGAAGAACGCCTGATCTGACTAATTAACTAATGCTATATCTATTATACTCTTCTATGCCCATGTACCTCCCCTTAGTGTTGCCAAAATATGGGACCACTATTTCTGATTGGACAGGGACAGGGGGTTGATCCTCACACCATATTGATTTGGTTCGATTTCTTAAAGCCCATTGTTATAAAATACCGCCCATCACATTGAATACATTTGCTTTATTTCCCACCCGTCTCACGACAAAATTTATACATTCTTCATGTACATTGTTGCATATTAGTCGGGACATTCATGGGTACAGCGGTGTCGGCCATCAGGTCATGGCCTTGGACGACGTCCAGGTTGACTTCATCCTTTTCTTTCTGGGCAGCCATGCAGGGCGCATGCACAGGATCATTGTCACATGAGTTTTCAGTTCACCAAACCCCAGGCCCAAAGTTTACGAACTAATGAAAGCAAAGAAGAAAATATTACAATCACAAATAAAATGTTTCACTGTATACCCACTCTTTCTATTCTTTTCCCATTTATTTATAAATTCTATCCCGCCTTAATAGCGTTAGAGAAATGACAATTTAATTATAACACGAGAGCAAGCTGTAGCATGTGAAAACATCAAGCAGACATTTTAATGCACACTGCGCAGAAGCAGAATTTTCCCACCAAGCGAAGAAAGACGTCACAACACGTGATATGGTTGAGACATGCGCAGTAAAGTTCCCGCATTTTAGCAGCCATTTTAGAACAGACAAGCGTTACTTGTTAGTTAAAAACACATAAGCAAGCTTCCTTGCTACTTATGTAGTGTATGCAAGAGTTAGTACGAACAATACAAGTTTAATATACTGTGAGCAGATTGCATCC
This sequence comes from Calotriton arnoldi, assembly GCA_963921515.1. Lineage (NCBI taxonomy): Eukaryota > Metazoa > Chordata > Amphibia > Caudata > Salamandridae > Calotriton > Calotriton arnoldi. The sequence goes on along the minus strand of CAWUFW010006746.1, from coordinate 1,002,504 downwards.
GAGCAAGTCTCATTTGTGAGTCCTTGCTCCATCAATCCCCTCTCTGATGGCGTTTCTGAGCCATCAAATACTACCCACAATCAGATGCCAACTTTTAGCATAAAATAGTCTCTTTTTCATTTTTACACTTTCTATTTTTCACATCCCCTTTCAGTTTCTTGTATAATTCACTTCTTAAGTCTTCTAGTTCAATTTCATCAAACTTTCTCTTCTTCCCTTTTCCTGTCACAGTATACGATTCATTCTTTCTACAGCATTTGCACCATATTATTATTGACAGTACTATTATTGCTATCCCTGCTAAGGGTACTAATATTTGACGTATAAGTCCTTTCCCTATATTAGTAAACCAGGTACCAATTGACGCAATACTACTTGTCAATCTTTCCCATACACTATCAACTTCCAGTGGTTTAAGTTCCTTCTCAAGTTTAGTTATATTCTGTATATACGTTCCAATTTCTGCACTTTTATCAGGTATATAAGTGCAACAGTGTTTTGTCTTCAATAATTTACAGACTCCGCCCTCTTTTGGCAATATAATATCAAGAGCAAGTAGATTTTGCATAACCATAGATCTAATCGCAACCATTTCCGCATTAATCATTAGGAAACCTCCAGCAGTATCCGTTGATAAACGATCAACCACTGTAGACAATTTACATATCTTCCTTGAGTTCAGAATTATTCCCACTGAAGGTATCAATGCACCAAATATATCACCTACAATTTCTGAAAAACTAGCTCTTTTACTACGTGTTAATTCACTATTATTTTCATTGCTCCCAGTGTTTCTTTTTACGTGGTATATTTTTGGAAATACTATTCCAAAGTAACAACTTCCATACCACCGTGCAGGAAGCCTAAAGTAAGCCTTATTCCCACACACATAATAGACTCCAGGAAAAACTGAATCTGTTCCTCCTTTGATTCCCCACCCTCCAAGAATTAAGCAATTATGTTCAGATTCACTGGAACCGATGAAAACATTGTTATAATCAGTTTTTAATCTATGTAGACATATTTTCCCTGTCTTTACAAAATCCAGAGCCATAGCAGCTTGAGCCTTGCCAGGTGTGTAACTACCTTCTTTCTCAGCCCAAGGTGGCAAATGAGCCTTATGCTCAGAAGCTTTCTTTTGAAAATCTTGTCTTCTATTTTCTACTAGATTCAAAAATATCTTTTCTTCTTCATGTAATGAACATGTTAGATTGTGTCTATGTGCATGTGTTATATCTATCGATTTCATTGTTAAGAAAAATTCTCCCATAGACTGTGCATCTTGACTACTAAGCACTGGGTTCATACTCTTTCGAATCGGAACCTCAGAAAATATCACATCTATGTTTGAATAATAATACTGAAGTCTCCCTGTTCTACAAAATAAACTAGCTAATACACTACATGATATGCCATAAGTTAATGGCAAGTGATGATATGTTAACCCTTCTGCTACTGATTCGGGTAACTTCATGCAGACATAACAATTACTAACTTCCATGGTATCTACATGTTGAAGCAATAACTTTGTGAAAACATTTAAACTAGTGTTGTTATCAGTTATCTCATGATGAAATTCTTGTTCATTTTCTGCCATTAGTTCTACTCTATTACCCTTCAAGTTTGCTGTCCTTTCCTTAGTTTCGTTATTAATCTTTTTATCCATTATCATAAGGTAAGGAACTGCTTCGATCAGGACTAACCAAACTATAAGCACCATTACTAGACTACATATGCATATTGCACAGCATCTTTTACAACATTTCTGTTTTGATCTCCCAGTAACTCTATCGTTGGACATTTTGACAAGGAAGATTGCTCTTCTTATCTATTTTCCGTTTCTTTATAGCACTATTTTTCTTTATCAAGGCGGTCTTGTTTCTTTTTCATAGATCAGTTCCGCACTGGTTCCTTCGTCATCCACTTTCACCTGACTCTGAGCTTTCGTAATCTTCAAGAATGATGTAAGTCCAATCAGGTCCCTTGAATTTGTTGTTCACAAGTTTCAGTCTCTTGCTTCGTCTTTTCTCAATTCTGCTTTCTTGTTCTGATTGGCTTGTTACTTCATTTACTTGATCTGGATCTTCACTTCTGGTTGTTATGTGGTATCTTACTCTTTTAATGACACTAGGCCAATGATCACCTTTTCTTGTTTTCTTTGTTTGTACTGTCTCTTTGTTTTCGTCTTCAGAAATCCTTTTATTTTCAGGTTTTAGCACAGTTTCGTTTTCTGCAATTAGTGTTTCTCTTATTTGTTCTTTTTCAGGTCTGATTGGTTTCTCTTCAGCAGCTCCACTGTGAGTTTCCAATAAGTGACCTTGTTCTTGATTTATTTCTTCATGTTCATTTTTCTCGAGATTTTCTTTTTCTGTGTACTTTTCTGGATCTAACTGGTTCTGATCAGGGCTTATTGCACTTTGTACTTCTGTAGCCTGACCGTATTCTTCTAAACCTGTCTGTCCCTGCTCAAAACTTGTTGGTTCTTCGTTATTTTGAGCCCAGTTTCCTCTCCCTATCTGGTCCTGCTCAGGTTCTTTTATTGTATCTTCTTCTTTTTCCTGAGCTGCTTCTTCTTCACCTATCTGATCTTCTTCGATTTCTTCCAAGTTTGCTTGACTTCTTGTTCTGTGGTAAACTTCAGGAATTTCCACCACTGGTATCCAGTCCTGACTTGTGCTCGGTTGTTCTTTTTCAGCTTCCCTTGAATCTCGAACCTGAGATTCTTCAGCTGGGCAACCTTCAGCTTCCTCAGTGATTGATGCTGACTGAGGATTTTCTTCTTCAGGGTCTGGTACTCTTTTGGTGTGACTTACATGAATCCAATTAGGAAATCATGCACACTTCACTGCTGTATTTGTGATCAGTATGACCTGACAAGGTTTTCCCCACCTAGGTGATAGACACGTCTCTCTGGTATGATTCTTCACTACCACCCAGTCACCAGGATTCAGATCATGTTCTTGTTCAGGCTGCCTGGAAACGGCGTCTTCTCCAACCTGGTGAGAGACAGAACGCACTAGGTCAGCCAATCCTTTGCAATAATCCAGAACCATATCATCAGATATATTCAGCAGTTTATTTGTGGGAACATGTGCTTGTCTCATTGCTCTTCCCATCATTATCTCGTGTGGGCTTAATCCGGTATTTCTATCAGGAATGCTTCTGAGTCCCATTAAAACAAGTGGCAATGCATCTGGCCACTCTAATGATGTTGATGCACACATTTTTCCCAGTCTGGATTTTATTGTGCCATTCAATTGTTCAACCACTCCAGAAGCCTCTGGACGATATGCACAGTGCAGTTTTTGTTCAATTTGAAATGCTCCACATATTATTTTAATCACTTCACTGTTAAAATGTTTTCCTCTATCCGATTCCAAAGTTACTGGGAAACCAAACCTAGGAATGAGTTCTCGTAGCAACAACTTTGCAACTGTAATGCTGTCATTCCTTCTGGTAGGGTAAGCCTCCACCCACTTTGAAAACAGACATACTATGACAAGTACATATTTCAGCCCTCTGCAGGATGGTAGCTGAATGAAATCAAATTGCAATCTTATAAATGGACCTTCTGCCTTTCCAATTTTCCCAAACCCAATTATTGTTTTTCTCCCTGGATTATGCATCTGGCACGTTAAACATCTCTGGCAAAGACTCTCTGCTACAGCCCTGAACCTTGGATTGTACCAATTTTGTCTGAAGAGCCTAATCATTGCATCTCTCCCTATATGTGTGTCTCCATAATACATCCTGGCCATCTGTGAAAGCAAAGAATCGGGCATGACTGGTCTGCCATCGGCATAAATCAATACATCATCGTCTGCCCTTTGAGAACATCCCATTTTAATCCATGTATTTTTCTCACTTTTATCAGCATCCTCTTGCATTCCTTTTACCTCATTCCATGTTTCAGGTGGTGCATACAGCATAAATTGGCAGCTGATTCCCATTCTTTCCACCCTTTTATTGACTGACAACCTATTTTTGGCACAATGTTGAGCCACAAGGTCTGCATATCGGTTGCCGACTACCACCCAGTCATCTCCTGACTGGTGTGCGGCTACATTTCACCACAGCCAATTCTTTTGGTGATTGTATTGCTTCTAGCAATTCCCTTACGAATTGTCCATTTTTAATGGGGGATCCTGAAGAAGTCATGAAATCCCTCTGCATCCAAAGTTGGCCAAAATCAGCACAACCCCGTAACCATATTGGCTATCTGTAAATATAGTTACTTTTTGATTCCTCCCAATTTTGCAAGCCTTTATCAATGCAATCAATTCAGCTATTTGTGCAGATTTGACTCCGGGTAAATAGGATGCTTCAACTATTCCAGTTAATTCACACACCGCATAGGCAGCAGTTAGTTTACCATCTTCATGTCTTTGGCACGAACCATCGACAAACAGTTCCCTGTCTGGCTTCTTGAGGGGTAGTTCCTCAATATCAGGACGTGGTTTCGTGCATAGCTCTGTGACTTTTAAACAATCATGTTCTTCTTCTTCGTCATCGTTAACTTCTTCATGATATGGGTCTGGTAGTAAGGTAGCTGGATTTACTATTGTGCACCTTACCATGGTCACATTTTCAGCACCCATTATTATTCTTTCATACTTAGTCAGCCGACTAGGAGTAAGATGCTGAGTTCGCGTTCTTGTCAACAGAATCACAACCGCATGTGGAACAAAAACCTTTACAGGGTGTCCCATTACGATTGACTCACTTTGTTCAATGCTCAAACAGGTAGCCGCTACTGCTTTTAAGCAGCCTGGCAACGCGGCTGCCACTGGGTCCAATGTAGCAGAAAAATATGCTATAGGACGTCTGTCTAAACCATGTCTCTGGGTTAGGACTGAAAGTGCACAATTTTCTCTCTCGTGACAAAATAATGCAAATTTTCTTTTATAATCAGGCATGCCTAAGGCGGGTGCTGAACACAACGCATTTCTCAATTTTACAAAAGCTCCAACGCTCTCATCATCCCACTCAACTGGGTCCCTTGCCTTCTTTTTCGTCAATTGAATTAATGGCTTTGCTAATAGAGAAAATCCTAGTATCCATTGTCGACAATAACCTACTATTCCCAGGAACATTCTCACTTCTCTTTGTGTTACAGGCAATTGCATTTTCTTGATTATTTTTACTCTTTCAGATGTAATTCTTCTTTTTCCCCTCTCAATTTGGTGTCCCAGATATTTAACTGCTGTTGTACAAAACTGCAATTTTTCAGGTGAAACTTTATGCCCTTTTTCAGCTAGATGATTTAATAATGCAATGGAGTCAACAACACAGTCCTCTCTGGTGTTCGATGCCACCAGTAAGTCGTCTATAACCTGCACTAAGACTGAGCTTCCTGGCATCACTAGTTTCTCTAAACACTTTTTCAATATCTGATTGAAGATGGAAGGACTTTCCGTGTACCCCTGAGGAACACGATTCCATACATAGACTATGTTCTCAAATTTAAATGAAAAAAGATACTGGCTATCTGGATGCAAGGGTATCGAAAAGAATGCTTGGCATAAATCAATCACAGTAAACCATCCTGCACTCCAAGAAATCTGATATAAAATTACTGCAGGATTTGGCACTATAGGACAACAGGGTTCCACAATCTTGTTTATTTTACGCAGATCTTGAACAATCCTATGTTTTCCACTAGGTTTCTTCAAACCCATGATTGGTGAGTTACAAGGGCTACTCATTACTTCTTTTAATATGTCTTGTTTTACCATTCTGTTAATTTCTTCAATTACTCCTGCTTTTACTTCTGCACTCATTTTGTACTGTCTGGTATTTGGGAAAATCGCACCTTCTTTTACAACAATTTTAACTGGGTCTATTTTGGCCATAAGTCCTATTTCCTTTCCCGTGAAATCCCATACTATGGGGTTTACAGTAAGCCTGGGCGTAGTTCGCGAAGTAGCGCTACGCGAAGCTACGCAAAGTGCAGTTCGCACTACGCGAGCTACGCGTAGCACTACGCGAACTGCGTAGTGCGCTGTTCGCAATGATTGCACAGTGCCGGATGGTTGTCCGCACTGTGCAATCATTGAAACGGCATCTTGCACAGTGCGAGCTGTCTTTTACTGCCGCTCGAGTAGATTTTTACTCGAGCGGCAGCTTTCTCAACGCGGACTGGTAGTTTCTCATCGCGAGCAGTCGCGAGCATACGCGACCACTCACAATGAGAAACCTGACCTCCCCGCGTTGAGAATCTCGCCGGGAGGTTTATTTTCCACGCTCGCGATCGGCAACTTGATGTTGCTGATCGCGAACGAGGAAAAAGTCTCGCCGGGATGTCATTTTGTTTGCTCGTGGTCGCCAACTTGACGTTAAGGACCGCGAGCAAGCAAAAAATGACAGCTGCACTACGCTATGCTACGCTACGCGTGTTTGCACTGTGCTACGTGCAATTCGCGTTGTGCGAAGTAGCGCAAACTTCACAAACTACGCAAGCGTAGCGTAGTGCTTTGCCCAGGGTTAGTTTACAGTAGTTTTTAATTCTTCTGGCAACTCGTCTTTTGTTATCAAAGAAAACATATCATCTACTTCTGTACCTTGTTTTGCAATCATAAACTTATATACATGATCTTCATCTGGGGTCTGCACTGCCACACCATCCGGTGTGCAGAAAATTGTGCAATTCATTTTGCATAACAAATCTCGGCCCAATAAATTTACTGGACTGGACTCACACACTATGAATTGATGCATTTCTCTAAAGTTTCCTATTTTTACTTCCATTGGTTCAGTAAGAGGTGTTCTAATCTTTCGATTTGCCACCCCCACAACTTGGATAGCTTCTCCAGAGAGAGGAAGGTCTGGGATGTCTGCTGTTCTCACAGAAGACCTAGTAGCACCAGTGTCCAAAAGGAAAGTAATATCATTACCTTTCACATTTCCTTCAACATATGGACCTGACTGATCTACAGGTAAGGATGCGCCAAGTACGCACTCCTTCTCCCCCTCTCCTAGGCACCGTCACTGGCTATAGGAACAGAAGTCGTCCTGTAAAAGAAATTGTGATGTTATATAATCATTCTTACCACTTCCTCATTGATATCCGACGTCTGTACCGTGCTTTATTCTGCTTACATTAACCTGAATAGGTGCAGGAGGCAACTGACTCTGAGGATTTACACCCTGCTGTGAGTCATTCTGCGTCTGTGGATTTAAATTTTGATTTGGGCCATTATTATTTCGAATCTTTTTACATTCATCCTTCCAATGCCCCAATTTTCCGCATCCATGACAAGGAAATTTCTTTTTAGCCTCTTCTCTGCTCATTCGTCCTCTCATTTTTCCACCATTCCCAGTGTCACCACTTATTCCAGAATCCTTTCCTTGATTCTCACTCGGATTATCCAAATTAATTCCCTGTTTCTCGGCCATTTTCACCTGTGCCCACATTACTTTCGCCTGCAATTTCTTGTGCCTGTCCTCAATGTCATCTCCACAATATTTCGCATATTTCAAGATCTCGTCGATCGGTTTCCCCTGCCAACACAACATGTGCTGCTTAATCATCTGACAAATCTCTGGCTCCAGACCATAAACAAATCGGTAGACAAACTGACTCAGGTTTTCATCTCCAATATCCTCAAAGCCATTATACTGCTTGAATACCTGCAATAAATGCTCATAGTAGGCGTGTACCGATTCACTGGCTTCTTGGGTAGTTCTATCTATTTTTACCCAATCTGTTTCCTTCGGTGGTATTTTCCCTTTCAGGTAAGTTATTACTTGCTGATATTTTCTCATTACATCATTTGACGGGGCACCTGTCTTTGGATCTCTAGGATACTCTTCACTAGGCCAATCAACTGTTATTTTACAATCTGTCCACAAATCGGCAGGTACCACTATGTCAAACAAACCATCCAAATCCTTCAACAATACCTTAGACACCTTCACAAACCTCTCAACTTGCTTGAACCATTCAATTGGCTTCTCTCTCAATTTAGGAAAATCATTCGTAAATGACAAAATATCCTGTCTGCTCCATGGGACATGTACATATCCCCCTCCTGGAACTTCTCGCATAGGGTACATTTGATCTGCTTTCCCTGTTTCCTTCATTAAATATTCAGATGCTGTTCTACTGGTTCGTGCCTCTTCCTTTTTCTTGGTCCATCTAGTTCTCCATTTATCTAGATCTCCCCATTTCTGTAAAACTGTCATTAATTCTTTTATTTGTAATTTTCTTCCAGAGGCATTCATGTTTTCTAAATCTTTGTCTGAAAAATCTGCTCTATAGGGTTTCTGTAGTAATTTTGATCTCCCTATTTCAATTCCCATCTGCAAAGCTAAATCTGATAATTTTTCATGGAATAATTTTGCATTTCTTGTGATACTCCTGCACACGAACAATAGTTCTTCTTCATCGTAAGTATTTAGGCGATCTAACCCTACATTTCCTGCTATTATTTCTTCCAGTTCAACCTTTAATTTATAAATGTCCATGATCTTTGGGGGGTGCTTTGTTTGTCTGTTCCCTGTGCCCACCTTTCTAAGTCTTCTGGTGTTACTACTGTGGCACTTTTTGCTCCCGATGAAGTTATTATGTTTACATCTCTTGAGCAACCAGGTGTAGCTCTTCTGGGGGTACTATTTACAGAATCTCGAATGGGCAAGTCCATTAATGAAATCATAGATTCAACAATCACTAAAATGATCCTCAACCATTACTACTGCTTCAGGTTTAGGAACATTCACAGGAGTAGGCATAACTAAAGGTTTTGGGTAATTTCCTCTGTCACCATATAAGGGAACCACTGGACCAATCGTTACAGGTATGGTTAGTGAATCAGGGTGAACATTTAATTGTGTTATCGTCTGAATTAATTCTGCTCTGTTTTTATCTATGGCTTCTTTTTCTTTGTCGTGCAGTACCCTACTAGCTGGGGAATCATGCAATACTTGTGGTACTAATGGTGTCCTTAACGGTGGTGCACTTGGAATGCATCCACTTGTCCCTTCCTGATATGGTGGCGGGTTCTTTAATATCTCTTCCATAAATTCATCTTCAGAATCTCCATTTCTCATTAAGTGTTTTGTCTTTTCTGTGCATTTGCTCCCTAACAGTTCTTCTGCTGTCAATATTGGATACAGTCCAGTAAGCATTGTTCTTCTCCACTGTTTCATTTGACCATCCCTTGACTCATTATGGTTTCTAGGGAAGAATCCTCGATAACCCCTATTACTCCTGGATCGGTCACGCTCAAATGCCTCGGTTTCCCATTCCTCTAAGGCTTCGTATTGAGTTAATCTAGGTCTGGGTTCTAAGTCATTCATCCTCAATCTAAAATTTTGAAGAATTCTCCCATTAAAAGTACCATTCTCCGGAAATGCTAATATTCCATCATTTTTTGTATATTCCATCCAATTCTCTATCCATACACAAGTATGATAACCTCTCTCCATCATCATGAATGAAGCGGGCGTTTTAGCTGGTGGAATGATAATTCCTTCCCTAGTTTTGATTGGTTTATCCTTTTTAAAATAATTCTTAATCTTTTGTAGAAATGACATTTTTCTCTTCTCTCCGTACATCTTGGGTATATCTCGATGTATAAAATTATATTCTGCAAAGTCTAAATATCTCCTATCCGGACGAGTTCCTGTTAAAGTTGGATCACGTTTTAACATGCAATCCCCTCTCCACTAGGATTTCAGCTTCTATAGTAACGACCAATCAAATGCCAGCTAACTTTTATCTGTGAACCAATCCTAGCGAGGCCTTTCTGTGACGTTTGTCTGCCAACCCCTCCTTTACAATCTACTCCTTTCTGTCCCTCGCTGTTTTCGACCAATCCCAGCGCGGCACCTGTGACGTCAGTACTGCTCCTGACTACTGACCCCTCTTTACAAGAGTCTTTCCACGCCTGCTGTTTCAACCAATCCCAGCGTGGCGCCTGTGACGTCAGCTCCCTCTCCGGCAACTGACCCTCCCTTTACAAAATCATACGCAAAACTTTATTTTCTCTCCAGCTTTAATTAAAATTCAGTAACAACATAAAACATTCGCTATCGTGCCAGTTTCTCTAAGTTCGAAAAGATAGTTTCTCTCACACGTAGTAAAACCCTTTCCGATTTACTAAACACCCATTACGAGTAAAACCCTTCCGTTTACTCCTCACACAAGTTTCAGAAATACCTGTTACCTTTTCAATGCTACCCTTTCTAGGTGATATAACATCAAAATTTTCCAGCGTATTCTTCTGCTATTATTCACACGCACAGAGTCCCTAACAAGTACTGATAGCCCTGCTTAACTTTTCAGTACTATTTCTGCCTGACAGATAACCTCACTGCAGTATGGTTTCCACTTACCATCCGCTATTCAACCTTACCCCGGGGAATTCTAGACAACATAAAACAAACTTTGAACACACGGATGTTTAGTTCATAAAAATAAAATTCTCATTACCCAATTAACAAAGTCCAACCATCCTCTGATAACCAGAAAACTGATCCAGCGCGATATTAGCAAACAGCATTCATACACCAAATACTCACTTGGGCCCATACATTCATACTACGCTAATACTTACGCTGGGGAGTCAGTTGTACTCTTTATCAAAATCCCTGCTACCAATTACCTTTCTGATTGAAGAGTAATGACTTACCAATGAATCCTTTGCTAATTGGGAAGTTTAAAATGAGTGACATTCATTACAGTACATAATCCTGAAATAACCACTGAGTCAGGAAGTTTTAAAATGTTTATCTAAAGATTTTAGCAGAGTAAATACAGAACCACATGATACTCAGTCGTATATCAAGGATGAAGCATAGAATAATAATGATTGATTAATGACGGTCCCTCAGAAAGGAGAAGTTAGAGACAGCAGCGCAACTAAAGGTTGCAAGTATATTTACCTAAAGTGCGAGAACCAAACCCCTTGGCCAAGGAGTTGGAAAAGATGGGACCCAGGAAGGATGAAGAGCAAAGACCTCCTTCAGGTTCAGGACAGGACCGGTGACCTCTCTACCAACGACGCCTGCGTCGTTCCCCTCTCTGATACTTGACTTTTCCTCGACTCTCCGTGCCTTCCTTCTAATGGACTACGCCGCCCCCCTCCTCAGGACCTCTCTGGACCACGGTTCAGTCTGCAATCCGATCAGCTTGTCGGTCTGGAGCTTTTGCCTGTCTGCGTCTAGTCTCGAAGAACGCCTGATCTGACTAATTAACTAATGCTATATCTATTATACTCTTCTACGCCCATGTACCTCCCCTTAGTGTTGCCAAAATATGGGACCACTATTTCTGATTGGCCAGGGACAGGGGTTGATCCTCACACCATATTGATTTGGTTCGATTTCTTAAAGCCCATTGTTATAAAATACCGCCCATCACATTTAATACATTTGCTTTATTTCCCACCCATCTCACGACAAAATTTATACATTCTTCATGTACATTGTTGCATATTAGTGGGGACATTCATGGGTACAGCGGTGTCGGCCATCAGGTCATGGCCTTGGACGAGGTCCAGGTTGACTTCATCCTTTTCTTTCTGGGCAGCCATGCAGGGCGCATGCGCAGGATCATTGTCACATGAGTTTTCAGTTCACCAAACCTCAGGCCCAAAGTTTACGAACTAATAAAAGCAAAGAAGAAAATATTACAATCACAAATAAAATGTTTCACTGTATACCCACTCTTTCTATTCTATTCCCATTTATTTATAAATTCTATCCCGCATTAATAGCGTTAGAGAATCGACAATTTAATTATAACACGAGAGCAAGCTGTAGCATGTGACAACATCAAGCAGCCATTTTAATGCACACTGCGCAGAAGCAGAATTTTCCCACCAAGCGAAGAAAGACGTCACAACACGTGATATGGTTGAGACATGCGCAGTAAAGTTCCCGTGTTTTAGCGGCCATTTTAGAACAGACAAGCGTTACTTGTTAGTTAAAAACACATAAGCAAGCTTCCTTGCTACTTATGTAGTGTATGCAAGAGTTAGTACGAACAATACAAGTTTAATAAATTAATACTGTGAGCAGATTGCATCCGAGCAAGTCTCATTTGTGAGTCCTTGCTCCATTACTAGGCCATGTAAAACTTTAGCATCACATGCAAAGTCTACCACCTGTTTCTTACCAGATGTGGGATTGGCAGGCGTGGGTGATACTGCTATTTGATTGGAGGTATTCCTGCTACCGCCTCAACATTGTTATTGGGAATTGGTACGCAGATGGCAGTAACTGCCGCCCTCTGCTAAAGCATTAATCATCACCTTAACATCAAAATTAAAATGTTGAGGTTTTTCTTTGTAACCACTTCCCTCTAATATGTAAATGAGCCTAAAAGTTGTATAAATGATGTATCAAGGAGATGTGGTTTAGTTGCTGACTGTGCCAATTTAGGGCCTGATTTAGAACTTGGCAGATGGGTTACTCCGTCACAACTGTGACGGATATCCCGTCCGCTAAAATATATATCATTTACATCCTATGGGATTTATATTTCAGCAGACGGGATATCCGTCACCGTTATGACAGAGAAACCCGACTACCGAGTTCTAATTCAGGCCCTTAGTTTCCGAACGCAGCTGTCTACTTTGGAACCTGGGACCAATGTGCGAATACCACCCTTAGTGTTTGACTCAACATTTACCGGGCAAAGCACTTAATTTTCCTGTGACTAAATGTGTGAACTGTAGATGTGTAATCCCCACTTGATGTACACGATTTATAGATAGTCTCCCAACCCCCATGTAATGTAAATTGCTCCGTTGCTGCATAGCTAGGTTTACACTTTATAAATACATACGTACATATATACAGTCATAATAGTATAAATTACCAGAAGAGGAAGCAATAGGGATTTGTAGCATTTTGAATAATCCTGAGCAAAATGTCCTTTATGTCGGTATAATCCTGAGCAATTTCCGGCATGCCATATTACAATTGTTACATGTAATAACTAAGATTCTGCCATTATGTCACATCATGCAATCGAGATTTTGTTTGTGTAAAAATCTCATTGAAAGAGCACAAGAACAATGTAAACAAACCAAATTCCAGGGGTTGCTTTTCAAATCACTCATCATGCTATTTTTTAGTGTAAAATGGTTCCTCACATCTATTTTGGATGCAAGATGCCAGAAAAGCATTGTGTGTAATAATGCATCATTTGGTGTAATATTTCTGCCATTTGCCATAATGTGTGCAAAGCAAATTATGCAAGTTTCTCTTGGGGGTTAATCTTGAACAGCAATCAACATGTCTACTTAGATACAGTTGACTTCATGTTATACATAAGTGTTATGTTATGTCTTTAAATGTTTTCTCATATCAAATCCCTCTGAAGTTACTAGAACTTTCAACTTCTACCATGTTGTTCGTAGTGTAACTCATCCAAATGAGGCAGGGCATCAGAATGGAGGTGGAGGGAGGAGAAGTAGTGACCCTGATAACAGAATATTTTGTGTAGCTACATGAGGTGGGCGTTACTCGCATAATCCTGCATAGCGTAATCATGAAAATCTGCTCAAAAATTCTATGACATTATGTGGAATTATGTGAGATGCATCTTGCGCACTTCGCATCAGAAAATTGATTCTGGTGCCACCATTTGCCCTATAAATCCGTGCAGGGCCGGACTGGCTACCAGGCTTTCCTTAATAAACAATGCAAAACAAATATTTTAAAAAGTACCCTTTAAAGCTATTTGTTTTGCATTGTTCATTTAGAAGCACTGGCAGCTCCCCAGCAACAAAATCAGCCCCCTCAGCAGTGAACCTGGACCCACCATGCCACTCCAGCAAAAAACGCCCGGTAGCCAGTCCGGCCCTGAATCCGTGTGAACGACAACTTGTGCTGCACAAGCTCATGTCCATTTTGGTTTTTTAAGGCATACTTGTGCCTAGCTATCTCCTTGTGTTTCCTGCTCCCTAGGCCCAATCCAACCTAGTCCACCTCATTCTGCTCCACCGTCACCCATTTTTTGTATATATTCACTTGTTTATTAGTGTCCCAATCCCCTGTATGTTTATTTTACAATTGTTTCCCCGGTTAGTGTGTTTTTGTGTTTTGTACCCGTCGCATCCAACCCTTCCCTAGCTATGGCAGAAATTCTTAAAAATAAAGGGCAACCCAGAAACGCTGGGACCTGGGTAGGGTGGAGTCACAGGGATACTTTGGAAAACTTTAGTAGTTTCACATCATAAACCAAACAAGGAATGAATGCATCAATCATCCAGGCCACCATCAGCCAATCAGTGAAAAGAAGAATGGCCCATGCGCTGGCCGAGCCCTGCGCAATGGTCGAGCTAGAATGCCCCTTGCGTTGGCCGAGCTAGCTAATTATAGGCGAGAGGGGCTGATTTTGGCCCTGGAGACCCCATCTCCCAGGGCCTGCCCATATTCTGAAGGGGAGGGGGTCACACATCCCCCCTCCCCAGGCCAATATTGGTCCGAAGGACCCCATCCTCCGAGGCCCGGCAATTAAATGGTGGGTGCCCTGGAGCCCACCCAGGGCAATCTCTATGTCTTTGTTGGGTGATGCGGGGGGAGCTCCAATGCTCCCATGGCCCCAGCCGCTCATTGCCGCCAGCGGGAGCTGGCACTGCTCCCACCCATAGGGAGCAGCTAAAAATGCTGCTCCCTGTGAGTGGGAGTCATTTTTTCACCTGGAAACAGATAAAAAGTTTCTCTCAGCGGGCAAGAGCATTTTTCATGCCCCGCCCACTGGGAGCGGACTTAGGGTCTGATTACGAGTTTGGCAGATGGGATACTCCATCACAAACCTAATGGATATCCCGTCCGCTGTAGTTCCATGGGATATAGTTCCATAGAATATAATGGAATTGTAATTTGGCAGAAGGAATATCTGTCTCGTTTGTGACCGAGTAACCGTGTCTGTCAAACTCTGTAATCAGGCCCTTAGTCTTTGCTCTTGCATGGTGGGAGCTTTATGAAGCTGGGCCCCAGGAGATAAAATCTCCAGGGCCGAAAACGGCCAGGGTATGGGAGCAGCGTAGCCCCCTCCCCTTCATTTTTATTGCTATGCCCTGGGGGTGGCAGTCCCTAGGGCCAAAAGCAGCCCAGAGAGGGGGTGCATGGTCTGGCCATGAACAGGAATGGCTGCTTGAACATGGAGCTCCACTGCGAGATGGGCCCCGGATGGAGACAGTAGCCTCCAAGGAACGGCGGGGCCTGCTAACTTACCACTTCTACCTACCCACACTCAATGATGACCAGCCTTGGCGTCCTGGTGGCTGCTGCCACCACCGGCCCGCCCTAAATCAGATGAAGCTGCGCAAGGCTGCTGAGCCTAGAGGCAGGAGTGAAGCCTCAGCTCCCAGCTTGCAGCCTCGCCCCTCCTGCTGGAGCGGACCGCAGTTAATGGCGGCCCTCCCTTTACGGAGGTCCCGATGCGAGGCGGAGGCTCTTAAAGGAGATCGGGGCTTACCGCAACACCTTGATCTGCGGACCCGCAATGACATCAGCCCGGCTTGTCTCCCCGGCGGTCCTGCGGTATGTGAGGTGATTCCCATCAGGTCCTACAACACCCGCATCACTGCATTGCTGGTCACGGACTAAGGCTTACTCGATTCAGCACTCAACAGGTAGGCGGGGGCCTAACACCTTGCCCCCCTCCCACTTCTCATTATTTCTCCAGATGCATTAGTCTATGGGGGCCCTGTACATATCCATAGACTCTAGGGCTGCAGGGGAACCTGGGTCCACAACCCCATAACAGTGTGGCACCCCCCACTGCGAGACACCTCAGCCCTGTACCGTCCTGGATGGCGGCGGTGACGTTTACGATACGGCGGGGACCCTGGGATCAACCGGCCCCCAGTCCCACTCACTACACCCCGTATCGAGCCTGGACCAGGGTGGACCTGCTCAAATTGGGGGCTGAAAAAACACGAACTGACCTTGCCTCATTCGCTGATGGTGCCCACTAGGACCCTACATCACCCACCTGCGGGGACTAGTCGAGCTCCCACACAATCACGCAGCCAGGGACCATGGGGCCGTGCTGACCCCACCAGGACTCCATCTAGTGCCCACTGTGATCTTCTACACCCTGATTACTGCAGGTGGCCTCTCAGTCCTCTTATTCGGATACCTGCTACCCTTTAGACTCTTCGCAGCCCCCCGCAGCCTGCTTGCAAGGAGGGCAATGCATCAGGCCTGGGGACCCACGGGAGAAATGTGCAACTTGCATCTCTAATCAGCTTTCTCTCCTGCTGGAACAGCTTGTTTGATGCACCAACCTCTGGGTTTCTGACCTTTGAAGATTGACGGCGACTGGGCCCATCACCGGCCTAGCAAGCGGGGGGACATGCTGGGAAACCGTGGCCTGCCAATACAGATCCTGCTCTCTCTCTCCAAAACCCTGGCACTGCCTCCAACCTTCTACCGTACCACCTGCATGCACGGTGGTGTGAACTGACCGGGTCCCCCTCTGACTGCTTCTAGGTTTACAATACCGCGGCGCGTCCTGGCTGAACTGCCTTGGCTTTGTCCGGCCTAGAGTGGATTCTCCTCAACTATCCTCCTCCGATCACGCAATCGTCTCTAGAGCCACAATACCCTCTTCGGCCTCCCCTTACCTTGGGGTAGTCGTGAATCTCCAGTGGCCTGGAACCTGCATATACCTAGCCCACCTCAGCCAGCGGAGCATTGTGTGGTGCTCAACCTACCTCCTGCATGCATTACAGCCACTGGAGGGCCTACAAGCAATGCCGGCCTACAGCCCAGAGATGGGTGGCACTGAACAGTAGCTACCATTCCATCCCCTGTTCCCCAGTCACGGCTGGACCTGAATCATGGGAGTGCCGGGTGCTCCACAGCAACTAGAGACAAATGTCTCCTGGCAAGACCACAGGCAAACCTGTGCAGCAACTCCTCTTCACTGAAGCTCTCAACCAGCCCGCACCATGGCCACCCCGAAGGGGGCCACACCTCCCGAGACTGCCTTGCCCCAGCCTCCTGCGACCACGGCACAGGGTAGTACTATGGTGCGAATCCTACAGGAAATATCGGCAATGAGTTGCTGACTAGAAAGCTTGGATGCAAACATATCTGCCCTGACAGAGAGACCAAATCCATCCGGCTGGATATTGCGGGATTCCAGACCCGCATGGACATGCTTGATCAGAGAGTAATGGTGATGGAGGGCTGCCTAAATACTCCGGACAGGGACCAGGAACTTCTCTTTCTTCGCAGCAAGCTGATTGACCTGGAGGACCATAGCAGAAGGGATAATGTCCGTTTTTTCGGCTTTCCGGAATCAGTGGAGGGCCCTGACATTAAAGCTTTACTCAGAGACACTCTCCCCAAACTTACTGGTATTACTTTTGAACCTCCGCTGGATCGGCCCCCCACACAAGGATCCTTTGCACGCCCCTGGCCTCTCATCACCTGCTTCTTGCACCACAAGCAAGCTTGACAACTACTCTTGCGGCCGTTCACACACGAGGGCCACGAAATATGCATATTGCGGATTTCTCCAGGAAAACCAATGATCGCCGTAAGGCTTTTCTCTCCCTCCTGGACATCAAGTTTGGCCTCTTCAAACCCGCTCAATTCTTGATCACCAAGGATGGCACCTCAAAGGAATTATATGACCCGGAGGACCTGCGCTTTTCGCTAGTCAGTCTTCAAATGCAGCACATGGACACTTCCAGCTCTTCAGCGAGGTGACCCATCCCCCAGCACCCCCCTCTCCACCTCTGGTGGACGTTGGAAAACCAACAGGGGGTCCCCAATCGGGGCAAAGACCCCGACAGAGCAGCCCGCTCCCATGGCGACAGGGTGCAGGCCCTCCAAGCAGTAGCAGTTCTCACCCAAGACCACGACAGAGCCAAATCGCGTTCCCCTCTGAAGCTCACAGCCACCACGGAACGACCGTCTTGGGGCGTGAGATGCTGTCTTGCAGTCGGAGTAGCTGTACCTGTCTACCTGTCGCTGCAGGGTCAAAGGGAACGACATCTGTCGGATGGCTGAGTATCACAACACCTGTCTTGAACATTTGCATATTTGATTATATTGACTGTTGTTGAGCCTGTTATTTCTGTTTGATACATGCTGTGTGCTTGAGTCCCACTCTCACCCTACCCTTTCCCTCATGATATAGCGCTGTTGACTTCCTTAGTTTGCTGCGCCTAGGGGTTGATGACAAGAGACACCAACAGGTCACCCCCCTCACCACCCACAGCCCCCCCTCCAGTCGCATTCGCAGACTACTTCTAACTGACCGCACTCTGGTCCTTGTTGTCCTGCTAATGCCCATTGTAGACTGGATCCTCCAAACCTAACCCAATGCCTCTGGGCCTCTACAATCGCGGGGGCTGAGGAGACGCTTGTATCTCGATCCCTCCGGGCCTCTGGGACCCTGGCTGCCTGCTCCTCCCCCTTATATGACGACTGGGACCCCTCCTGCCCTGCTCTCTCACCTCTATGACCTCCCCGGACTCCATATACCACCGCCTATCCTGACTTATCTCCGCTTGATCATCTTCTCCATTGCCCTGCCATCCTGATGGGGCCCTCTGAGCGCGCTGTCTCCGCAAGCTTAGACCAGTGGTACACAGATCAGTATTCCCTGTGCTGCGGTCCCCAGCAGCAGTTCCCACCGATTCCCTTCCTTCCTGTTCCCTCCTTAGATACTCTCCTGATACCCGCATACAAGGCACTGGTGCCCATCCTTCCTCTCACACCGACTGGTACCCCAGGGCATCCCTCCCCTGCGTTTCCGGGGACACTCATATCCTTTCCCTCCTACCTTCCCCCTTTACTTTCTCCTTCTTTCCTTTCCTCTTCCTTTTCCCACCTGTACAGCACCTCACTTCCCTTCTCCTCCCCCTCCTTCCCTGATACTTGCTGCTCCCACCTGCCTTCCTGCTTCCCCCACACTTCTAATCATACTCGACCCCATCCCTACTCTTGTCTCATCGCTTCCGTCCGCAGTTGTCAGCGCTACCTCACCATATACCTTACACCCCATATCCCCGTACAGGTCAAAGTATCGTCCCTTACTCGCACCCCCACATTCGGTTATCCAACATCCTCTCGGCAACCCCACATGAAGAGTGGACTCTGGACCACCACGGCTGCCCTAGACATGTGCTCTTCCCACCCGCTGCTTGTCTTCTCTTGCAATGTTAATGGTCTCATGCACTACATCTAAAGGAAAAAAGTACTCTCTTATCTCCAGACAAAAAAGGCGGATGTGGTTCTGTTACAAGAGACACACCTGGATGCCCTAAAGTCTAACAAATTGCGCCTGGACTGGGTAGGCAGGGTGATACACAGCAGTGTAGCAACAAAGCCGCCCTCCAATGGCAGGTCCTCCGCAAATGCAGAGTTGTGATCATTATCCAAAAATCGCTGCCCGTCACCTTAATGAAGACATGGTCCGACCCTGATGGCAGATATGCATTTGCCAAACTGCACCTCAGAGACAGCTCCTTTTGTGTGGGCTCTATTTATGCACCAACTGGGGCGAAACGCTCCTTCCTCCTCTGCCTGAACCAGTTACTAGTAGAGGTAGGGGCTTCGCAGGACATTATTTGTGGGGACTGGAATCTTGCACGGGACGCGGTTCTGGAAAGAACAGGTCCTTTGGACAAAGGCAATGATTCGGACAGGGCGCTGCTGAGTGATGTGGCCTCGGACAATGGACTTGTGGACTACTGGCGCTTCAGTCACTCAACAGACACAGAGTATACTTTCATCTCCCCAGTCCATGGCATGCTCTCCAGACTGAACCACTTTCTCATCTCCCAGAAAACAGTTGCACTTGTCCGGGAGTCTTGGGTTCTGGAGGCAGCAATTTCCGATCATTCCCCAGTTCTCTTGTCCCTTGAAGTGGGATTTGCCTCCTGGAATGTAATCCATGGTGCATGAACATACAGCGCTACCGCACACCTCAGGGCAAATCCCAAATGAAAGCTCATGTCTCCACGTATATGTCGGACAACAACAACTCAGTGGACTCTCTCAGAGTAGTCTGGGCCGCTACGAAAGCCACCATCAGAGGCCAACTCATGACAGACGCCACCATGGCTAACAAACAGGCGCTCTCCCGCCAGAAGGAGTTGGAGAGGGAAATTACTTCTCTCACCCATCTCTACTCCACCTATCCCACCATGCCCCACCGCCAATGACTAGAACAAGCTTAAATGGCCCTTAACGGTCTTTTTACCTCTAAGGCCGAGTATGCACTGCAACGTCTGATCGGACGACATTACGAGCAGGGGGAAAAGGCTGGTCGTCTGCTGGCAGCCCAACTGCGGCATCGAGAGGCCGCCATGGCCATCCCTGCTATAAACTCGGCGGGGCAAGGTCCTCACCCACCCGAGGACATTTTAAACGAGTTCGCCTTGTTCTACAGGGAACTGTACACTCCAGGGGAATCGGCTGGCGCGGATCTTGTGGCCACCTTCCTGGGGGGGGTAGTCCTCTCCTGTCTCTCGGACAAGGGCAGGGAACTTTTAGAGGGGGAATCAGCAAAGAAGAGATAGTGCTTGCTATATCCAAACTGCCCTATCACAAAGCCCCAGGGGAAGATGGCTTTACCGCAGAATTTTACAGATGGGCGGGAGAGGAGACACCATGCACGCCGCCTTTTGGGAGGTGGAGCAGACGGCCTCCCTGGAACCCCTCTCCAACAAGGCGGTGATTGCAGCTTTACCTAAACCAGGGAGAGACCCTCTATTGTGTGGCAGTTACAGGCCCATCTCTTTACTAAACTGCGACATTAAGATCCTGGCAAGCGTTTTGGCAACACACCTGGGCAAAGTTATCCCCTCCCTGATTCACCACATGCAGGTAGGCTTTGTGCCGGGCTGCTCCTCCAAGGAACCACCTTCGCACCCTGGCACACACCCTCTGAATGCCCAGAGACCGCCCAGCTGATTTATTGGCTCTCTCCCTAGACACCGAAAAGGCATTTGACCGCATTGAATTGTTTTTGCCACAATGGAACGTTTTGGCCTGGGAGACCAATTTATTCCTAAGGTGCTGCTGTATGACTGTCCAACTGCCCAGGTTAACTGTGAGGGCTTCTTTTCTGGCCCTTTTCCGATACGGAGGCACACACCAGGGGTGCCCTCTTTCACCACTCCTGTTCCTCCTGGCTATGGAACCCTTGGCCTCTACCATATGCAATTCCACCAGCAAAGTGGGAGTCCCACTCATAAACGGCTGCTCCAAGATCATCTCTATGCGAACGACGTACTGCTTACTCTAACAGACCTCAACTGCTCCCTCCAGGCCCTGCTGGACATCATCGCTGATTTCGCTGCGCTATCTGGCTATAAGGTAAATTGGGACAAGAGTGAGGCCCTCCAAATCTTGGCCGGTACCACAAAGGCGGCCATACAAGGATACTCCTTTCGCTGGCAGCCCTCACATCTCAAATACCTATGGATACTGGTAAATAGGGACATGGAGGGAATAGTTTTGGACAACATGGATCCACTACTGGCACAGATGAAACAAGCCTTTGAGAAGTGGTCACACCTGGGGTTCTCCATGTGGGGCAGGGTGCAAGCAGTAAGGATGGTTACGCTGCCGCGCTTTACATACACACTTGGGATGCTCCCCATACAGGTACCTTTCTCCACACTGCACCTCGACTCACAAATTCGATCCTTTGTATGGGGGACCTCGAGACCCTGACTAGCTGCGTCCAAACTCATGGCACACTGCTCATGCGGTGGCCTGGGCCACCCGTCTTTAAAGCGTTACGCCCTAGCCCTCCAGCTCTCCCAATGGCGGTACATGCTCCCTGGTGTGCCAGACCCACCACAATGGGTTCATGGTGAACGGATGCTACTCTCTGCTGGCAAAGGACTTTCCATCCTGTATGGGGGCTGTGCCCACCAATCATGTCCTTCGCATACTGTGTTGCACACCATGCACAAGGCTTGGTTGCGCACTCACCACCTACTCGGGGTAGACCCACAAGTACATGACAAGGCACCTTTGTGGGGAAACGATAATGTGCGCATTGACGGCCAGACCCTTTTCTGGACCCACTGGAGAGAAGCAGGCATACATACTTTGGACCAAATTCTGCTTACTGGTGACCTTAAACCGCTTGACAGGTTGAGAGAGGAATTTAGCTTCCACCCACGGCAAAACTGGTGCTACATGCAATTACAGCATTGCCTCAGGCGCTGCTGGGTACCTCGCCTCTGGTCCCTACAGTCCTCACCTCTGGTGAGCTATCTAAACATGTGGGGGTGCTGCAAGGGAGTGATGTTGAGGCTGTACGGCACACTCTCAAGACACCTTTTTACCACAACCTCTTTCATGAACTCTCCTCACAAAATGGCAAACCCGCTTAAGTAAGTAACATAAGTAAGTAACATATTTGGACAGCGCAACGTATGCCGAGGCATCTTGGCGCTAAAAGCAATGCTTCACAAACTAGGCTAGGGAAAAATTACATAGGTTTAGAGGAAAAAAGCCAGGTTTTAAGCGACTTCCTAAAAGAAGGTCTGTTAGGTTGGGATCTAAGAGAGGAAGGCAAGGCATTCCAAAGTTTGCCTGCCAGGTAGGAGATGCTTCTGCCTCCCCATTTGGCCTTTCTGATTCTAGTGATGGCGACCAAATGGGCATTGGCGGACCTCAAGTTGCTTTGGGAGACATACCAGACAAAATGTTTCTGGTGGCCACGCGGCCCAAATCCATGCAATGCCTAATGGACCATACATAGTGCCTTGAATTTTATCCTCTCTGGACTGGCAGCCAATGGAGGTCCTTGATGCTGTTCGATATGGAACTGAATTTGGGAACTTCCAGCAGCAATCGAGCAGCAGCATTCTGCAGAGACTAGAGTTTAGACTGCAAACATTTATCTATTCCTAGATAAAGAGCATTGCAATAATCTATTCTGGACAGAATCAAGGCAGTTGTTACAGTTTTTTGCCCCTCCAATGGAATAAAAGGGAAAATCTTTCTTAAGATCTATAAAAGGAAAAAAACACAAGGATGTAATGTGATTGATCTGTTCTGAAAAATAGAGCTGGTTATCAAACAGAACATTCAGATTTCTCACTTTATTTACTGGGTCAGCACGCAGCCCGGTGTCATCAGGCCACCAGGAATCATTCCAGAAGGAGGGCCCATTCCCAAACAATATCACCTCCGTTTTCTCTGTATTAAGCTTCATGCATTGAGCTGGTAATGTACGCCAGACAGTTGTTAAACTGACGGAGTTTATGTCAGATGTAATAGATATGACTATCTGCGTGTCATCCGCATAGGATATGACAGAGAAACCATAGGCACGAATGAGTCTGGTCAGGGGATGACATAAATGTTGTGGGGGATAATGACGGTCCTTGAGGAACCCCACAGGGGAGGGAAATCAAGTCAGAGGTGTACCCTCCCCAAGTCACCTTGTGTTCTCTGCGCGAAAGGAAAGAGGTGAGTAGGGTTAGAGCAGCGCCTTTTATTCCTACTGTCTCTAGCCGCCTGACTAACACCTGATGATTGACAGTATCAAATGCGGCCGAGAGATCAAGTAGGATAAGGGCAGCTCTCCCTCCCCTATCAACCTGATTGCGAATTTCCTCTACGGCCATAACTAATGCCAATTCTGTGGAGTGATTAGGTAAAAAACTATGTTGGGAAACATCTAAAAGATGGTTGGACTCCAGAAATACCACCAAATCGTCATTCATGGCCCTTTCCAATATTTTAGTTGGGAGTGGCAAACAGGATATGCTGTCAGTAGTTCTTAACCTCGGTAGAGTCTAGAGACTTTTTTTTAAGATGGGACGTATGCAAGCTTTTTTTCCATGCTGTCGGGAAATAGCCTGAAACAAGCACCTTGTTTAAGAGTAGAGCGAGGCATGTGGCAAGGGTGTCTGGGACCATATGTAGTACAAAAGGAGGGCATGAGTCAGTGGGGGAAACTGACTTAGTAGTTGCAAGTAAATTTATGACTCTGTCAGGGGTTAGAGAGGAGAAGCTTTCCAATTTGTTCATAGTATTATGCGACTGGTCAACATTCGATAGTGGAAAGCCTAGAGCTGGGATAAGTGTGTGCCCAGAAAGCTCTTCATAGATGACGTGTACTTTAGACTGGAAAATGTTAGCTATTTCATCACAGAAAGCTTGGTCAAGAGAGAACTGTTTGCCATGCTCAAGCTTAGAAAGTGCTGTGACTGTTTTAAAAAGTTGTCTGGTCAATTTTTTGCTGACCCAAATTTCCTTGGAAAATAGATGATTTTTGCGGCTTTGATAGCTGCTTTGTACTCGTCTAGAGCTAGCTTATATTTGATCTTTTCATCTATGATGCAGTCTTGCCTCCAGATACGTTGTTGCCTTCTGCATTTTGACTTAATTGTTCTGAGTTCGACAGAGTACCAAGGAACTGAGGGATTTTTCCTTCTGCTTTTACTGGTTTTCTCAGGGGCCAATAGAGTTACAGGGGAACGAATCCAATTATAAAAAGTTGAAGCAGCAATGTTGTTGTCAGAGTCTATTGTGGGTTAGTGTCTGTGTAAAGCAGACTTCAGCTCTAACTTATTGATTTTTCGCCAAGGCCAAGTTTTAATGACTGTGCTGTTATTAATAGAGGATCATTTTTCTACTGGGAGAGCCAGTTAAAAAAAGATGGCACTGTGATCTGTCCACATAAGTGGAAGTACTTTGAGCAAAGTAATATCGGTGTTCTTGGTAAAAGTTCCATCTAACGTGTGGCTGGCCTTGTGGGTGGGTTCAGTTAAAATCTGTTTTAGCCCAAAACAATGAAGGCAAGTGATTAGTTTCATTATTGTCCATGCAATCAAGATGAAAATTAAAATCGCCTAACAAGGTAAAAGTGGGGGACTCCATGCAGGACTCCAAGAAGGTTTGAGTGGATCGTACAAATCGATCTCTGGGGCTAGGTGGGCGATATATGAGAGCCCCTGCAAAAGTACTAATGTTACTAAATTCAAAAGTAAACAGCAGGGATAGGGGAGAGGGCGGCTTTGATGTGACTGCGGTATATAATCGCTAATCTGCCCCAACATTTTCCGACTCTGTCTACTGAGGATATTTCATAGCCAGATGGATGAGCTTCAATCCAGTTGGGATCGGATGCTTTGTTTGTCCAGGTGTCCGTTAGAAGTACCAGATCTGGATTGTAGGTCTGCGTGAAGTCAGAGAATTAATATTTGTGTTTAACCAGGGATCTGGTATTTAATAAAACACAAGTGAGGGCATGCTCGGAGTGCATGGTTTTCTGAATGGTGTTCACCTTCACAGAAGCTTCGGGGACCCAGGGCTCGCTGAGCTGAAGCTTAGGAACATAATTGCATTCCGGACAGAGAAATATATTGTTGTCAGGATTGCAAACTACATTGCTCACCTTTATTGAAAGATAATAACTGTTCCCTCGAGTAGGCTTGGGGGGAAAAAAGACCAGGGGTTCTGGCGCACAATGCATTCCAGCCACGGAAGGGCGCAGATGATTTTGCCTTTGGTGCGCCTTCCGTGCGCCGGCGGCGCGCCCAGTGTACACTGCACGCGGTCGCGTCAGCGTGTGCATTTATTTCTAGTTCCGAAAAAACAACTAGAGCGTGAGCAAAAAGATGGCGGACCTGCTCTTACATACAGGAACCACCAGATAACAACAAGTGCAGAAAGAACACAGAACAATCCCTAATGGTGGCAACAAGTAAGAATAAAGTAGGTCAATTCATAAAAAAATTATTAAATTTGATTTGTTAAAATTGCTATAAATACCTCCGGTGAAAAACAAGACTTTACCCCAGCTCGGAAAAAGATATGCTGCGCGGTGGCGTCAGCATGTGCATTTATCTCTAGTTCCAAAAAAACAACTAGAGCATGAGCAAAAAGATGGCGGACTCTCTCTTACACACGGACACCACCAGATAACAACAGGAGCAGAGCGCAGAAAGAACACAGAACAATCCCTATGGTGCCAACAAGTAAGCATAAAGTAGGTCAATTCATAAAAATTATTAACTTGAATTTGTTAAAATTGCTAAAAAGACCTTCGGTGAAAAACAAGACATCACCCCAGCATACGCTTACAGGCCTTCTATGAGGACGCTGAATGGGCAGACATCCTGGAAGTTCTGGATAAGGGCACAAGAGAGGCTCGCCTGAAGTTCTGCCTTTTCAAAACGCTACACGACTGGCATTGGACACTGGCAAAACTGAACAGAGAGGACTCCTCCCCCACACAAACGTCTGGGGGTGTACAAGTAACCACTACGATATAGCACACATCATCTGTGAATGCCCTTCGATCCCACCCTTCTAGTTGCACATTGGAATGGTCTTGGGTGCTTCCTTGCCTCTGCGCCTCCCTCTAACCCTCTCAGTCATCTTCCTCCATGACATGGGGGACTCACCGGAACTCTCCCCCCACCCAGCGCCGTTTCCTTCACACGGTCCCGATACGGCCAAGATATGCATTCTCCGCCAGTGGAGGTCACCCATTCCCCAATCTCATGAAGCTTGGTTGGTGGCAATGATTCAAACAGCCTCACACAAACAAGTCATTTACAATTTACAGGACCAGACTGATCAATTTTTATAGACGTGGGCGCCCTTCCTCCATGATGAGACCGCTGATAGGCAACCTGCCCCAGGCCCTCCATTCCCTTGAATCGTAGAACTGACTACTAGACAGCAGTAGTCAGTTCTACCCTCTCCTCTCCTCCGCCCCTCCCCCTTGCTACTCAAGCAATGACATGCCCTTCTTCACCCCCCCACCCTGCCCCATCCTGCCCCCACCTTCCTGGGCTCCCTCTCTCCCTCCTCCTTCTCCCCCCTACCTCCCCTCTCCTTCCTCCTTGCGATCTACATGTCTTTCTCTTCAGCCTCTCCTACAGCCCTTCCTCCCACCGCCCCATCCCTTTCCCCCTTCATCCTTCTTATCTTCCCCACCCCTTCCTTAAATCATTCCTTTCCCTCCTTCCGGACAACCAGGTCCATAGGTGACAGGACCCCCTCCTTCCCCAAGGGTAACCGACATTGCTCCCAGTTCCGCTCGTCCCATCTTCCGCTCGTTCTGGGGGTGAAGGTACGAAGACCGACACGCTGCTCCTGGCCACCTAGGTTCTGGCGCAAGTTGAGGCCGTGGTCGCGTCCCCAGAGCTCTGGGGGGGAGGGGCTCATATGATGAGCTCAGCTTGCTCCCCTTGTCGGCCCTCCACGGACCTGGTGGCGGATCTTTCTGCCTGGAACAATTCTCCTACAGGTGAGCTGAATCTGCAGGGGGGGGTCAGCTGAGGCCTACTCACTCCTTGCGTCCAGCGGAGGCGTGGGAGAGTGCCGGTCTATCTTCATGGTGGGGGCTCTATGGATCGGGCCTCCCTCCATCTTGTGGATTCCTCCCCCTTCCACACACGAGAGCACCGTGGTAAAATGGAGTCTCCCTTACTATAATTGAAACTGTGGTAGGACTACTCCTCTGTCACCCAAACTGCTATGGATAATGGGGCGGCCATCTTGTAATGGCTAAGGAATGCACCTTGTACTGGTTCATGGTCGATCGGAAGGGAATCATCGACAGGTGATCTGGTGCTGTTGATGGGGCAGTTGGGGGCTTCTCTCTTTTCTACTTCACTGCATTGAGTTACTAATCAACAGTAGTTGTTCGCACTCCCATCTGTTTAAGCTGGGCGCGAGGTCAACTACTCTTACCTACGTTCTTCGCCTGCTCTGAGCACTTCTTTCTCTCTTAATCATGGATACCACCCCACTGAGGTCACCTGATGCCAAGCTGCACCCACTGGGTCTCAATGCTTTTACAATCAAATACCTGCCTAACCTAACAAAAAATGCATCTAAACGCCTCAAACACAGAATTCTTAAAGCTTATCCAGAAACCTTAATCTCTGATCCCTACTTCTGCCTGAAAAGGGGTTCCACAATTAATGAGCTCATCTTCTACTCGAAGAGAAGAGCTAAATGGAGGAAAGCATTCCACTCACAACTTATGATCACTTCCTCCAAAAAATGTGCACACGGTCTAAGGCTTGTGGTAATCCCCTCCCCCACCTTTAAAGCTGACGCTACCATCACCATATACAACAATGAAATAATCCTCCTCCAAGCTGCTGACCATCATCTAGGTACTTTTGAAGAAACGTTTCACAACATCAGGAGGTCTATTACGAACAGCGATCTAGATACTGCAAATAGGTGGCTTAGCCCCTCATCCCCTTCACAGCTCACCCAAGTGATACCGTTACATAGTTCCTCCCACCTTTCCACCCCTACCCGTGCTCTCCTCAGCACCCTTGCCCCGAGCAGTTCCCACCTTCCCATCCCCCCTCCTCAGCCAACTGGACCTGACTCTCACATGATTAGCAGTGAGCCTCCCCAGCCCACTGCCCACCCCCCCAATCTGGGCAGCCATAGCATCTCCTTTTCTCTGCCAAATGGACCTGACTCTCACTTGATGGCAGTGATCCTACCCAACCCACTACCCACCCCCCTAATCTTGGCAGCCATTGCAATTGCTCTCCCACTACCACTATACTTACACACTCATCCTGCAATAGCCCCTGCCTACTTGATACTAATATGTCCATCACACGTCCCATTGCACACAAGGTGACCTCTCTGAATCCTGATCCCATTCTCCCTACATCAGTACTCATACGACCCTAGTATCTCTCAACAATCAGCTCAGGAGTCTCCCATCGCTCCCTGGCCAGCCTAATTATTCTTCCAACTCAACCTTCCCTTCGCTGGATCACACAGTCCAGCATCACCCGAACGCCTCTATCAGCTCTCCCTCCCCACAAACCGACCAACGGATACACGCCTTATCTTCTGAGCATCACCTCGTCCCCGCTCCTTGCTGATATCTCACGGGATCTTCAACTACTTAAGGCTGACCTACAAAAGCTTACTGTCATCACCTCAGATTTGGCTAATGACTTTTTGGCCTGCAGGTCGTTAGGGAAGAACAGACATATTCAAGCGCCAGCTACTAACTACTGCACTACTACTCTGTCTTCTCCCCTCTCATTGAAGAGATTATCGCCCTACACAATTTCTCCCCCCAAAGGTGGAGATCCATTCCCTGCCCGAATGCTGCCTCCAGACCTTGTAGATTTAAGATCTCCCTAACAGATTCTGACATTCACTCCCTCCTTCTTACTTGCAACTCTACTCATACAGTCAATTTGGGTAAACAACTCCATATTCAGTTTATTCCCCCTAACCCTCTCAGAATACCCAGACACAACCCTAATACTATAAACACCTCCAACCTCAAAAACAAGTTCTCATCACACAATCTACCTCATCTGACTCAACTAGCCACTTGAAATGCATACTTATCAATTGTAGATCTGCTGTGAAACACGCCGCGGATATCGCTGATCTTATCCTGGTGCAGGACCTTGACCTTCTAATACTTACGGAAACCTGGCTTATGGAGTCTTCAGGTCCAGTCCTGGACATCCTAGTCCCTCTTAGCCATAACATCATCAGACTTGCTAGATCGTTCAAACCTGGTGGAGGGATCGCCTGTATATTTTTTAACAGTCTTACTGTGAAACAGTCACTCACTGCTACTCTCCCATCTTGCGAATACATGTGCATAGACATCTCATGCAACCTCAGGCCTCTATGCACCCTGCACACATTCTACCATCCGCCGGGTGATAATTTCCCTTTTGTTGAACAAATTATAGAAACCATCTCCTCAAATGTGGATCATCACTGTCCACAAATCTTCCTCTGTGACTTCAATCTTCACTGGAATTACATTAATGACCCTGCAGTGAATGGCCTCAAAACCTTCCTAGTTGACCGTAACATGATTCAAATATGTGACATCCCCACTCACAATCTGAGCGCAATCCTGGACCTTACTATCGCTGAACCCGACTGCATCCAACTTGACTCCATTGTCCCGTGTGACTGGACTGATCATCACTACAACTCCTTCCCCATCATGGAACCGTGGACTAAGTTAAAATCTCAGCCTAAGAAACCTAGGCATTGGAAATGATCCATCCGAAATGCAAACCTGGATGAAATGATATCCCTTAGCAATATCACCTTACCTCCTCCTACTCACATGTCTGGGGTTCATGACCTCACTGAGCACTACAACAACTCCATATCGAGCATTCTGGACGCTATTGCCCCCTTGCAACTAAAAAGAAGGTCCACCAAAGACTCCAAACCTTGGTTCAACAAGGGGTTAAATACAGATAGACGCAATCTGAGACTAGCCGAACGATCCTGGAGAGGCTCGCCGTCTCTTGAACACCTTGTGCTCCTGAGATCTAGGAGGAGCACGTACAATAAACACATTAAGAGCGCTGAAGCGATCTTCTTCAGAAGTCAACTTGATAATGCCAGAAACAGGCCAAAAAAGCTTTTTGAATTAATTAAACTCCAATCCAACAATCTTCCCATTATTCCGCCAACGGCCTCCGTTATACAGCCAAATTGTGATGATTTCTCTGACTTCTTCCTTGGAAAGATGGATAAGATTAAAACTGATCTCCAGACATCGATGAACCAGCTGACAGACTCTTACCCTCCCTCCCCCCAGTCACCCCCTGTTCTAGGGTACACTCCCAAAAATAGCGCATCCTGGAGCCTTTTCACACCCGTTGACGAAATCTCTATACTTAACATACTTACTACACTTAAACCCTCCAACCACTTCAATGACCCGCTACCACCCAGTTTCTTCAATGAAATGAAGAGGTCTCTAGTTCCAATCTGGACCAAGATTGTAAATGCCTCCCTACAGCAAGGTGTGATTCCTGACTGTCTAAAGGCTGGCCAGGTTACGCCCATTCTTAAAAACCCTCTGCTGAGCAAGACGACCTTAATAACTTACGCCCAATCACTACCATTCCTACGGTATCGAAGCTGCTAGAGAAATGTGTCCATGTCCAACTTTGTAGCCACATTAATCAATTCCAGCTTCTTGATCAATTCCAATCGGGCTTTCGCCAGGGTCATAGCACCGAAATGGCCATTACCCACATAATGGATGACGCTCTAAAAATGCTGGATCGGAACGAAGCTTGCCTTCTAATCCTCCTTGACCTCTCATCAGCTTTTGATACGGTCAAACATGACAACCTCCTAGACATACTGGAACAGAGGATGGGTCTCTCAGGATCAGTTCTGAACTGGTTTGCCTCATTTCTTCATAACAGATCGCAAAGAATTAAAGTCAATCACTCCCTCTCCAACTCTTCTCCGATCACTCTGGGGGTCCCTCAAGGGTCCTCGCTTTCACCCACACTCTTCAACTTGTTCATGGATTCCTTAAAGCAAATGCTCAAATCATCCAATATACTGTATTACATGTACGCGGACGATACCCAACTGTACTTGAAAATCTCCTCCCCCAAAGACATCAATTCACTCAATTCGACCCTACTCAAAACCCAACACTGGTTGACATCCAATCATCTCAAATTAAACTCCATCAAAATGGAATTCCTCCTTAATTCTCCTCTCAAACAGACCTCTGAATACATGAAGAAGCTTACGGCTCTCAACTGTGTTCCACACATCATTGACTCTACCATATCTCTCGGTATATTACTTGATAAGGCCCTGAGCATGCAGGAACACATCAGCGCTGCCACCAAAGGAGCGAACTTCCAAATGAGCGCCCGACATCGCCATCCCGGACGGATACAAGATCACCCGAAAGGACCGCGCCAACCAGACCGGAGGAGGCATCGCCATCGTCCACAAGAACACCATCCGCATTACGACCAACTCCGACGACACCTTCACAGCCGGCGAACACCTGCACTTCCAGATACACACCAACCCCAAGACCACCCTCAGAGGCACCCTCATCTACAGACCCCCAGGACCACGCACACAATTCAGCGAAGACATCGCCGACCTCATCAGCCCGCACGCCCTCCTCTCGGCCGACTACATCCTCCTTGGGGACCTCAACTTCCACCTAGAGAACAACAACGATCGCAACACCACCACCCTGCTGGACAACCTCGCCAACCTCGGACTCAAGCAACTGGTGACCACCCCCACACACCACGCCGGCCACACTCTTGACCCCGTCTTCTCCTCCAGCAAGGACATCTCCTTCAGCCACACCACCGGACTCCACTGGACAGACCACAGCTGCGTCCACTTCAGCTTCAGCAGGACCACCACGCACCACCACCCGCAACAGCTCCCGCGCAGAAGCTGGAACAAGATCACCACCGACCAACTCACCACATCCCTGAGCCAGAACCCTCCCGCCAGCTCAACAAACCCCAACCAAGCCGCCAGCAACCTCACAAGATGGATCATCAACTGCGCTGACATCCTCGCCCCATTGAAGACCCCCCCAATCAGACCCGGCAACAAGAAAGCACCCTGGTTCACCGACGAACTCAAGAAATCCAAGAAGAACTGCCGGGCCCTCGAGAAAGCATGGCGCAGAGACTCGACTGCAGACAACATGACCACCCTCAAACACGCCACCCGAAAACACCACCAGCTGATCCACACCACCAAGAAAACCGCATTCAAGGAACGACTGGACAACAACGCCCACAACAGCAAGGAACTCTTCATCATCGTCAAAGAGCTCTCGAACCCCAGCGCCGGAAACAACGACATCACCCCCTCGCAAGACCTCTGCAACTCGCTCGCCTCGTTCTTCCACAGCAAGATCGCAGACATACACAACAGTTTCAGCACACAGCCGAAGTACCCTACAACCGTTCCAACGTCCCCACCTCCACCCTCCGAGCCTGGACCCCGATCAACACCGAAGACACTATCCGCACGATGAACTCCATCCACTCCGGATCACCAACCGACCCCTGCCCTCACCACATCTTCAACAAGGCCGACGCCGTCATCGCACCCCACCTCCGGGACATCATCAACACCTCCTTCGACACCGCCACCTTCCCAGAGAGCTGGAAGCACGCCGAACTCTGCGCCCTACTGAAGAAACCGTCAGCGGACCCCACCGACCTCAAAAACTACCGCCCCATCTCGCTCCTTCCTTTTCCTGCCAAAGTCATCGAGAAGACCGTCAACAGACAACTGGCCGCCTTCATCGAGACGAATGGATCCCTCGACCACTCACAGTCCGGCTTCCGGGCCAACCACAGCACCGAGACCGCCCTCATCGCAGCCACCGACGACATCCGAGCCCTGCTCGACAACGGGAAACAGCGGCCCTCATCCTCCTGGACCTCTCCGCAGCGTTCGACACAGTCTGCCACCGCACCCTAGTGCAACGCCTGAACAACGTCGGAATCCAAGAGAAGGCACTGGAGTGGATCATCTCCTTCCTCGCCGGAAGAACCCAGAGAGTCCGCCTCCCCCGTTCAGTTCCGAGGCCACCGAAGTCATCTGCGGCGTACCACAAGGATCATCACTCAGCCCCACCCTCTTCAACGTCTACATGAGCCCCCTCGCAGCCATCGCACGCCAACACAACCTCAACATCATCTCCTACGCCGACGACACCCAGCTGATCCTCTCCCTCACCAATGACCCCATAACCGCCAAAACCAACCTACATGAAGGGATGAAGGACGTAGCCGAGTGGATGAGGAACAGCCGCCTGAAACTGAACTCAGATAAGACGGAAGTCCTCATCCTAGGATCATCACCCTCCGCCTGGGACGACTCCTGGTGGCCCCCTGCCCTGGGCAACGCACCCAAACCAACGGACCACGCACGCAACCTGGGCTTCATCCTGGACTCCTCCCTCTCAATGACCAGACAAGTCAACGCCGTCTCCTCGTCTTGCTTCAACATCCTACGCATGCTGCGGAAGATCTTCCGGTGGATCCCCACCGAAACCAGGAAGACGGTCACCCAGGCCCTCGTCACCAGCCGACTGGACTACGGCAACTCCCTCTACGCCGGAACCACAGCCAAACTTCAGAAAAGACTCCAACGCATCCAGAACGCCTCAGCTCGACTCATCCTGGACATCCCCCGACACAGCCACATCGCCGGACACCTGAGAGACCTGCACTGGCTCCCCGTCAGCAAGAGAATCACGTTCCGACTCCTCACCCACGCACACAAAGCTCTCCACAACCAAGGCCCCAGATACCTCAACGACCGTCTGACCTTCTACACTCCCACCCGCCAGCTACGATCGACCAACCACGCCCTCGCCGCCGTCCCCCGCATCCGAAGAGCCACAACGGGAGGAAGATCCTTCTCCTACCTGGCTGCCAAGACGTGGAACTCCCTACCCATCCACCTCCGCCTGACCCAAGACCACCTCTCCTTCAGGAAGCAACTCAAGACCTGGCTGTTCGAACAGTAGCGGACCCCCCTCCCCCTAGCGCCTTGAGACCCTCCGGGTGAGTAGCGCGCTATACAAATGCTTGATTGATTGATTGAATGAGCATACTAAGAAAGTTAAAACCCTTCCTTCCTCCGGAAGACTTGAAGTCTGCTGTTCAAGCACTAGTCATCTCCAGATTGGAGTATGGGAGCTCAACTCTCTTTGGGCTTCCGAGCTACAAGTTGACTCCACTGAGGGCCTCTCTGAACTCGGCGGCTATGCTCATCACAGGATCCAAAAGAAATAACCACATCACGGCGGATTTGAAATCTCTAAACTAGCTTCCTATTGAGGCTAGGATTAATCTTAAAATTGCTTGCATGGCTCACAAAGCCCTTCACCTTAACACTCCTCTGTACCTCGCCCGGAAACTGAAACTCTCGGGTGGTTGCAGATCTTTGAGGAGCTCTAGCACTTTACTGCTGAAACCACAAAAATTTCAAAGAAAGAAAACCTATAACCGAGCCTTCTCCGGTATCGCCCCGAGAATCTGGAACGCCCTGCCTCCGGAAATCAGACTGAATCCCT
Source organism: Calotriton arnoldi (assembly GCA_963921515.1). Taxonomy (NCBI): domain Eukaryota; kingdom Metazoa; phylum Chordata; class Amphibia; order Caudata; family Salamandridae; genus Calotriton; species Calotriton arnoldi. The sequence goes on along the minus strand of CAWUFW010006746.1, from coordinate 967,685 downwards.
CAACGTCCTCTTTCAAAAAAGAAGTCAAAGCACTTCTTATGCCTACGTTCTGAACCTGTATTTTAACTACTCCCCCCAGAATCAATGTGATGAGAACCCCTCCTCACACGTCTGCTAATTTACTGTATTTACTGAATTTATGTGTTGTTCTATTACCGTAGTACTCTTGTTTACCCGTTTATCCTGCTCTGTCAGATTGTTGTTCCCGTCATTATGTGAAGCGCTCTGATACCAGCTTGGGTCACGTTTGCGCTATATAAAACTTTATAAATAAATAAATAAAATAAATAAATCTTTCACCAAGAACCCATCCACCCTCCTAGCAATGGATGTGGGATCCACCCGCTCCAACAGGGGATGGCTCTTTCCCCCTTCGACATGACTCTGGCCTCCCTCCAGCCCTGCTGTCTGCAACACCCCACCCCTGGAAACACACCCCACCGCCCCACCACTCCTCCCCACAGGGAACGCCACCCAGTACCTCTCCCCCTCTACTCCCCTACTCGAGGGCCGCTGACCTATCAGCCCCTTTCTACACATGACTTCTAAGGGACGGGCTTGTACTGGGGAGGAGGGTCTCTCCTGGATTAGCAATACTGGGCGTCAGTTTCTCTTGGATCCTTCCTCTTTTCTTTTCTTTTTTTTTTCAAATGGCCATATACCCCTCCCTTCCCTTTTCAGTAAATTGTACCGCACCATCCAGTCTATCATTGTTCAGAATTATTATGTTTGGATGTCATAAGGTGTTCATGCTGCATAACTTCTGTTTGCTCATTAAAAGTTGCAACACAAAAAAAAAAAAAAAGAGAGTGACACAAAGGAAGCTAGTGTGAAAGGGTGAGTTCAGCCTGTGCTCATACAGTGGAAACTAGAGGAGATGAGGGAATATTAGGGTGCAATGAGGGCTGCGAGGTGTCTTGACATGGACTCCTGTCTGCCTGGACTCATACATTTGCTCTATTAATGTAATGGCCATTTGTAGCTAGAGTTGGAAAACTCCTTATGCCATGAGTGAATATCTGCTGGATGTGGGCTTTGCAATATGTAAATTACCCTTACAAAGATAATGGCTGAAGGGCTACCTTTTGCCCCTCGCTAGCTATAAATGGTATAGATCTTGCGAGACAGCAAAAGAATGCATTAGACAGACACATAAAAATACAGTATGTGCATACTTATGGAGTATAAACGTTGATATTCTGCTTGTTACTAACTTATAATGGTATTATAGTCATCCAGTAATGTGATATTTTAAGGTTAGATTTTAAATTTGTGCAGAGATTGTGAATAATTATTTGTTATTAATTTATAATTAACATTCTGATCTATTTGGTATGTCTAATTAAACAAGGGCAACTTTGTTATCCAAACATGCCATTATAAAGAACTGAATTTAATAACTTGCATAAAGTAAAATGTTATCTTATGGTGGAGATCAGTATGACCTTTATGTACACCATTAGAATTCTAACACAGTCAGGTTTCTAAAATAGCCTCTAATTTTTCTTTTTAAAAAGAAAGCGAGGCCCTGTTTCTGATATGCTGCCCTTTAAGACTGCAGAAGCACTGTCCATTTCTTTAGGTGGTCTATTTTCATTTGATTTACCTTACAAGGATGGATGGTTTAGCCTGATTACTGGAGTAGAACTCAGTGAGGTGCATACTCTTAAAAGTATTCCTAGCGCTTTCCATCTATTGCTGCAAGTTTAAGAATAGAAACACTTTTTTCCAGTCCCGTCATCTGAACCTGCATCATGAGAGAGACTTTTTTGAGTTTTCTGTTAACAGCAACAATAATTTAAGGACACGAAAGCCCACAGTTGTGATGAGAAAAAGTAAAAATACAAGTCCCACAGTGGCGGCTCCTCCGCTAAAGCGTCGCCCCAGTGAAAGAAAGGAAAAATAAAATGATAATAACTCGAGGTTATGCGCACTTTGCATGTTCTCCTTGCAGGTTGTATTACAGCCTGCGTGGAGAACATGCCCAGGCCCCCAGCCCCTGTCTGAGTGCCGAACCCTGAACCATATGAAATGTAAAAAAGAAATATAGGAACCCATCACAAACGATTCTGCACAGTTGACATAATCCCATATTTTTGAGGCCTAGGTAGGATTAGGGCTCATCCATACTCAGTGATATAGTTCTCAAGAGGCTAGCCTTTTATTCCTGAGCCTCCACATGTTCAGCAAAAAATGGGAGACCGCAAAAACAATAGCGGATTTTACATTACTACCGAGGACACGGATTGTTGCACCACAGCTTCTGAACTCCAAATTGTGACATAGTGGTAGAATCCATTTTCTTCTAAACCTGCCAAAAGATGGACATGGACGATGGTTTCAGATACTTCAGGACAAAAGGGGCAGTTCCTGTCTGAAAGAATGGAGGCATGGGACCATTTTCCCATAACTGACCGTAGAGTCAGTATCCCAAACCGAAATTTCATAAAAAGGGTTTTGGCTTGGGGAGAGGCGGGGAGGGGGTGGGGTCGATCTCATCAAAATAACCCACCGTAAAGTAGCTATCTTTGTGGTCTAGGAAAGCAGTAATGAGGGAACCCATACTAGCAGAGGCCAATGTTAAGTTATCAAGGTATTGCCAATATATGAGATTGAGCATTTTTTTCAACAACCCTAGAGCTTCCTTGGAAGTGAGCCACAAGTTTCCACAGCCCATCTCACTCAACTGCCATTGAACATATCTGAACCAGGGAATTCTTGAGGCCATGACCAGCCTCAATGCATCCTCCAGATCTTGCAGATATGGCGTCAGTGCTGGGGAATCCCAGATCCAGTGCCAATACAGTAGTGGTCTAAGGCCCACGTTTTTGGAGGGCGGTCTTAGACCCCCATCAAGCCGCAAGGGAATTAGGGGTATGCTAACCAGAAGACTGGTGGGAAGATGCAAGCATCTGTTCTCTACCTTCTCCAAGCTCCCAGTGTCCATGTTATCCGACAGTTCCCCACCATAGAGAGCAGCTCCTTGTGTTTGAAGGTTATAGATTTGGAGTGGGGAGGAAGGAGATTGGGCGAAAAGTCGAACCATGATGGGACCTTATAATATCCCCTATGTTTTGCTCCATCTTGAGTCTATATATTTATTTATTTATTTATTTAGTGTTTTGTATAGCGTGAACAAGACCCAGAGATGGGTATCAGAGTGCTTCACATATCTAAAACATTGTAGTTTTAAACAGTAAAATTGATACCTATAAACAGTTGCCAGGTATCTCAATAAAAAAAATTTAAACGAGGAAACATTTGTACATTCAATAATACAGTTAGAAAGAACGTAGGTTATTACCTTATAATACATTCATACTTGTTCTGGGTATTCACAATGGTGACATTTAGATGTAGCTGTCCTCAAAAGGATATCTCAGTCGAAATAAGGACTAGAGGAATGGGCCTAGCTATAGAATGAAGAGCTCCATCTAGAGTCTGATAATGGATGAACTCACAGAGAGTATAACTCAGCAGGCTAGAGTAGGTCGAGTGATTGTCTGTTGGGACTTCTAGAACATGGTGTGAATGGGCTGCTGAGGGTTAAAGGAGGAATTTGCTCAATAGGAAGGACTTCGCTTCTTTTGTGTGGTAACCAATCAAACTGTTTAGTAATCGTGATCCCTAGATATTCAAATATGTGTACCCTCTCCAATGGGATACCATTGAGAGATGACCATTGAGAGATGGAGGGGAGGGAGCAGTTGGGCAGGGGTTGAAGACCATATACTTGGTCTTGCCTAGATGGACCTTCAGGCCTCTCCATTTGCAGAAAACTCTGAATTGATCCAACAACCTCTGCATCCCCATTGGAGATTTGGAAGTTAAAAAGTGTGTCATCTGCAAACAAAAAGGCTGGGACCTTCCTACCGGCGAGTTGTAGGGCATTCATATTTGCACAACCCAAGCTGAGATACTAAATCATTGATATATAAAGGAATAAGGGTGGGTGCAAGTACACACCCATACCTCACACCCTTTGTGACTGGTAAAGCTGATGTTAATGCACCCTGGGGGCCACATCTAACCTGGGCAAAGTTGTTGGAGTGTTGCCTGATGTTTATATCAAGGAGGTATTTCAGGATGCCTAAGTCTGGCAGGACCCTCTAGAGGGAAGCCCTGGGTACCAGGTCAAAAGCTGATAGGAGGTCCACGAAAACCACATAAAGGTGCCCTCCCCCCAAGGTTACTTGGTCTCTGTTGCTAATGCCCTCCCTTAACCCGGCTTGTAATGGGGTCAGCAAATCCACATCTGCCATCCAGTCCTGTAGCTTCCCAAGTATAAACCGACTAAAGACTTTCTGCATCCTGTCAATCAGGCTGATGGGCCTATAATTGGATGGAAGATCCATCGGCCCTTTTTAAAAGAACTGTAGCAATCTCAGCACCAACCCAAGATGGAGGCAAAAGAGCACCACTCATTAAGGAATTGAAAAACTAAGCAAGATATGGGCTCCAAATAACCTTTTCAGACTTAAAAAGGTCCCCCGGAATTTGGTCTAAGCGTTACCCTTGTTTGGTGAAATCCAATCGATTGCTTTGTTGACATGGTCTACTGAAATTGTCCAGGCTTCAGAAGCATCAGAAGTGGTAACAGAGGACCCACTAGCAGTGCAGATGCGCCGAATGGCCAAAAGTGAGACGCTTTCCTCTCAGGAAAATCCAAACTAGTGTCAGTGGAGTAGAGTTTGGAAAAATAGTCTACCCATGCAGATGTAGATACATTGCTATTAGTGAGTGTGTTAGTGTTGGGGTGACTATTAACTAGTATTCTCCAAAAGGAATGGTGATCTTTTATCTTAACAGCTTTTAACATAGCCTCCCAGTTGGAAAACAGCCAGCTTCTCTTAGCCTGCTTTATAACAGCTTTGTAGTGGGAACTAGCTGCTTGTATCTGGCTCCTATTCCCTCCTTTAATAGCAGCGTAGAGAGCTTGCCTCGCAGATCTGCAAGATTTCGAGTATCAGGGGGCATTTTTCTCTCTCTTTGGCAGAGCTCGACAGCTTTGGCCCGACACAATCACCATATATATCTATATATATAATATCTGGTGATGTACCTATATTTTCAAGAAAGTTAATTCCACTATAATGAATTGAGAGGGAAATGTGAGCTAGAATATGCACTTTATGAAATGATGCTGCTAATAACTATTGAAGCATTAGCCCTTTATTAATAGCTAAACATATCTTATACTCTATTACATCTCAAGAGAAATGTTTGTGCACTTTATACAATGATGCTGGTAACAGCGTGTAAAGCACTGACACTTTAAATCAAGATCTATTGCTGCTAATCGTGAATCAAATGGAGTACTACTTAAGTATCTCCAGTTATATGACATCATCCTATAAAATGCAATTTGCACAAATGAACCACTATCATATATGCACCTTATAAATATTGCTCATTTTGCACTTTAATAACGACATTATATATTTGCACTTTATAGGAATTTACTTGAATTGTAACTTGAATCTGTACATCAACTATCTCCTCCCCCACTTCTTTTATCTTGTTTGAAACTAAACACGCTCCTTCACCTTTTATCTTGTTCAAAACCAAACACTCTTCTCCTCTTTTTCATCCTCTCTCTAGTCCCCCTTCACATATATATATCTCTCTCTTCGTATTTACACTGATAGGAGGGGTTCCTCTATTCTTGAATTGCTAGTAATAATTTTAAAAAAGCACTTGCACTGTATAAAAAGTATTTCATCAACTTTAATACTTAACTGTGATAATGAATTGAATTGAGTTGCCAACTTTCTGCATGATCTGTGAAATAATTCTATTCAAACAATATGTTAAATTAATGTACTTTACATGAATTTTATCCTGAATGTTAAGGATTAATTGCTTAATAGGATAAATATAATGTGTGGTCTAGTTATGACCAAAACAAAGTGCACACAATTGATGGACTATGGTCATGAACACTATTAAAGGGCAAGCTAGACACCAGGACTCTATGGTCCTGTGGAAGGCGATTGCCGAAACGTGTAGACTGTCCCCTTGTTGCACTGGTGATTAAATCAATAAACCCTATTTTAAAAACTGGTTCCCGGAGTGCCGTCTATGATTCCCAAAACCAATCTATTAGTAGCTGAAGAGGTCTCATATGTGTGTGTATATATATATATATATATATATATATATATATATATATATATATATATATACATATATATATATATATATATATATATATTCACTGAAAAAAACACAGGTTTCAGGGACGTTATAGTTAGAAATTAGCATTTAAAAAACCTTAGAAATTCACTGAAAAAACCACAGGTTTCAGGGACGTTATAGTTAATTGGACATTTCACTCGTACAAAACCAGTGAAATTCGGCCGTTATAGCTAGTTCAGCTAACTATAACTCGCGCCCCGGCAAAGCACTGCTGATGACGTCACATATTACATCACTCATGACATGGTCAGTGACATCACTGATGACATCACTGATGACATCTCAAATGACATCACTGATGACATCATCCAGTGAATGTGTGTTTCTGTAAAGTTTAAATATGTTTAATATATATAGGCCAAGGTGTATTGAAGAATGAGTGGGTGTATGAGTGTCTGAATGGATGATTTAGTAGGTGCGCGGCTGATTCTATAAGTGAGTGATTAAACGTATCTTACTGAATGCATGGGTTAGTGACTAAACTGTGTGAATGTCTGTATCAGTCTGTCTGTTGGTTTGTAAGCGGCTGCATGGGTTGGTGAATAGCTACATGAGTGTCTATATGGGTTATTGATTGGTTGTCTGAGTATCTGTATGGGTGCCTGAGTGTTTGTGTGGGTGGGGGGAGTGTGATTCTGTGCATTGAGTGTGTGAGTGGGTGATTCACTGGGTGTATGGATTCAAGAGTGCATCTGTGATGGACTGTATGGGTGGGTGAGTGTGTGTATGGGTGTGTTGGTGAGTGAATGGATGTCTCAGTGGTACATGTGTGAGTAACTACATATGTGAAAGGCAGTATATGTGAGTGTTGGAGTATATAAATGACTATATGTGAGAGTGAGTGATTGTGAGAGTGGCTGTATGGATGAGTGTGTGCTTGTATCAGTGATTGTATAAGAGCGTAAGTATGTGTTAGTATCTGTATGAGTAAGTGAGGTGGTGTATGTATAACTGTATAGGTGAGTAAATGGGAGTGTGAGTAATTCTTTGCATGACTGACTAGGTGTGTGAGTAACTCTATGGATGAGTGGCAGTGTGTGAGTGTCTATATAGGTGTATGAGTGCATATGATAGTCCTGTACTGATGAGTGACCGAAAGTATGAGTGACTGTATGGGTGAGTGATTGGATGGGTGTGTAGACCTAAGAATCAGTGAGTGGGTATATAGTTATTGGTGTTGGAGTGTCTATGGTTTTGAGAATGGCAGTCTGTAATTTAGAGTGTGTGTATCAAAGGCTATATTAGGGTGTAAGAAGATGCATCAAATTATCACGTGGATGATGTCATCAGTGATGTCATTTGAGATGTCATCAGTGATGTCATCAGTGATGTCACTGACCATGTCATGAGTGATGTAATATGTGACGTCATCAGCAGTGCTTTGCCGGGGCGCGAGTTATAGTTAGCTGAACTAACTATAAAGGCCGAATTTCACTGGTTTTGTACGAGTGAAATGTCCAATTAACTATAAACGTCCCTGAAACCTGTGGTTTTTTCAGTGAATTTCTAAGGTTTTTTAAATGCTAATTTCTAACTATAACGTCCCTGAAACCTGTGTTTTTTTCGGTGAATTTCTAAGGTTTTTTAAATGTTAATTTCTAACTATAACGTCCCTGAAACCTGTGGTTTTTTCAGTGAATTTCAAAGGTTTTTTAAATACTAATTTCTAACTATAACGTCCGTGAAACCTATGGTTTTTTCAGTGAATATATATATATATATATACATATATACACACACACACAGAGATGGTGCAAGGAGTTTTCGCCAGTAACGCCTATGACACGTAAGTTCTTGCCCTCACACAGTTCACTTGGGTAGGGGTTGTCCACCACCTTTCTAATAGTGATTGGGTCTTCAATATAATAATGGCCTTCCCTTTCCATTCCGTCCATTAGGGGCCTATGATAGTCCGTCAGGAGTCATCCATGAACAACTGGAAATTGGGTTACCACTTGTGCTTTACTAAATCCACTCTGGTACAAGACGCAAATTCCATTTGAAAGGCCGATTTGGCTGTACTATCCGCAATTTGGCTGAGGCGACTCAAGACTTTACAGATGGTATTTGGAAGTAAGCATAGAATGTGGCGATCACAATATAACTGGACATACAAATCTGTAACTGTACTAATTTATCCTGTTCTCATTTTAGCTTTCAGAACTTACTTTGAATTTGAATTCTTTATTTTACTACGGGAATCTACTGACGAACAACCATCATCTCATAGCATAAAAATATCTTCAAAAGTCAGAATTCGCAATAAGCCTGTTTCCCTAAATTTCTGTCCCCCTGTTCCTATATTCCTATACTGAGCGACACTTTTCCTTCTCCCTTTTTGAAGTATCACTAAGTATGTTGGTTCTGGATCTCCTTTTGCAGTTTCCCTCTTTCCTTGTAGAAAGGTTTTTCTTTTCTTCCAAATATAACTTTGCTTATGGCACGATATGTCTTTTTTCACTTGGGCTAAACACTTTCCATCTAGTCGCACGGTTGCTGAACCTTCTTCTTCCTTTTCTGAAAATCCTTACTTATGTATTCTTAGGTCTTGTTGAGAATACAAGATATGTTATGTAATGTAAGGTTAAATTTAACAGTATGTATATGTTTGTATTATTGTCTTTACAGCCTTGAGGAAGTCACGGATGTGACGAAACACTTGTTGGCTGTTCTTGTGTTCTCTTACAAGGACTGGATCACGCTATTACAACTTAAGAAATCTTATTCTGTAACCATTTGTCTGAATCTTTAGTGTTTTCAGTCCTGTAAAATATTGTTAAAAACGCTGTTAGCTAACCTTGAATTTTGTATATAATAAATCTATGAATATTTTTGATAAGTAATATCTCTGGTGTTTTCCTGTGCTAAAGCAGATTTTTTGTTTCATTAGTCCTGACCAAATAATGTCATATACTTGAACTGTAAACTTTAGGAGTCCCGGGGTACATCTTGTATATATATATATATATATATACACATATATACACACACACAGAGATGGTGCAAGGAGATGGCTGCCGTCACAGGGACGGGCGCCTGCACGCCCTTGCACCTGTTGGAGGGGAGCGGACTATTCGCGGACCGTTTCAGGAGTAGCCGTTGTCTGATTCTCGATGGAACTGAGGCTCGCCAGTCACTCCCGCAGCACTGTCTGACGATCTACGGTACCCGTGCTAGTTGTACTTAGAGACAAGCCACTGAGAAGATGCAGCTTTAACAGAGGAGCTCACAGACCACGCGGCCTGGCGGGCACGACAGGTGGTATCCGTGGTTTGCAGGTGAATGATCTCTGACTGCGGGGACCACGTTCCAGGAGCTAGTGTTGACTGGGGTTTAGAGGGATGTGTTTGTGTGTGTTTGGGCATGTTCTCTTGTGAACAACGTGTCCTGCTGGGACTACCCACAGCAATAAACCCCAGTACCATTATTATTTGCTTGCATCGTCCCCACGCTCATTGGCGAACTGAACGAAGAATTGACAGGTAAAGGCACTCGGACTCATTGTAATAAAACCAGCATGCGTGTGGTGGTGCAATACAGGCTGTCCTCAGACTGTAGGGGCAGTGCATTTCATATCAGGTTACACTTCACCTGAGTGTTTACTGAAAACTCTACATGCAATATGCAAAGTTGAGCTTCACAGAAAAATGCAAATGGTTCTCTTTTTCTTTTGGAGTTTTATATAGCGCAATACCGGGTATCAGAGCACTTTACATAGCACCAGTTGCGTTACATGAGGACACATTCATTTTTGTTAGGCACAGGGAGATTAAGTGATTTTCCCAGAATCACAGGATGTTCAGCGTCATTGCCGAGACTTGAACCCGGTTCCCCAGATTCGAGGTCGACCGCCCTAGCCGTTAGGCCAACTCCTAAATGGTGTGCTTCATAACTTTTTAAAAGCCCTAATTCTGAGGGTTATGGTTAATTATATACACATCTCTTTGCACTGATGAAAGTTTGCTTTTTCCATATAGCATGTAAGTGCTGCTTCTAGGCGCTATCATTTAGCCGGATTCAGTTACAAAGATTAAAAAAACACCACTCCGCTACCCGCTTGATTAACCACCCACCTGTGAAATGTTCTCACTGGCGTGAATACTGTAAAAATAATCCCCAAGTGCTACACACCTACTGGTTCAAGTGTGAACACATAAAAAAGTATTATTATTTTAGGGGGGGGGCATTTCCCATCAGCTCCTCTGCTTTTGTTTGACCGTTTATAAAACCTATGTCCTCGCTCGGATGCTTGCTTCACAGTTCGCTACCTCCCATCCCAGCTCCCCTCCCCCCGCCTCCCCTTCCTCCGCTCCCCCCACCCACCTTATTGTCTTTCTCTCTTGCCCCCTCTGTCCCTGTCACCTTACACCCGGAAGCAGAGGAGCCGCACATGGGACACTGCATCATTTGCGTACCCAGTTCACCCCCAGTGGTACAGGGATACTTTTGAGGTACAGAAGGAGGGAAGCAGGTGCTGCTTTCAGCAAGGAAGTCTGGGGTTTACAGAACTGTCTCCCAACGCCTCACCCTGCATACCGCTTGTAGGCTCTCGCCTCCCTTTATAAACAGCTGTATGGGCGCTACCACTAATAATAAAGCCTTGAACCCTGGCAGTGCTCGCACAGTGCTGATATCTGTCCAAGGATACAGTGGCATAGTACACACATGGGTCTCCCTCCCTCATCATGCCCTTCACCTGTCTCTCGCCCGGATGCATTCCTTGTCTCCAATGCCACATCTCTCTCATTTCGCCCCTCCGCTCTCTCCTGCTCTTGCTCCCCATTTAGCAGCTCTCATTCCCTCTCATTCTCTCCTCTCCTCACTTGGCCCCTTTCCCGCGTTTTCTCTACTCGACACTTCTGCAACTTCTTTCTCAGTTACCTCCACCTTATCCTTAGTGGCATTTCAGGCCCCTCTCTCTCTCTCTCTCTCTCTTTCTCTCTCTCGCTCTCTCTTTTTCTCTCGCTTCCGCATGGTCATTTCTAGCCGTGGACAAACTCACTGCGCATTGCTGTGTGTCCCTCCCTAAAGCGTGTCTATGTGTGAGGGGTTATGTTGCGGGCACGCGCTTGTTGGGCGTGTTTTTGTGTGCTTTTAAGCATTTAATTAACACATCAAAAATATGCAATTTGCCGTTCAACATCAGACCTATTTCATGAAGAAAACTCCCTAAAAGAAATGCCAGCGGGCCGCTAGTTGCCTCTGCTCGCCTTGGGCCCAGTGCTGCTCCCCTTCCCCTCGCTCCATCATTCTTTCCTTCGCACCTTTCTTGCTTTACTTCCTTTCTTTTTCTTTCTTCCTTTCTTTTATAATCACCTCTTTCTGCATTCCCTATTCCTTCCTTCTCCCAACCCGTTATCCTTTCCGTATCTTACTGTCTTCCCTTCTTTATTTTTCTACCTTTCTTTTTGTTATTGCTCTCCTTTCGCCCGTGCTGCATCCCGCTTCCCCTTACTTTGCTTACTTCCGCTCTCCTTTGCACCCTTAATTTCCTCATTCAGCCAGAAATTCCTTCTGTTCGTCTTCTCGTTCTTTCATCCTTCTCTTTTTCCACCCGTATGCCCGTTTCTCGTCCTTCTTTCTATTTCTCTTCGTCCATTCCCTTTTCCTTTGTACAGCCCCCTCTCTTCCAATCCTCTCTCCTCCCATTCCTTCAGTTGAATCTTACGTGTCCTGAAGACTTCAGCAAGGCCCATTGTCTCGCCTTAGTCCTGCGGATGGCCACAACAGGCCTGTGGCCTTGGCTGTCCCACTGAGTCATCCTATACGCAGGATCCTTTGAACTAACAAGAGATGATCGGGGACTGATACGACCTACAGCCCACTCTTTCTCCCCTGATTGCCCTCTGTGAGGGGGACCTTATCCTGTGATGAGCCAGACATCCACACCGCAGCAGGCAGCACATGGAGTGAGGCGCAGAGAAAAGAAGTTGGCACAAGGTTTCCGAGCATTCACTCAATAAAAAGGTGAAGTTCAACTTGTACTTTTATTCTTTGACGGAAAGCAAAGGAAACACAACTGGTGATTACAGACGGACGGAGGATACAAGGGAGCGGTGAGTTTGTGAAGGGCACTTTGATAAAACTTAACTCTCAGAAAATTGCCCTCGGACTAGGCTGTGCAGCTTCACAGATGGTCGCCCTTGAACTCGTGTGAGTGAAGGACTGTAAGCCGAGTCATGCCTCGGCCGGGCAAGAACTCCTACATCGACCAGAAGCCGCCTTACTCGTACATCTCGCTGACTGCCATGGCCATCCAGCACTCGGCGGAGAAGATGCTGCCCCTGAGTGACATCTACAAGTTCATCATGGAGCGCTTCCCCTACTACCGGGAGCACACGCAGCGCTGGCAGAACTCGCTGCGGCACAACCTCTCCTTCAATGACTGCTTCATTTTTTTAAAAATTTCGGCGGGATTCGCGACCCCAGCGCGAATTCTGCCAAAATTATTTTTAAAAAATGCTTTTTTTGGCCTTGTGGGACCCCCTGAGCAGGCCTAGGGGGTCAGGGTGTTTCTACCCTGCCCCCTTTTCTTTTTTTTCACCTTTGTTCCACTGGTTTCTTGTGACTCGGTTCTACCGAGTCACAAGATGGCTGCCAACACTTCCTGGTTTGGAGTGTTGGCAGCCAATCACAGTGAAGCTCGTGCTCGGGAGGGTTCGCGAACCCACCCCGGACATAGATATCGAAACTTTTATTTTTTGAATTTCTCACCAACTACTGAACGGATTTACACCATTTAAATTAGGTCGCTTTATGAACCAAGCACTACCTTTTTGTCAAATTTGGGGTCATTCCGTTCAGCAGCTTGGGCTGTAGCCTTGCCTAAAGTTTCCTATGGGAAATTAATTTTTTGACTCTTATTTTTTGAATTTCTCAGCAACTACTGTACGGATTTACATCATTTAAAAAAAAAAAGGTCGCTTTCTGAACCAAGAGCTACCTTTCTACCAAATTTGGTGTAATTCCGTTCAGCAAAATGGAAATGGAAATTAACACATGAAAAATGCGTTTTGGGACCCCCTTTTTTCTCAGTCCCTGCTTGACGAATCACCCCCAAACTTTCAGGATAGGAGCTGACCTGGATAGACTTTTTTTTGGGAGAATTTCGCGAAGATTCGTCAAATGACGCCAAAGTTATTAGCAAATCAAAAAAACGCTTTTCCTATGGAAACTAGGTTCTAACTATAACTATCTACAGGCGACCGCCAGTAGGTAATATATATATATATATATATATATATATATATATATATATATATATATATATATATATATATATATATATATATATATATATGTGAACACTAACACCCCACTTCAACAGGAACTCCCATGAAGAAGGCACGGACTTCAGGTTCTCGGTATTCAACTTCTTTTATTTTATCGGGTCACCCACGACCCCGAGCCATATATACACACATATATATAAATATATATATATATATATATATATATATATATATATATATATATATATATATATATATATATATATATATTAAAGCTCCTGTCTTCATAAGAAAACGCTGCACTCACGGGGTAAGTTCCACTCTTTAATCAGCGAGGACGCGTTTCGGCGTTCTGCCTTCTTCTGCTCGCTTTGAATCAAACAGTAAACAGCAAATGCATGATTGTGCTTTTAAACTAGTAGATAGATTCCCATTGGGCGCAGCAGATAAAAGGAGGGAAGGGATAGGTCTATCCTGTACCAATCGCATTCTCCCTCCGTTGTTATTACGGGAAACCTCTTATGAAATGCTCCGGGAGTGAGAGTGTCAATACTCAAACAGTCTAGATGGCAAATACCGCTATCCCAGATTGTACCACGGCATGGGCACTCCCAAAGCAAACAGTCCATTCCTCCATTTACTGCCGCCAGATCAGTTCAAAGTACCTCATGCTGCTGCCAAGATGATTGTCTCAGGGAGCCCCTCGTCAACCACAAGGTTCCGTGATATGTAGCGCAGGGTTCGGTAAATATCCGTGTCCCCACCAGCCTGTATGGCTGGCGACTGCGTCGACGCTGACACCACGATACCTTCGTGGCGGTGCAAGGCGCCTTACAATATTTCACTCCAATGTCCACCTGGGCGCTCGCAGCACTCTTACGACGGGTGCAGACCAAATGGAGGTGGGTCCATTTAAAATTAAAGCTCCTGTCTTCATAAGAAAACGCTGCACTCACGGGGTAAGTTCCACTCTTTAATCAGCGAGGACGCGTTTCGGCGTTCTGCCTTCTTCTGCTCGCTTTGAATCAAACAGTAAACAGCAAATGCATGATTGTGCTTTTAAACTAGTAGATAGATTCCCATTGGGCGCAGCAGATAAAAGGAGGGAAGGGATAGGTCTATCCTGTACCAATCGCATTCTCCCTCCATTGTTATTACGGGAAACCTCTTATGAAATGCTCCGGGAGTGAGAGTGTCAATACTCAAACAGTCTAGATGGCAAATACCGCTATCCCAGATTGTACCACGGCATGGGCACTCCCAAAGCAAACAGTCCATTCCTCCGTTTACTGCCGCCAGATCAGTTCAAAGTACCTCATGCTGCTGCCAAGATGATTGTCTCAGGGAGCCCCTCGTCAACCACAAGGTTCCGTGATATGTAGCGCAGGGTTCGGTAAATATCCGTGTCCCCACCAGCGAGCAGAAGAAGGCAGTACGCCGAAACGCGTCCTCGCTGATTAAAGAGTGGAACTTACCCCGTGAGTGCAGCGTTTTCTTATGAAGACAGGAGCTTTAATTTTAAATGGACCCACCTCCATTTGGTCTGCACCCGTCGTAAGAGTGATGCGAGTGCCCAGGTGGACATTGGAGCGAAATATTGTAAGGCGCCTTGCACCGCCACGAAGGTATCGTGGTGTCAGCGTCGACGCAGTCGCCAGCCATACAGGCTGGTGGGGACACGGATATTTACCGAACCCTGCGCTACATATCACGGAACCTTGTGGTTGACGAGGGGCTCCCTGAAACAATCATCTTGGCAGCAGCATGAGGTACTTTGAACTGATCTGGCGGCAGTAAACGGAGGAATGGACTGTTTGCTTTGGGAGTGCCCATGCCGTGGTACAATCTGGGATAGCGGTATTTGCCATCTAGACTGTTTGAGTATTGACACTCTCACTCCCGGAGCATTTCATAAGAGGTTTCCCGTAATAACAACGGAGGAGAATGCGATTGGTACAGGATAGACCTATCCCTTCCCTCCTTTTATCTGCTGCGCCCAATGGGAATCTATCTACTAGTTTAAAAGCACAATCATGCATTTGCTGTTTACTGTTTGATTCAAAGCGAGCAGAAGAAGGCAGAACGCCGAAGCGCGTCCTCGCTGATTAAAGAGTGGAACTTACCCCGTGAGTGCAGTGTTTTCTTATGAAGACAGGAGCTTTAATTTTAAATGGACCCACCTCCATTTGGTCTGCACCCGTCGTAAGAGTGCTGCGAGTGCCCAGGTGGACATTGGAGCAAAATATATATATATATCTTTCAAAAAATTTGTGGCCTCAATTAATAGTCTTTTGGAAAACACTCCGTTATATGTCGATTTTTTCCTAAATCCCTTAGTCAAAGACCTTGCATCATATGTCAGGGATACACAAGATTTTTACGATTAATGGAGGGCATTGTGTGGGAATCTGATATGCTTTTGATAACGCTTGACATTACTAGTCTTTATACCTGCATTCGCCACCAAGATGGGATGGCAGCGGTCAATTGTTTCTTAAACAAGAGATCGTTGAAATTTCACAAGCACAATACAATGCTTCTGGAAATGATCAGTTTCTGTTTAAATAACAATATTTTCCTATTTGCGGGTAAATTGTACCAACAACAACGCGGTACCGCCATGGGCACGTGCTTCGCCCCCAGCTACGCGAATATTTTCGTGGGCTGGTGGGAGAAGCACGTGGCCTGGAGAGACAAAGGAACCTTGGCTGGACAGCATTATTTTATGGGCAAGATATATAGACGACCTTTTATTGTTTGGAGGGGAAGTCGCTGCTCGGCTGAGGAGTATATTGCCTCTCTAAACAATAATGGGTTAAATCTTGAATTCACAGGTCACATTAGTGACAGCGCAGTCAATTATTTAGACCTGGAAGTTTTTATTGAAAGTAATACACTACAAACTCGACTCTACAGAAAGCCAACAGCTGGAAATGCTGTGTTGCATGCAGCGAGCTACCATCCCAAAAGCCTTATAAGAAATATTCCATTTGGTGAACTATTGCGTATTAAACGCAATTGTTCTAACCAAAGAGATTTTAAGATAGCTAAAAACGAAGCGATAGGAAGATTCAAAAGGCGGGGATATAGTAATGCTACCCTACAACAAGCAGAAGCAAAAGTGGGGGACATAGATAGGAAGACTCTATTGGTAGCAAAAACTAAATCAACTCCTGCACAAGAAAGTAGTGTAAGAATGATTACAACGTACAACAATAAATCTGAGTGCGGTTGTACATATCTTCCAGAAAAACTGGCATATCTTACAGACGGACAATATTTTAAAACATCATCTTCCATCTCGCCCTTTAATTACTTACAAACGCTGCCAATCAATTAGTGACCACTTAACACACAGTCACTTTGATCCCGCGATGAAAATAAGAAACAGGATTAATATTTTGGGATTTTATCCGTGTTTACGTTGTAAGGCCTGCAAAAACAGTAAGAAAACCACCACCTACAGGGGAGGCCAGGGGATCCTAGGCCCATCAGACCCATCAAAAGTTCCTCAACTGTAATTCAGATTTTACAGTATATTGTTTAGAATGTCCCTGTTTTAAACGCTACATAGGAAGCACTATACACCCGGCCAAAAAGCGTATCCTCGAGCATATGCGCGCAATAACAAATAAAGATGCTACCTATGCAGTTGCGCACCACTTTGAGCAATATCATCAGAGTAATCGAGATCTCCTCCAATTTTATTGCATTGATCATGCAGATAGAGGGGAAAGAGGAGGTGACAGGACAAAAAAGCTACGGGTGTTAGAGTCCAAATATATTATTGACCTACAAACGAAGGCCCCTATTGGGCTGAACAACGATGAAGAGTTGTGGGTCCATTTGGACTAACAGGGAATATGAATTAATGAAGGAAACTGAAAACTGATAGGTGGGGTATACCTTAGAGATTTGTATATAATGTATATGTTGTATATATTGTATATGTATTTATCTCTGACTCAGATGAATGACAATAATCGCCCATTTGGGCTGAATAAGGATGTAGTTGTTATGATTTAAATTGCTGCATTAATGCCCATTTAGGGCTCAATTTTGATACAAATGGAATTAATTCGGAAAGAATTACATCTTTTGAAATCATTATATGGCAGTTTTGCCCTTTTCAGTGGCATATACATGTGTATGTTAATGAAATTGTAACGGACATTCATATACTGTAGGGCAAAGACTGTCGAAATTGATTCCATTGTATATGATTTTAAATCTTCTTTCATTTCACTTATTGCACATTTTTTAAACTCGGCAGTATGACAATTGTGGGATGTAAACCACACTATAAGATGGCCATCATTTTTTGGCATAGCAGCACAATGTAAGTCCATTGTTTATGTCAGTCATTAATCATGTGACATGCTGTGAATTGAAATACTGCCGGTCTAGCACAGGGCAACTGACATCGAAAAATCCGCAAGGCGACACGCGTCTGTCAGTAAGCGGGGGTCTGCACCAATAAAGTATTTTATACTTTGAAACTGTTCCCGTGAGTGCTTTCCGTCGGGTACTAGGAAATTAATGTACCTTGTTGCAGTATATATATATATATATATATATATATATATATATATATATATATATATATATATATATATATATATGTATCACACCCTTCAATTCTGAAAGAAAGGGTCGCACTCTCGCAGGGTCCTTTCGGCAATTTTGTGTTTATTATCTCACATCCATTTAATTGGGACAGCAGGCAAAGCCAACGCGTTTCGGTATTCCGTAATACCTTGTTCACGGAATACCGAGACAGCGCTGGCTTCCTGTCTAATTAAATGGATGTGAATAATAAACACAAAATTACGAAAGACCTGCGAGAGTGCGACCTTCTTTCAGAATTGAAGGTGTGATACATGTTTAGCGGTTTGGTTCGACCGCAAGGGTCTCGCACCTAATTGAAGCGCCGGAGGAAACGGGCAAAGGTGAACCAATTTGGAGTGGATATATATATATATATATATATATATATATATATATATATATATATATATATATATATATTGTAAGACAAAGACCCTCAATTTGGAGACGCACTCAGCATCAGATTTAGTGAAGGCTCACAGGCATTTATTCCTCGGATATTTTCCTCAGCCTAACGCGTTTCGGAGCATCATGCTCCTTGGTCACAGGCATAACAGTCTTGGCGCAGTTTACACATAAAGGCACTCTATCAGGATTTATATTTATTCAGCCTTTAATTGGCAACAGGTAAGTCAGTTTAGTACTGAATGCTGGGATTTGAAGTCCGCCATTTTTTTCTCTTTACGATGCCTTTAGTAATTGTTCCCTCATAGTAGGTACTGTGCAGACTCCAATTTGTTAAATTAATACTGCCCTCCAGTGGGCCTCCGAGATGAAGAAATGCTCCGTTATATTTTGCATTCTGATAGCCCACTCGGAGACATTTGAACAGTTCCATGTCTCAGTGGCCCCTTGCAGTCAGTGGGGTGGTGCTGTCTCCTTGGCTGGATAGCCGAAAATCATTTTGTAAGACAAAGACCCTCGATTCGGAGATGCACTCAGCATCAGATTTAGTGAAGGCACACAGGCATTTGTTCCTCGGATATTTTCCTCAGCCTAACGCGTTTCAGAGTGTCATGCTCCTTGGTCACAGGCATAACAGTCTCGGCGCAGTTTACACATAAAGGCACTCTATCAGCATTTATATTTATTCAGCCTTTAATTGGCAACAGGTAAGTCAGTTTAGTACTGAATGCTGGGATTTGAAGTCCGCTATTTTTTTCTCTTTGTGTGAGTTTTACGATGCCTTTAGTAATTGTTCCCTCATAGTAGGTACTGTGCAGATTCCAATTTGTTAAATTAATACTGCCCTCCAGTGAGCCTCTGAGATGAAGAAATGCTCCGTTATTTTTTGCATTCTGATAGCCCACTCGGAGACATTTGAACAGTTCAATGTCTCAGTGGCCCCCAGCATTCAGTACTAAACTGACTTACCTGTTGCCAATTAAAGGCTGAATAAATATAAATGCTGATCGAGTGCCTGTGCTGAGAGAGAGGGGTGGTGTAGCCCCTAAGGACAGCAATGATTTAAATAGACAACTACAGGAATATGAGAAACTGAAGAAAAGGGAAATCTCACGTTGGTGGGAAGTAGCATCTTTGAACCAGTATTTACAAGTGGGGTGAGTCCCAAGGGGGCTGCGCATAATGATTACACCTACATATGAGAACCCACAGTCTGAGATGTTATGCGAATGGGCTGAGAATAGTGCAACCAGCTCCACGAACATGATTCGCATCTTAGTTAAATACGCGGAAAAGGAAAGACGTGAAGTGTTAATAAAGTTAAAAGAATTGAGTGACATTCTGGATAAAAATGAAGATAAGACCAGAGTGAACAAAGTCAGAGGTGAAATCAAAATCAGGTTGGAAAAATATGAAAAACAGATAAAAGATAGAAAGGCCACCAAGTTCCTCCGAGACCGTCTGGATTACGAGTCAGGGCGGATATATACCTTTGCAAAGAAATTCGATCCTGAAAGAAGGCAAAAAATTCAGAGCGGGGCTATAGACCAACAGATCACCTCCCAAAGTGAAGCCAGTTCTGATACTGGGTCAGAACAAGAACAAGAGGAATCAGGTAGAAGAGGTATGAGGGATGTGAGACTTGCTGTGACTGATGAGTTCCGTTTTATGTTGCTGGAGCAACAAACAGACCATCGTTCAGGGAGAGGTCGTGGAAGAGGAAAGAGCCAAGGAAGAGGAAACAAAGAAGAGGAGGTGAGGGATACAGGAGGAGCACAAGAATGGCAAACAAAGCGTTCTCTGCGCACCAATGTGAAGAATACAATGAAGAAGTGATAGAAAATAACACGATTATTAATGTAAGTACTGTGACTCTAACAACGGAAGAACAATCGGTACTAGAATTGGGACTTTCATTTTGTGACAATAATGATTTTAATTATCCAAGTTTCAGAATGGATTTGTATCGATTTACCCGGAAACTTAAATTAATAAAGTTGCATTGTAATCGGGATTCCCAAAGCTCCCAAAGACAAGAAATAGTAGTAGATCCTCAACATGAATTGAATATCTTGAGCGTCAATGATATACCCATCCTGACAGACCTCATGACATTAGCCGGTGACACTAATATGGACATGGAAAATTCTGAAAACGTGAATGAAATATCAGGAAGCAACGAACAAGCTGAATTGATGGCATTAAGCTTAAAAAGAGGGGATTATACTCCATTCAGGCCGCCGTCAAGATTTGTACCACAGATGCCAAGAGATTATCTGGATATTTTAAGTGAGAATGTAACAAAAGATCTGAAATTATTGTATTATGAGCTAAATCAAAAGAAAAAACAAATAAATCCTAAAAAAGCTCTAATACATAAAACTGTGGCAAAATTACAGAAAGAAGACAGAATATTGATAAAACCCTCTGATAAGGGGGAAATGTCGTTTTATGGGGCCGTGAATTATACAAAAAGAAGCATTAAGCCAATTGAACAATCACAAATGCTATCGGAGGATCAGCATAAAAGAATATGAAGGAGTGAAGGACTTGTTCTTTAAAAGACTCGAGGTATGGAAACAAGATGAACTGTTAAGCTGGAATGAGTTTAAATTCATCAAAAAGAGAAACCAGTAATACCAGTGTTTTATATGCTCCCGAAGGTGCACAAAAGCACTACCACACCCCCGGGTAGACCGATAATTTCTTCATGTGGCAGCTTGTTCGAGAATGCATCTAGGTATATTGATTATTTTTTAAATCCTATTGTTAGAACATTGACTTCACATATCAAGGACTCCACTGATTTTCTTAAGTGTATTTTTGATATTCGCTGGGATGCTGCTACCATGATTTTAATAACATTGGATATCTCTACATTGTATACGAGTATACATCATGTAGATGGTTTAAGAGCAGCAGAGTACTTTTTGAACAGAAGACCAATAAGATTCATGAAACACAATCGAATGATTTTAGAGTTAATGGAGTGGTGCCTGACGAAAAATATATTTTTGTTTGGGGACGATCTCTTTCTGCAAGAACAAGGGCGGGCGATGGGCACCTGCTTCGCCCCCAGCTATGCCAACTTACATCTAGGCTGGTGGGAGGAGCAGGTGCTCGGGGGACCGCCCTTAGAACAGTGGTCATGTAACATTTTACTTTGGGTAAGATTCATAGATGACGTTTTCGTGCTGTGGCAGGGCACGGAAACGGACATAGAACAATTTATTATGGATCTGAACCAGAACTCATTGAATTTGAAATTTATGGGACAGTATAGTAAAACTACCATAGATTTTCTTGATATCAGAATTCAACCAGTAGGGGAAAAACTTGAGACCACTGTATTTCGAAAAGCTACTGCGGGAAATATTATTCTCCATACAGGGAGTGCCCACCCAGCTCCACTGATACGAAGTATTCCCTTTGGGGAATTTTACAGGGCTAGGCGGGCATGCAGTAGCCAGGAAGAGTATTTGAGAATCGAACAGGGAATGACAAGTAGATTCATTGAGAGAGGATACTCACCACACATAATAAAAAGTGCAGCTAAGAAAGCTAGGAATCTTGAGAGACAGATGGTACTCTTTGAACCATCACGAACTCAGAAAAAGAAGGAGAAAACTGAGCAGAAAGAGCGGAATAATGTGGAGAATCCAAGATTTATTATGACTTTTAACACCAAACATAAAGAAATCAGAGCCATTTTAAAAAAACATTGGTATCTGGTACGGGGTGACCCTTTAATAGGCCCACAAGTGAATAAACAGCCTAATATTACTTACAGAAAATCAAAATCACTGAAAGATTTAATTGTGAGTTTCAGGAAAGGAAGGGTGGGGCCTCGAAGTGGCTCCAACAAAAACCAGGTTTTAAAAAAAAATTTAAATGTAAAGCGTGCCAACATGGAATGAATGGCACGAATTTTAAAACATTTTTTAATAAAACTATTTTCATCAAAAGTTTTTTAACCTGTAGATCAAATTTTGTTGTCTATTTATTGCAGTGTGACTGTCCAAAGGTGTACATAGGTAGTACAACTTTACCAGTGTACAAAAGAATTTTACAACACAGGAGAGCAATTTTAAACAAAGATAGAACTTACCCGGTCGCAAGACACTTTGAGAAGTATCATCAAAGCAATCCCTCCAGCCTGCAGTATAGCTGTATAGCAGAAATTCCCCGTAAAAGAGAGGAGGAGATAGGGAAAAAGAACTGAGGAAATTGGAAACCTATTATATTTTGGAGTTCAATAGTAAGGAACCTCATGGATTGAATGTAGATGAGGACCTTTATACATGTCTACACTGAGGTTGTTGAGGGAAGGGAATTCAAGGTAAAACTGCACAAAATGAGACCTTTTGCTTTTATATTGGTATGGTAAGAATTTGAGGAAGAGGGATATGAAAGGATTAGATGATTGCTGTACATAAGAAAAAATTGTTTCTAAGATGGAACTTTTTATATGAACAGTTTTTCATTATTTTATACAGACTAAAAAGTAATTAAGGGGTAGTTTTTGTATATCGGTTTTAGATATTTTAGGACATTGATAGTGTTTTAAAAGTGTTTTTCTTTATTGAGTATATGAAATAAGTTATTTTTAATGATAAAGAATAATATACTGTGAAGCACTTGCACTTTAAAATTTTGGAATATATAATGACATTTTAATTATATATTTTTATAAGGTGTTTTAATAAGTATATGAAATATGTATAATAATATACTGTGAAGCACTTGCACTTTCAGTGATTAATTTGCACCAAGCACTTGCACTTTAATAATTGAAGATTTTTACGATATATGTAATCAAAAAATAATCTTTTTACTCCCGTTGGCTTTGAAACTGTTGAAATATATTTAGAACATATAATCTGAGGAATTAGAGGTTGTTAAAACAGAAACATGGTTCAGTTAGAATTGGATGTTCATTTGTATATTCTCTGAGATATTGATATGTGAAATTTGACCGGGTATCTGGATTATAATTGCAAGGGACTTGGAGTCTCTGCTAGATATAAAAATCCAGGAAGGCAAAGCACAAGTATGACTTGAACAACCAATATGGAAATTCCGTGCTGCTAAAAGCAGTAATAACTGTAACAAATGGAACTATCTTTGTAATTTGTTTTTGTGTGCACTTTGCATGTTCTAACATGGCCGCCGTTGTAACAGAAAAAAGCATGCTGGCTAATGTTCCTTAATCCTTGTAGTCCCTCCTCAATGTTCTTTCATTTTGAAAGCGAGTATTTTAAGGAAAAATGATGGCGCTCAGACATCGTGAGCAAGGCAGCTGAGACTGCTGAAACACGTTGATGATGTTTGTCATTTAAATAAAAACCGAGTGACCTAACCCGCCTGGGAGTGCTGGACGATTATTTCCTGAGAGGAAGGAATATCTTATTTTGAATATATATATATATATATATATGCCTGCAATGTGATCCTTAGATCCAGCGCGCTCATCAGTGGGTGCTCTGCGTTGGGGCCGGATCCTGGCCCGAAATCGTCAATTTTGAAAACAAATGACGCGGCACTCACAGCTTGGATTATACTTGATTTAATCTCAAGTTAGCACTCAACCAACGCGTTTCAGCCCTCTCACGGCTTTGCTCACGGTTAGTGAGTCCTTCTTTGTTTCTACTATTTAAACCCACATTTGCCTTAATGTAGCATTATGGGAATTGTAGTATATCACAATAATAATTACGACATATTTACATTTTACAAGAAGAATTTTGCATATAATGCCTAACGAAATGCAAAATTCTTCTTGTAAAATGTAAATATGTCGTAATTATTAAAGTAAAGTGCTCATGCTTCTGCCTGAGTTACGGTAAAGTACCCTTATAGCGTGCAGATAAAAATTAAAACTTTATCATCCCAAGGGAAGCATTTACTCATATGCAAGCTATCTTTATTAAGTGCTAATATGTGTATCCCTTTTTAATCTAGAGAAGGACTCATTCTTTTGGGCTTGTATTGCACAATTTAGTGCACATTTCATGAATACACCAGCACTGTATCATTAAGGTTTTCAAATTCATGTCCTCTCAATGCTCAAAAGTACTTTACACATAATGTCTCAATAATTTAAAATACATTAAATAAAGTAATACTTTTTCAAATAACTGATATTGCACAAATCATTAGGAAAGTGCTGTATAAGTGTTACGCATTCACTGATCCACTTTTTTAAGGTGCTTAAAGTAAAGTGCTCATGCTTCTGCCTGAGTTACGGTAAAGTACCCTTATAAAGTGCAGATACAAATTAAGGGGGTCATTATGATGACGGATAGACCGCCACCGCCAGCCGTGCGGTGGCGATCCGTCCGTCACAAAACGTGGAGTGACCGCCCACCAGATTATGATGGCGGGCGGATCCACACTGCGACTGTGGCGGACGGAAAGACCGTCCGTCACGGTCCCGCCACAGGCAATCGGACCGATTGCCTGGCAGAGCGGCCTGCAGGCATAAAATGGTGGCGGTGCCTAGCAGGCACCGTCCACCATATTATGATGCAGCCTTTGAGCCAGCCTTTCCATGACGGGAAACCGTCATGAAAAACCTGGTGGAGGTTCTGTTTGGGAGCCCGTTGCGGGCCCCCAAAGTGTTGGGGGGGTGTATGTGCACGGGGGTACCCATGGTACACCCCTACATTTCAGTGCACCAAGTGGCAGGCACCGTGTGGTGCCTGCCACGTAGTGCACTGAGATGCAGCACCTGCATTTTTAACATCGAGGCGGGTGCTGCTGTCAGCAGCACCCGCCGCAATGTTAAATATGCAAGATGCGACTGCCATGGTGTTGGTCGCATCCTAATGTGGTGTGTGGCATGTATTGCGGACGGTCCCAGTCACCACCACGATCGGCGGACGGACTCCAGTCCGTCCGTCATTGTAATGAGCCCCTAAAACTTTATCATATCAAGTGAAGCATTTACTCATATGCAAGATACCTTTATAAAGTGCTAATGTGTGTATCCCTTTTATATCTAGCGAAGACATCCTTCTTTTGGGCTTGTATTATATTGTATCAGCGATATCTAAGTCTATGATGTATAAACATGAAGTTTCAGTAGTTAATAGCCTACAGTGCTTGCTTTTACAGTAAAGTGCATATGCTGTTCAAATGTTGATACAAATAGGTCAGTATGTCAGAAAAATATTCAAACAATATTAGTTTTGATTAAATCATCTCATAAGTAAACATGGAGCTCTGTGTCTATATTCAGTCCCCACTGGATCTCCATCCCCATCTGTATGATTAATCTTGCTTTGGACCTCCTCAACAGCAGTTCTAGATCCCCTCTTCTTGGTTTCTGAGAAATATGCTGAATACTAATATATTTCAAACCTGTTTTATTTCCATTATGTGTGTCCCAAATACGTTTTGCCACTGTATAGGGAAAATATTTGTTGTTAATTGCAAGCAAATGTTGTAAAATAATTGTTCACAGTACTACCAACATATTGTTTACCACATTCTATTGCATATACTACATGTGTGGTCTCGCATGTGATGCGTTCTTTGATTTTCTTTTTCTGTCCATCATGGAGTTCTAACATTGACTTGCTACAACTATATTCATGCTTTGCACGTGTAGCATTTCCAAAATCCATTTTGTTTGTCTTTTAACCATTTGTATGGATTTATTTTCACACTTGACATAAAACTTTGTGTCAGTAAGTCTCCTAAAAAGGCAACCTTTCTATATGTTATTTGTGGTTGTTCTGGTAAAATTACTCTAAGGGATTAATTCATTTTTAAATGTTTCCAGTTCGCTCTTATTAATGATTTCATCTCATAATGTGACATATTATAATCCAATATGTAACTTATACTGTTTTCATTACTCTCAGAGGTGGTATTTCTTTCTTTCGTGATAAAGAGATTGTCTCTATTCTTCTCTTGTGCTCTCCTCAGTGTGCTGGTCAAGACTATTGTTAGATATCACTTTTATTTAAACCTTTCAACCATATCCAACACTTGATGTTCAAAATCCTTTTGTTCCGAGCAGTTCCGTCTGGCTCTCAAAAATTTGACATAGGGCACACTCCATTTTAGAGTTTTTGGGTGTCCGCTACTTGCTTGCAGTATGCTGTCACAACTAGTGGATTTCCTATGTATCTTTGAACATATTTTATGGTCGCTAATCTGTATTTCAATGTCCAGGTAATTGATCTTGTGTTAACTAATTTCAGATTCTGGGTGTTATTATTCAATTATTTAATGAAGTTCTCCAATTCCTTTTTACTTCCTTCCCGAATTATGAAAAGGTCATCAATGTAGCAGACCCAGAGTTTCACCCATTCCAGTAAATCCAAGTTTTGTTTTGTCCATACTGTTTCAGCCTCCCACCATCCCATCATTAGATTTGCATACATTGGAGCAAATGAGGCACCCATGGCTGTGCCTTGCATCTGCAAGTAACAGTTGCCATAAAAGGAAATATATTATGTGCCAAACAAAAATCCAACATCTCTATTAACATTTTTGAATGTTTCATTAAACTTACAGCTCTTGATCTCAGAAAGTATTCCCATGACTTAATGCTATCAGTATGTTGAATGGATGTATGAAGTGTCAACACAGCTATGGTTGCCATCAAATAGTCAGACTGCCAGACCATGTCATTAATCTTGTTCAGAAAATCAGTAGAATCTTTCAAATACGAGGATAATGTCAGTACATAGGGAAACAATAATTTGTCAATGAATCTGGAGGTGTTTTCCAGAAGAGCTCCTATAGAGCTGACAATAGGGTGACCAGGTGAATTTTCAATGTTCTTGTGAACATTGAGCAAAACATATGTAGTTGGTGTTATAGGATAGTCTGATTTTAAATATGTGTATTCTTCTTCATCCAGTAAACCAAGTTCTTTCCACTCATTCAATCTATGATGGAATGCCATAGCATATACATTTGGTGGATCCTTTTCAAGTTTCATATAATGTTGTTGCAACACCAATATTCTGAGTCCTCTTGGGACTTGTTTGTAATCGATATATTTCTTTAATGTTGTCATTTCCCACCATTTGTTAATATCAGTCACACATGCTTGCTCCAGTTCCTTTATCAGTTTTGATGGTGTATTATCATCTGTTTTATGTGTGGTTGATTGATTTGCTGGATTACAGGCTTGTTCATCAAACAGCTGATTCGCTATTAGTTCCCTCTTAGACCTTCTATCTACCATATTTGTGAAATGGCTACTCCACCTGCACTCAAATCTGCTTTTTTAGGACACCATTATTTAATTGAATAAAAAGGAAGCGATTATCCCACTGGGAAAATATTAGTTTGTCATGAGATTCTGTATTTACATTTATATCCGTGGTGTGCTGTGGAGATCGGATTTGACATGGCAGTTATATATATATTTAAATATTCACTGAAAAAAACAAAGATTAAAGTAACGTTATAGTTAGGTGAGCATTTCAGTGAAAATGTAATGTTTTAAACTAAAAAACAACACTGAAACTCACCAGTTAAAGTTACCTCAAGTAACTATTACTCACGCCGCTGCCATGCACAGTGTTGTTATCAATGATGTAATTTCAAATGTTGCAGTGATGTTGTCAATGATGTCATAGAGCATGTCATGAATAATGTAATATGTGAGATAATTGGCAGTGCATGGCGAGGGCATGAGTTATAGTAACCTTAGGGCATGAGTTATAGTTACTTGAGATAACTATAACTAAGAAATATCAGTGTTTTTATTTTTATTTTAAAACTTTACATTGTCACTGAACTTTTCACCTAACTACAAGAGTAGCTTTTGGTTTTTCCAGTGAATTTCTAAGGTTTTTGTTGTTTTAAGTACAATATAATTACAATTCCTAATTATAATGTCACTTTAACCTTTGTTTTTTTAGTGAATTTCTAGGGTTTATAATGTAAAGTAATATTTTACCATATGTAAACCCAACCTCAAAACTCAAAAACTTTGTATATCTAGGGACGCAGAAGTTCCGTGGATCCAGACGGAACTCAAACTGATTGGCTGCCACCACCTCAATTTAAAAAGTGGTGGCAGCCATCTTAGGACTCAGGACTCGATCCTGACTCCTAAAAAAAACAACAACAAAAAAGGCACGAGGTGGCAGGCTAGGAATACCCTGACCACCTAGACCTGGTGTTGGGGTCCCCAAAGGATCCTGCCTGGTACATTTTTTATTTTTTATTTTGCCACAAATTCACGGAGGATCCACATGTCCATAGTCTCCCACACTTGTGTTTTATTAAGCCCCCTGTGCTAGGTTCCAGGGGAAGAGATGTTTATCTTTTGGGAGAGGGAGACACATGTGGCCCCCTCATTCAAGGCCAATTTTGGCCCTGTGGGCCCCATCCCCCAGGGCTCTGCTCTATTTCTAAAGTGGAGGGGGGCTTTGGTCCCCTCCCTGGGCTGATTTCAACCCCAGGGACCCCATCCCCTGGGGCCTGGCTCCATTTCTAAAGGGGAAGGAGGGCATGCAGTTCACCTTGCCTGGTCGTTTTCGGCCCCAGGCAACTCCATCCCCGGGGCCTGCTGCATGTGTAAGAGGAGGGGGCACACAGACCCTCTCCCAGGGCCACATTTGGACCCAGTAACCCCATCCCTCAAGCCCGGTGCATGTTTTAAGGGGAGGGCCCCCGCCTCGAGTCTCTAGAGGCCTCGAGGACCCCATTCCCTGGGGCTGCAAAATCAAGAAAAGGGGAGGGGGGCCACGAGTCCCCACTCTGAGCCATTAATGGCCCTTGGTACCTCGTGCCCCAGGGACGGCTCACAGGCTATGTCCTGGGGAGCCCACGCCGGGATACAGTGGTTTCCGTGGGCAGGGAAACCTGTGCTTGCTCTCGCTTGGCGGGAGGAATTTCAAATCTCCCGCCAAGTAGGAGCAAACACTAAGTCCGCTCCCAGCTGGTGGGAGCTTCAAATATGCTCTCACCTGCTGGGAGTGGATTTGAGAACTGTTTCCCTGCCTGAAGTGTTTTTAGTTGCCCCATGCGGGCAGGGGCAATGCTGGCTCTGGTTGGATGCAGGGAGCTGGCTAGGGCCACAGGGGCCTAGGGGATTCCCCACAGCCCTCAACGACAGTGCGGTGGGTACCCTGGGTGGGCACCAGGGCACTCGTCTTAGATTGTTCTGGGCCCCGAGAAATGGGGCCCCCAGGGCTGAAACCAACCCAAGGAGGGGGAGCTGCATGCTCCCCTCCCCCTTTAAATATGTAGTGGGCCCAGTGGAATAAGGCGTCCAGGCCAAAGTCGTCCTGGGGAGGGTGCCGTGTGCCCCCCTCCCTTCTAAATGGTGCGAGGCCCCAGAGGATGGGTCCCCTGGACCGAAATCAGCCCGGGGAGGGGGCTGCTTGCCCCCTCCCCTAATGATTATGTTGGGCCCGGGGAATGGTGTCTTTGGAGCCGATAACAGCTCGGGAGGGAGGTGGCGTGCCCCCTCCCCTAACAATAAATCCGGGAGGCCGCGTGCCTCCCTACCCCTGAAAATATTGTGAGGCCCCAGGAGACGGGGGCCCATGGGCTGAAACTGGCCCAGGGAGGGGGACGGATGACCCCCTCCACCTAAATATCACCCCGGACCAAGAGGGATAGTGTCCCTAGGGCAGGGCCCTGTGGACAACTGCCCACAGCACATGGCTGAAGGACGTGTGCAGCGTGGGGTTGGCTGCCTTTGGGAGGTTTGCCACAGGGCCTGCCCACAGGCCAGGGCTTGTGGTGAACCCCCGACTGCGCATGGCCAAAGGCCATACACAGCACGTTGTTGGCAGCAGGGCCTGGCATGCTCCCTCACCATGCACTGCTAATTACCTCAAATATTATATCCCTTATGACATGACATCTGTCACATCATTGATAATATCACTGCTACACTTGCAGTGAAATTATTAATGAGAAAACTGTGCATGGCAGGGGCGTGAGTTATAGTTACCTTTTGGCACAAGTTATAGTTACTTGAGATTACTATAACTGCTGAATTTCTGTGGTTTTTAGAGTTTAAAACATTACGTTGTTACTGAACATTTCACCTACCTATAATGTTACTTTACCCTTTGTTTTTTTGTAGTGAATATATATGTATGGACTGGGTAGTGATATAGGGTGTTAAGGGTATGTTTAGGGTTTAGGAGTGGTTAGTGGTATAGGGTGGTAGGTGTATTTTTCAGGTTTCAGGGTGAGTAAGGGCATACGGTGGGAAGGGTATTCTTAGTGTTTAGGGGTGGGTAGGGGTAGAAGGTGGCAAGGGTATTTTTAGGGTTTAGGGATTGGTAAGGGTATAGGATGGTTACAGTATTTTTAGGGTTTAGAGGTGGGTAAGGGTATAGGGTGGTAACAGTATTTTTAGGATTTAGTGTGGGTAAGAGTATAAAGTGGTAATGTTATTTGTAAGCTTTAGGAGTGGGTAGGGGTATTGGTTGGTAAAGGTATTCTAAAAAGGGAGGATTAGGGGGTCCCCTCTAATAAAGAAAAAAATACATGCAGTAATAATTTTTTTAAAAGTGGGGAATCTACCCCCCAAAAAAGAAAAAGAATTTACATATATATTTACCTTGAATGGTAAAAGCATATGTGGTAACGGGATATATGTGGTAAAGATATGGGTGGTAAAGGATGCGAGGTAAAGGAATGTGTGGTAAATGCATGTGTTGCAAAGTCATACAAACCTAAAGAACTGGTCTCAAAGCAGTTCTTTTTTTCCACTAGGCACACATACATATTAGCAAGTCGCAAGTAATGAGGTACTCGCTCACACCTCGCTGTGCGGGTATTGCACATTGGTTTTGCACCACAATTGTGGTCCATAAATATATAAATAGTTACATGGTATATGAGATTTATTAGGATTTTCAAATTCACCTGGTGTATGATACATTAAGGGGTCGATTCCGATTCCGTCTGTAAAGTGAACCGACCGACACGTCCCGGGATAAAGTACCGACCGACACGTCTCGCCGCCGTACGACCCGCGCAGTACGATGGAAAGCCTGTGAATTCCAACCGACTCTCCCGAATATGAACCGGACGACGGAGCCGTACGGAAAAATAGCCTCCGGCCGGAAAAAGCCCTCGAGCAGTACCGTCCGACACGTTCCCGGAGCGGAGCCGAGCGACACGTACCCGTGACGTACGAGTTGCAAAAGTACGATGCCATACGTGGGAAACAAGAACGACTCGCATGGAGCACAAGCCGCACGACCGACACGCACACGATACAAACACTCAAACCAACGGACTCCGCCCGCGACCGACTCAAACTCCCGCGAGCGAAACGAACGCCCACGACCGAGGTCGAACGCCCATTGACCGAGTCGCACACGACATACACAACACAGCATAACAACAGCGTGAAAGGCTCGGAGAAGCCTGTACGACTCACCAGCAGCATCCGGCACGGTCAGAAGAACATCTCGTACACACACACAAACAACAGCTGACCAAACACAAAAAAGGACCAAACAAGCACTGACAACGAAAATATATTAAAAAAAAAAATCAATTAAGAGAGACACACCCACAACTCAACATATTTAAAGGCCACCAATCACTCCCATGAGCCATTGCCATTTCCTGAGAACCTCCACACACACAACTCTGCTGACACACACCATTGCCATCTCACCAACAGCATTCACACACACACACACACAAACCTCACTTGCACCCTCACACACACACACACCAATCACCACCCCCACTACCCCAAACCCCCATCCACTCACCCCTCACCATCACCAACCCACCCCCCACCCCCAACACCACAACCACAACTCCCCCATCCACCCCCTCACCACTACCACCACCACCACCCCCAACACCAGTACCCCAACCCCCATCCACCCCACTCACCACTACTACCACCACCACCACCCTCCCACCCCCAACACCACTACCACAACTCCCCATCCACCCCCCTCACCTCTACCACCCCCACCACCCCCACCCCAACACCACTACCCCAACTCCCACATCCACCCCCCCTCACCACAACCACCACCACCACCACCAACCCACCACCCTCGACACCACCACCACCATGCCCCCCAAGAAGAATCCAAAGTTCACAGATAGTGAGTTGACAGTGCTGGTAGATGAAATCATCAGAGTAGAGCCACATTTGTTTGGCACATTGGTACAGAAGACCCCCATGTCCCAGAAGGCCAAGATGTGGGAGAGAATCGTCAACAAGGTGAACGCACAAGCACCTTGTTTGCGCACAAAGGACGACTGCCAGAACAGGTGGTATGACGTGCGCAGGAGGGTCAAGAAGCTGCTGGAGAAGGACCATAAGCTCAGCAAGCACACCGGCAGCGGCCCCCTGCCAAACCCGTTTACTTCCGGTCCTGGGAGGAGAAGGTGCAGGCCATCTTACCACCGGAGAGCATACATGGTCTGACTGACATCCCAGAGCCTGGTGAGTACACAAATAAGAGACTCAAGATTGTGGGGCCATGTACACATGTCACCGTCAAGGGGACAGGCAAAACAACTTCCGTCAACAAAGCCACAGTAACACAAACAAAGTCATCCCTACAGCCATATGCCTGGCACAGCAACACAACACCTGCTATCTCATACCAACATTGAACTATGTCATCACGTGTACAAACCTAGCAAACATCAGAGCAACTCAGTGCCACAAAACCCCAACAGTCACTGCCACACAGTCTGCCACCACTGTCACACCACCTCACAGGGAACCTGACCCACAGGAGGGAAGCTCGGGGATGTTGGGGAAGTCAGTGTAGCCAAAAGCATGATGGGAGTTGTAGTCACAGCCAATAGCCCCCTCACAAATGGACCAACAACACCACTTCTAACCATGCGCACCTCACAGGCAGTGGAAATGTACCCTCAAGATGGCTGACACTGGGTCCTGCTGTGGGAGCACAAGGCCCTGATGGGCTATGTGCACATACCAAATGCAGGACCCTGATGCCTGACATCCTGAAAGTCAACTGCCACTCCCTGCAAGGGAAGCATACACATTAGTGGCCCATCTGGCCATGGAGGAGAAGCACTGCCAGCTCTGACCATGCCCACCACCATGTGCTGTCACACACCCCTCAACACAAACTCCACACAACTCACCTGGGAGAAGGCATTTACCCACACTTCATGCAAACAACACCCAAGACCCACCATACTGGCTACTGCTGTGTGACGTACAGGGACTGTTGCCACTTGTGTACAACCACCACTACACCACTGACTCACAACCTCAACATCAACCCACACTCACCGACATTGATGCATGTCTCTGTGTGAATTGCCTGGCCCCTGGGGGAGGAGGAGGTACTGCAATGACACTGAAAACCATTGAGGCAGCTGCAAGTCACATCTATCCAGCAAAAACTAACAGCAGCCCTGGGAACACACACTGCCAAACCAAAGAGCAGGGCAAGATGGCTGACACATGGATACAATGTATGAGTAGGCTGCTAGTCACACACACGCATCGACCAACCCAATCACAGTCACACTGCCAGCTATTGCAAATGTACCTTTGCACTCAACTTCCGGGGATGCAGTGTCCCAGGGACCCCCTCTGGCCTGGACAGGTAGGCGCGGATTGTAGTTGACAAGTGCAGAAATGCAGACCTACCACAGAGATCCAAACACACAGCAACTCACATACACAGCAGTGACAGGGGACACCTGACTGACTACAATGGACCTACCAACATCCCTCACACTGTAGCATGCTGACATACACTCAAACACCCGTTGTCAGCCACATGAAACGCAGACATTGTCCAGTATTGTAGGCATCATCCACACCACACAGCACTCACTGACATGGACACTGGGGACACAAGGACTAACATGGGCTGCACTGGAGCAGGCATGCAAGTCACAGCTGAAGCAACCGAACACACACCTCTGGTCACTACTCTAGTAAAGAAAGACAGCTGCAGCGAACAGTTCATACCACCATGGAGGACATTGACATCACAAAGCATGTGTGCAAATACAAAACTCACACACAACTCCATTAGCAACAGTGACACCATCACCTGTGTGAAATGGGATGTGGACTGGGGACACAGACAACACAGAAGAGAACATCAGGACAACCCGGGCATGCTGGACTGTGACCAGGTTGTGCAGACACACTAATGTGATGCACATTGACTGACACAAACTGGCATCACACATGCCCCAAACAGAGATCCCAAACTAGGTGCCTTTGCAAGGATGCCAGCGTCAAAGCACAAATGTTGACAGGGATGAAACACCTGTGTCAGGCATGTGTCAGCACCAGTGCAGGAATGGCACAGTACAATCCAGCGTGCAATTAAGATGCCAGGCAGGCAGACAGCTAGACTTGACAACCAAAGTGCCTCAGGGTGTCAGGTCACGGTGAATGCACCACACTAATGGAAATCTCCCGCAGTGACAAAGTAGGATGATGCAATGGACAGGCATGCAACACCAACCACAGTGGCCAATGTCATGTGTATGAACCATTGATGTCCATGAATACATCACTAACATTGTGTCTTCCTGCCAAACACAGGGGCAGATGTGGACTCAACCACAGACGAGGAAGAGTCCCAGTCCCAGGCTCCGGTGGACCCACCTGGCTCCGGTGGCGCACAGTCTCACACCTCGTCGGACGACACCCAAGCTGGCCCCTCCGGTCTCGGCCCTCATGCAGCCCCTCGGCAACATTCACCTGCCCCCTTGAAACCACCCCTGCAACTGCTGATACACCGCAAGCCACCCCTGCCAACACGGACAGACCCACCGAACCATCAGACGGCACAGAGTCACAGGGCACCAGGGCACCTGACAACAGCAACAACATCCAAGGTCCCCCTGCGACACCTGTGCGGAACACCACAGGTGCTGGCCGTGTGGCGAGGGGTGGTGGGAGGGTGGGAGGCCGAGCAGAGGCTCCACTGAGGGTGCGGGTCTGCAGGATGACACCCACCTGGAACGCATCATGGATGCGTACCAGGAGAGCACCGGAGGGTTCAGCCAGGTAGTGGGGATCCTCACGGACATCAAAGAACAGCAGGCTGCCCACCATGCCCGCTTGGACTCCCACATGTCCCGTGTTGAAACACACCTGTCAAATATGGAGTCCAAGTGGGATACCATGGAAGATATAGCAGTGGTGCACCGGGAAATGTTGACCTGCCTCCGCCAGATCAGCACCAACTTGAGCCCACCTCCCTGTGCGACGACTACATCTCGGGCAACAACATCTGCCACTGCCACAGGGAGTGAGGGGGTCTGGTGGAAGCCCCGTGCACGGCAGCAGCCTGCAGGTGAGACTCCCCTGAGAAGAAGAAGAGGGGTCGTCCGGTGAGGAACAAGTGAGACGAAGATGCCCATGCACATCCCCCAGGAAACCAACACCTGTTCTGGACAGTGACCTTTGTGTGCAAACCGTTCACCTTGTTGTACGACATCATACTCCCCACATGACATGGAGGGTCTGAGTTGGAACAATGTGCTTAATGACTGTGGACTGTACTCTAGACATTTCATCTACCAACACTCCTAAGTTGTTATCTGTGAACTTTGGATTCTAAAGCCAACGGACAACACTCCCAATCCTGAGCACCATCCCCACTTATGTGCTAATAAATTCACCTAAACACAAGACGTGACTCTGTGGTGATTGAGAGGCTGCCAGTGGCATGTAGATCTGGATGTGCTGAAGAACACTGTGCATGCAAACCTGTACTGTGATAAGTACACTGTCATGTCAGTCAGGCCAATGTGCCACATATGTGGGAGACACACCACCAGGTCTACTTTACACATGCCCACCACGTCCAACCAATTCATTGCCAACATCAATGTTGACAAGCAAGCCTGTGGTATGCACAAACTACACAGCCAACCTGAGTCAGTGGTGACAGGCCCACAAGTGCAGTACGTCAATGTCAGTCTGATGTGTAGGCACAAGCAACACACATCAGAAGGTGCAGCACAGTTTATTGTCAGGCAATTGCCACATGTCCCTTATTACACACATGCAAGCTAGCAACACCTGACAGTGGGCACACGGTCACCAAGTGGATAACTACGGAAGTCCTGGGGTGCCTGGCACATCACTCGTCGGGACACTAACGACTCCAACCTGACAGTGGAGCATGGGCATCAGGGGTCTCTGTACACCAAACAACAGCCACAGTACCCTGTGAAGGACAGACAGAAACACAATTGTTAACACTGCATGACGCCATACAACTGCAACACACATGGCAAACACAAATCACAGACTACACCACCCCAAAATACTAATCATCACACAACTGGTGGGGAGTACAGGTAAACTGGATGGACACATCACTGCAGGCATCCACACAAGTAGCACACAGCCACACGCAAGGTGCACCACACACACAAAACATGCACACACAACACATTTACAACACATCACTGTATACTCACATTCAGGAGAAGAAGTTGTTGATGAGCTGTGTGTGGACATCCTCCACAGCCTCATCATCGCTACTGGCATCCTGGCCCAGGCCAGGATCCTCCACAGGTGGCGGGTGTTGGTCATTGTCATCCTGGATGAGGGGCAACTCCCTTCGCACTGCCAGATTGTGCAGCATGCATGCTACGATGATGATCCGGCACACCTTAGCAGGGGCATACGGGAGGGCACCTCCTGTCTTGTCTAAACACCTGAAGCGGCTCTTCAGGAGTCCAAATGTCCGCTCTATCACCCTCCTGGTACGCCCATGTGCCTGGTTGTAGCGCATCTCGGCTGGTGTCACAGGGTTCCTCAGGGGTGTCAGCAACCATGGCATGTTGGGATATCCAGAGTCACCTACATACAGACACATGCACATTAGAGGAGTTGGAGAAAAACAGGTAGCACACAATTGGCAGGCACACACAATGAGGAAAAGTCAGTACACACCAACAAGCCAGGCACGTAGATTCTGCATCCGTGACATCAGTCTAGGGACACGACTACTCCTCATCACATAGGCATCATGCGCAGACCCAGGGAAACGGGCACATACATGGGAGATTGTCATGTCCGCCAAACAAACCACCAGAGCATTGATGGAGTGGAAATGCTTGCGGTTCCTGTATGGCAGCTCATGTGCCTGTGGTGGCACCAAAGCCACATGTGTCCCGTCAATGGAGCCTATGACATTTGGCATCCTCCCCAGGGCATAGAAGTCACCCTTTATGTCTGCAAGTCGTTGGGGTGTGGGGAAATAGATGTACAGGTCCAGGAAATGTAACATGGCCTCCGAAGCACCCGACTGAACATTGTCTGCGACATCCCTCCACCAGAAGACACAGTGTACTGGAAGGTACCCGTCACAAAGAAATGAAGGGCTGCCATCACCTTCACCTTGGGGGTCAGTGCCGTCGGGTATGGCCGGCCAGGTTGCAGGTGTGGGCCCAACTGCCCTGCCAACTCCTCAATCACTGCCCTGGTGAAACGGTACTTTCTGATGGACTCACGTTCCACCATCGTTGCCAGGTCCGGGAATGGCCTAGGTACATTTGGGGCCCTGCAGTACAGACAGAAACAAAGGATGAAGGCACACCCTCCAGCAATGTCACAAAGCCACAGCAACACAGCCCATCATAAACAAACACATAACACAATGAGCTGAGGTGGTTGCCACAGGTTACAGACACTAATGTCCCATACATGGCATCAACGCACATTGAAGCCCAAGATGTGCACATGACAGGGCCCCTGTTGTGCCATGACAAAGCAATGGGCCCTAGCACAGTCCATGTGCCCTGTCGCCACAAGTGGACATATGTAGGTGTCTGTGCCACCCCCACACAACAACACTGTGCATGTACAAACCAATGTGATGTGTGGATCAGCTCACATTGGATCACACCACATGCACACAGATAGTGTATGGACATCACAATGTCGACACTGGTTCACCCTACGTTGAAGCTACTAACACTGATGAGACAGGGTACATGTGACACGACACACACGCACATCCTGGCTGGGACTGTGTCCATTGCCAATGTCCTGTACTGCATTGCTGCACCCCCTGTGGCAATGGGCACACCACACATGTATGTGTCCACCCACATCCGGGTCCAGCCTGGGAGTGCTTGTCAACAAGTGGCACACGACCAAACACATCCTGTGCCCCCAGACACACACATAAGAGGCAGCCATACATGACTGGGGACACACTGTGGCACAGGCAGTGGTGCCATTGGTGTGCCCCATAGTCCCTAGCTAGTGACAGAGGATGTCATCTGTCAGGAATTGACAGCAAGGCTGACCGACACGTTCAATGTCCCCAAAACCCAAATAACTTGTTCGGACCGAGCCGTGCGCATGTCAGGGACACACATTGCAATGGCGACGGACGCATGTGATGCGTCGGTCGTGCATGACCGAGCCGCGCGCATGTCAGGGACACACATTGCAATGGCGACGGACGCGTGTGACGCGTCGGTCGTGCATGACCGAGCCGCGCGCATGTCAGGGACACACATTGCAATGGCGACGGACGCGTGTGACGCGTCGGTCGTGCATGACCAAGCCGCGCGCATGTCAGGGACACACATTACAATGGCGACGGACGCGTGTGACGCGTCGGTCGTGCATGACCGAGCCGCGCGCATGTCAGGGACACACATTGCAATGGCGACGGACGCGTGTGACGCGTCCGTCGTGTATGGCCGAGCCGCGCGCACGTCTTGCCCATTGAATCTGATGGAGACGGGTGTGTGTTGCCATTCAAAATCCGCGTAGTACAGTCATTTGCCGGGCCCTGCACCCTCATTGGCCATGAGCTGTCATGGTGATGGACGCGGATCTGAAATTTGAACGAGGCGTGTGCAGGAAATTCAGTTGGAGTCGTACAACATTGTTGCAATTGCCAGTGTGTCATGGAGGTGATGTTTTAAATGATGCTGAAGGCGTGTACGAGTCGTGCTATCCCATGGATTGGCCAAATTCATAGGATGCAAGCTTTTTGGACCTATCCCTTTGTACCCCAGGGCAGACATGCCTCCACAGCACAGATATAAGGCTGCCTGGCCCCCAGAGAACCCACTTGCCTGCACCACATGCTACTGGAGCACATCAAGATCATCACTGCTGCTGTCTCTGCTTCCTCTGGCTTCAATGATGGCACGTACTGTGGAGAGGGCCCCAGCCTTCAGTGAGGAGGAGAACCAGGCCCTGCTGGACGGGCTCCTGCCGCAGTACACCAAGCTCTATGGGAAACCAGGGGAGCAGGTGAGTGTGCTGTCCACTGCTTTGCTAATTGTGCTACTGGTCTGACCAGCAGCAGCATTAGTGTGTACACCAGTGGCTTGGTTGCCCACTGACTACTGCTCTTGCCACAGATGGGGCACCCACATGTACTGCACAGTTGCAGTGCAGTGCAAGGTGTATTGTCACTAGGTCCCCTTCCCAGGCCATGTCTCAAAGCTGTGAGTGCTGGACACCGGTCCCTCAACCATAGTTGCACCACCTGTGTACCTCATTAGCCTTGCTGATGCCCACATGTGTGACTGCCTGTGTGTTGCACTAATATGTTGCCAGTGTAGTAATGTCCTCTGCACTTTGTCATCCTCACAGGTTGCTGCCCAGAAGAAGCATGATATCTGGAGGAGCATCGTCCGGGCGGTGAGATCCGTGGGGGTCTACAGGCGCAGGATCCGCAACTGCCAAAAGAGGTGGCAGGACCTTCGGGGCTGGACCCGGAGGATCGCACGGGTCCAGCTGAAGCTGTCGCCTCCACGCAGGAGGGGCGGACACCGGACCCTGACCCCCACATGCTCCGGATCCTGGCGGTGGTCTTCCCAGACCTGGATGGGCAGCTGAAGGCCAGACAGCAGCAAGGAGGGGGTGAGTACATGACTGCACTGTGTGCTGTGTCTGACATGCTATGTGCCCCCTCTGGCCTGGTAACACCTCAACAGTACATTGTTCAGTTAGTCCAGGACCCATGTCCCTCTCTGGTGACTTGCCCCCTTCTCATCTGTTTGCCAGGTGTTGCTGTTTCTGTCTGGGCATAGTGTCACGTGGGAACTGTGCCCTTACATGTGAAGGTGCATGGGATGTGGGCCAGCATTGCTTCAGGGGACTCAGTGTTGTGCTTCAAGGGTGGGACCATTGTACAGTACATGCCAGGGTCCTGGTATTTATCTGCATGTACTCCTGTTATGTGGCCAATTGACAGCTCGGGCACACCACATGTGCCTGGGGCATTCGGCACACACCCATGCTGCTGGTTGGGTAACTGTTGGGGCCTCTGGAGCATGTACCTCAAGTGTGTCACATATGCACAGCCACCTGCCTACTGTCTATGGCTATCACCTGTTCCACGTGGAGCAGGACAGTCATGGCTAGTCCAGGGCATGCTACAGTCTGTACTCCCACTCCCGTGTCTTGGTTGGTACTTTGTGCCAGGTGAACAGTTCCCTCAGGTGTCTGCCCCTGTGTCATTGTGCTGTGCATGGGTTTGGGGTCAGCATGCAATCTGAGATGTGCCCATGTGAGACAATACTCTGTGACATGTATGGATGTGATGACTTGACCGTGCACAATGGTGCCTGCAACCGGGTAGTTCCAGCAGCTGGGTGTCATTCACAGCAGAGTGCGAGTTGCTCAGCTTCAGAGTGCCCTGTCCCATGTCTCTCATGCGTCCAATGGATCTGGGGTGGGCACATCAGAATCCAGACGCTGTTGTTACTGTGGATGGTAATGTGTAGTTGTCAGCTGCAGAGTTTGCAGGCCCCATGTCTTGGGAATGTGACACAGTGGTGACAGTTGTTGTAGGGCTGCCCTGCCCCCTGTGACTGGAGACTGTGATGTATGATCTCACAGGCATGGCTGAGCCATGGGACTACACTACCTAGGGGTGATCCAGCAGGAGTGTGTCATGTGCAACATGCACTCCATTGTGCCAAGGTATGCAGGACTTGCGGGGATCAGGATGTCTGGTGCATGTACTCAGCCCCAGCCTCTCAGATGCAACACTGGCCATCCCTACGTCCAGGCAAATGTACAGGTCCATTGTCAGCAGATGTGATGTGTGCATGTTGACAGACCACTATGTATTTTCAGGTCTTGTCAAGTGATGGGTAGGTGGTGCATGTGTCTGCAGTGGGGTGTAGGGATCCTACATGCGCAAGACAGATGGGTGCAAGGGCAGGAGGGATGTGAATGCCATGCTCGACTCTCAGACTAACCATTGGCCTATGCAAATCTGTGTGAGCACTCCTAGCAAAGTTCAACTGATTGATGCCCGCACTTGGCCACTGATGTGCTGTACTTTCTGTGGTGTGTGTGGTCAGTGCAGATGACTAATGTGTTTTCATTCTATTTTCCCTGTGCAGATACAGACACGGACACAGAGGGAGACCGCTCCACGGACCAGGGGGAGCCAGAGAGCCAGACTGGGTCGGAATTTGAGGAGTCGGAGGGACCCAGTGGCACGGAGGGCGAGGGAGTGAGTCTGTGGGCTCCTCGGCAAACACCACCACAGCTGAGGACCACAGCAGCAGTGACGGGGACTTCCTTGTGGAGGCGGGTGGCAGCAGCCACCATCAAACACCTGTTGAGGTTGTCCCCGCCCCACCATCACTGCCCTCCCCATGGCTCCCACATCTAAGGTCCGTGGAGGCGCCCGTGTTCATGGGCATGTCTCCTTCCAGTCAGGCACCGCACCCCCTACCCCTGTGTCCCCTGCAGCCCTGAGTGAGGAGTCTGTCGACCTGCTGCGGCAGATCCATGTGGGGCAGTCATCCATGCTGCGTGTCTTCCATGTGCACACGGGTCTGTTGAACCAGCTGGTGTCGTACATGGAGGGCATGTCATCATCCATGTCTGCCCTACAGAGGACCAGTCAGGGCATGGCCTCCTCACTGACGGCAGCAGTGTCCCTCCTCCAGCAGTCCCTCCCCCCTCCTGCCCCTGCCCCATCCCCTACTCCCAGCACCCTACCTGTCCAACTCACACACACACCTGCACCATCGTTGCACACAACAGACCCAGGCACTACACACAGCCCCAAGCCAAAGTCTAAACATGCACGCACGCATACTCAGGGGACTGAAAATACACTCACCGGGGATGGGTCAGACACACACACACATGCATCCACAGGCACTCCGCAGTCCTCCGATGCCTCACCCTCCACAGCCCCTTCCACGGCCCCTTCCACTGCCTCAACTGCATCCCCAGCTGCAAAGAGGCTCTTGCTGGTCGACCTCGGACTCTTCCCCACTGATCCATCCACACCAGCACACAAGGGGAAGAGGGGGTCCGGCCACACAGAGGGGGTGTCCCTCGCCCCCGACACCCTCCCCCAGGCGCAGGCAGGCTGAGACACCACGCCACAGGTCCCCCGCACACGGAAGAGCAAGACCCCACCACCGGCCCAACACTCCACCAGACAGTCTCCACCCGCCATCCCCCAGGCTCCCACTCCACAGGTCCCACCACCACACCCTGCCCCAGGTTCACCCACCCACCGCTACCGCATCCCCAAGATGCTCAGGCCTTCCCCACCTGCCTCTTGCTCTTCCAGCACCCCACACCCCACTCAGCCTGTGTGTGGCACTGCTGTGGAGGGCGTGCCCTCCCCTCCGTCCTGCCCAC
Source organism: Calotriton arnoldi (assembly GCA_963921515.1). NCBI lineage: Eukaryota > Metazoa > Chordata > Amphibia > Caudata > Salamandridae > Calotriton > Calotriton arnoldi. The sequence goes on along the minus strand of CAWUFW010006746.1, from coordinate 924,653 downwards.
ATCACCGGATCCACTTCCTGCTCCCCTGGGGATGGGCACTGCAGTGGAGTCTCTGCCCTCCCGGTCTGACTTGGGCACTGCAGTGGGTTCCGTGTCCACTCCCTCTGACCTGCCCACTGCAGTTGTGCCGGCACCCACTGCTCCTGACTTGTGCCCCCAGTTGTGCCGGCACCCACTGATCCTGACTTGTGCCCCCAGTTGTGCCGGCACCCACTGCTCCTGACTTGTGCCCCCAGTTGTGCCGGCACCCACTGATCCTGACTTGTGCCCCCAGTCGTGCCGGCACCCACCCTGTCAGACTCCTCCGCTGCAGCTGCCGCTCCTGCACCCACCAGCCCTTCCCTGCCTGTTTCTGTAGACCCATGATCCTGTACCTGCGGTGCCTGGCTGGCCTCTATGTTTGCCCCTCCCAGGGGTATGTCCCCTTCCGTTGGCAGTGCAGGCATGCCAAGTGTGGCATTTGGACACTTGACCCTGTTGGGTCTGTTTATGGACTGGCCATAGGCCTTCATGTTTTTCTTCTTGTTTTCCATTTCACAAATAACTCGGCTGAATAAAAGCTCCTTTTTGTTCACTAGTGGTTTTGCTTCAGATGTACATGATGTTGTTGATACTTGACATGCCCTTGCTCCAGTGATGATGTATTCCATGGCTGGGAAATGTAGTGTCACTGCGCTGGAGACCATGTGGCCCATGGGGGTATGTCCTGTTGGGGTGTGTATCCATGTCATCCTTTGCAGCAATCCGACGGGGTCATGATTATGGTCTTTGGAAATGTGTTATCTATCTTTTGTTAGCAATGTCTCATCAGTGTCTTACACACATGCACACCTGTTGGCCTTAGCATGGTTCAATTGGCCCATTTCACTGACTGTGTGGCCATCTCCAATGGACATGCAAGTGTATGTATCTATGTGGATGGACTCATCTGTGTCCTCAGTGCTACTTCATCTACATGTGTGTTGACTCTGTGCAGTTGACTCAGGGGACCCTCCCGTGCCCAGGCTGCTGTTACCAGGGCCACCAATGTGTGGTATATGTTAGCTGTGTGACAAAGTATACTGCTGACATGCTGGTGGCCTGCATGGACAACATATGGCACAGCTTTCCTTCCACAGGAGTGGAGTCCCCTCATGTCACTGTGCTGATGGGGGTTGAGACCCCATTGGCACAGTGCTCTATATATGCTGCATTTGTGATCCCCACACTTACCTTCATGTCACTGTGCTGATGGGGGTTGAGACCCCATTGGCACTGTGCTCTACATATGCTGCATGTGTGATCCCCACACTTACCTTCATGTCACTGTGCTGATGGGGGTTGAGACCCCATTAGCACAGTGCTCTACATATGCTGCTGTTTAGTACCACACAGTTACCTTTTGTACACTCAAGTGATGGGTGTTGAGGACATTACTGCAGTGCTCATGTGAAGCTTGGCTTGTGTTAGCCACACTATGGTATTGCAGACACGTGTTGTGAGTTACATTGTGTGTATATGGTCATGTTCACTGTGGTGGGTATTGTACACAGACTACATGTTGTGGTCATGAGGTTGTTGTGGATATCCTTTGGTTTGTAGTCCTTATGTTGGGGTATGGGGTATGTGTTACACATCACCCATCCTATGTGTGTGGGCATTGGTAGTGGTACTCACACAGTTCACTATTGGTGGTGGTGACAGGCAAGAGGCCCCCTATGGGTGGGGGTGTGAGTAGTCCCAGCCAAGAGGCCCCTATGGGTGGGGGTGGGAGTGGTGACAGGCAAGAGGCCCCCTATGGGTGGGGGTGTGAGTAGTCCCAGGCAAGAGGCCCCTATGGGTGGGGGTGGAAGTGGTGACAGGCAAGAGGCCCCCTATGGGTGGGGGTGTGAGTAGTCCCAGGCAAGAGGCCCCTATGGGTGGGGGTGGAAGTGGTGACAGGCAAGAGGCCCCCTATAGGTGGGGGTGTGAGTAGTCCCAGCCAAGAGGCCCCCTATGGGTGGGGGTGTGAGTGGTGACAGGCAAGAGGCCCCCTATGGGTGGGGGTGTGAGTAGTCCCAGCCAAGAGGCCCCCTATGGGTGGGGGTGTGAGTGGTGACAGGCAAGAGGCCCCCTATGGGTGGGGTGTGAGTAGTCCCAGCCAAGAGGCCCCCTATGGGTGGGGGTGTGAGTGGTGACAGGCAAGAGGCCCCCTATGGGTTGGGGGTGTGAGTAGTCCCAGCCAAGAGGCCCCCTATGGGTGGGGGTGTGAGTGGTGACAGGGAAGAGGCCCCCTATGGGTGGGGGTGTGAGTAGTCCCAGCCAAGAGGCCCCTATGGGTGGGGGTGTGAGTGGTGACAGGCAAGAGGCCCCTATGGGTGGGGGTCTGAGTAGTCCCAGCCAAGAGGCCCCCTATGGGTGGGGGTGGAAGTGGTGACAGGCAAGAGGCCCCCTATGGGTGGGGGTGTGAGTAGTCCCAGCCAAGAGGCCCCCTATGGGTGGGGGTGTGAGTGGTGACAGGCAAGAGGCCCCCTATGGGTGGGGGTGAGAGTAGTCCCAGCCAAGGGGCCCCCTATGGGTGGGGGTGGTAGTGGTGACAGGCAAGAGGCCCCCTATGGGTGGGGGTGATGGGCAAGGGGGCCTGGGTGTTTGTCACAGGTTTACTGGTACGTGTCGGCTGTTTGTTTGGGGGGTGTCTCTTACCGTCTCCGTCGTTGGCGTCTGTTCCGGATCAGTCCATGGATGTAGAGGATCGGTATGGCCTGTGCGATGGGATTCATGTCGACACCGTCTCGTCTGCACTGGTCGTTGGTTCGTTTCGTCCCAGTTGCAGGCTTGTACGTCTCGTGTCCGGGGATCGTGTTGTGGCGCGAATCGTTCCTTTCATGCAGCTTTTCCGGATGCTGTGACGTGCCGTACGTGTCAACTCGCTCGGCGCATAGGAAGTGCGCATCGTACTTGTCCGGCCGGAAACAGCTCTGACCTAGCCCCGTGCGAGTCGATTCTGCGTTTACGGGACCGGGTCGTAGGGTGAATTGAGTATTTATTTGGCGAGTTCGTGTCGGTCGAGTTTTCAGCACATGCACGCATCGTACTTGATCGGCAGGACTGACCGGCTCCCGGGACGAGTCGGTCGGGAGGTAAGCGTCCGGACGGCTCTTTTTGAGCTGTCCGACCCGAATCGGAATCGGCCCCTAAATGTCTAATTTTAGAATTATACATAGGATATTATAGAAGTATGCCCAGGGATGCTCACATAAATTATTTAATAAAAACGTTATATAACTATTGAAAATGCTATACGTATCCAACATTTGCCATATGTGTATTGTCCCCTAAGCATTGGCATGAATTTTCATGTATTACTCTGTTATAACCACATCACATTGGATATGCTGAGCACAGAAATACTTTAATATATAATTTTTTTAATTATTTTGGCGGCTAAGATGTGTTGCTAATATTTTGTCTTCGATGTTTGTTTATATATTTTATCGCATTTTTGTTAATTTAAGTCAAGTAGCAGGCTGCCTGGGTTAGATGCTTTTTTCGACTCTCAAAAAGGCATTTGACAAACCAAGAACTGATTGTTTCTTCAAAAAGATTGTCGATGTCAACACTGAGCGGAGCGTTGACCCAATCACAACACTGCCACCTGCCACCCCTACTCAGACCGGTTTGGTTAAGTCCCTCAGGAGCATCCATTAAACAAAGATAGGGGTGTTGGGATTTCAACCCTAAACGACATGGCTTGTGTCAAGTTCAACTGACGCCCGGGGATAAAGGTTACAATTTCATGGGGCTTGAATGTTATTTTAATTTTCAACCAATTAAACCAAACTCGCGGTTTGAGGCCTGTGACGCGCCGCCTCTGAAATGACCGTTGACCACATCAACGCATCAGGGAGCCCGGCCTTCTTTTCCCGGATGTTATTTCTTCGCTGCGGCGAGGAGAATAAAAGAAATCAGTGAAGCAGAGTCTGTGTAACAATATAAAATAAAATGCGAGAGATGATGGGTTCTTGCACTTTTAGAAACCTATTATGCTGTTTTGTTAATTTCGAAGCTACATGTTCAGAGCCATGTTTTCTATTGAATTCCATTAGGCCTATGAATAGAAAAGAATTTACTATGCAGATCTGTAATTACTTCTTCGTGTTTTGGTGACTTAGGCAATCGTAGTGTTTTTTAGACTATAGGTACCGTTCTTTTACTCTTCAAAGAAGACTATTCTCGGATGAAATTAAATGTAAGCGCCACGACATGTACTGAAAATACCAGTTTTATTTTTGTTTTGCAAAGCAGAGATGAATTTAGAGAACATTTTAAATGCAGAGGCGTGTTATAATTTCTTTGCCGGAAGGTCAGTGACGTAGTGAGGTGGTCAGGGACCCTGCTGAGAGTTCACACCAAAGGGATCTCCTCGGTGTCCCTGTCGCTGACAGACCCTCTGGCTGCTGAAGGACGTTTCTTCGAGAAGACATTTCCATTCTGTTCCCGGTCTCCCCAGGGTTCTGGGCCCACTTATTACTAACTGCAAATATAAATGCATTCCCAATGACCCACATCACGAGCTTTCTGCATTTCAGGGAGCTCGACTATGCATTACAGCGCCATCAAATGCCTTTCTACAACGTGATGTTTTTGTGCAGGAAGGGGGGTGGGTGGGGTGGAGGATAGAGCTGTCGAAAATAGAAATGCAGGGTTCGGGTATTTCAAGGATTATAGGAATACTGTGAGATATGTCTTTTGTATGTTATGTTTAACAAAGGCAAGAGCTCAGTCACTCAGTCAAAATTTCTTTATTCCGCAATGTTTCCAAAGCATATAAAGTACATAGAATAAACAGTAATCGCAGTTTATATAAAAATCTAGTACATAGATAAAACCAGGCTGGAGCTCAAGGTTCTGCTCATGGAAACCCAACAGTGCATCATTTGGGCAGGTAATTTCAGGTGTTGGGCACCGACACCTGTTTTGCATCATTACACTTGACCTAGAGCAACAGAAGGAAGGCAGAAATGGGAGAAAAAGAAGGAACAGAAAGATAGAGAACAGAGTGAAAGCAGTTATGGAAAAGAACCTACAAAGGATAAACAGAGAAGAAGTTTAGGGCGATGGAAAAAAGAGGCCCAAGGTGGAATTTAGCTAGGGAACTTGGGGGCAGATTTACAAGCTCCTTGCGCCACTTTTGCGTCACTTTTAACATGGGAAAAGTGACGCAAAAGTGGCGCAAGGGGCTTGTAAATCTGCCCCTTGGTATTTTGCAATCCCGGAATTCAGAAACGCTTGCGCCGGCCTAAAAAAACTTTGGCCCCTTGCAATTTTGTATTTGCAAATTAATGGCTGTGTTGGTACAACTGGAATGATGGCTGTGGTCTCCACAAGAATTTGAGTTGACCATTTATTCATCAATGTGAACTTCAATAATAGATGCCTACATTACTGCAACACTTGGAAGTAAATTCCCAGGGCAGCTTCACTTTCACTGCGGTGGTAGATCTCTCTCACTCTCTCTTCTTTTTCACTCTATCTACTCTACCGCCACTGAACATCGAGGTCCCCATTCAAACATTCCTCCTTACTCTGCTGCGTTCACATGCATGGGGGCTTAACCATTCTTTCTCTCTCTTGTGCACTGCCCTCCCGGCTCATTCCGCCCCCACCTAAACAGTCCTCACTGCTGCACCGTGTTCATTTTTGTGTTATAGTTGGCATTCTATTCTACTCTATTCTAGACTGCACTTACATAGCACATGCCTACCCATAGGCATCCCAGCACTGGTGGTGTGGCACAGACTGATTGTATGAGGGTAAAAGGGATCTGTTCTGGAAGAGGCAGGTCTTTAAGAGTTTTCAGAAAGGAAGTTCTATTTTAGGGGATCTCAAAAAAAGCGGAAAGCTATTCTAGAGTTTGGCCACGTTGTAGGCAAAAGAGCGCCCTCCAGATTTTACCAAACTGACCCTAGGAACTCTGGCTAGATGGGCCATGGAGGAATTCAGAGTACTCCAGGGAAAGTAGGCTGATACTTAAGAATGTGAGATCATAGGCCCTTTATCAAAGAGTGCCCTGTGGGTGATACAGAATGATTTACACTTAATCTTCTCAGCTACTGGAAGCCACTGAAGGGCAGCAAGAGCTTGTCGAGTGGACTGGTGTATAGCTAGGTTGCACAGAGTCCGGGCAGCAGAGTTCTGTATCACCTGCAATTTTCTTATTGTGGCCTTTAGGGGACCCAAGTAAAGAGAGTTGCTGTAGTCCAGGTGAGAAAGAATGATAGCCTGGACCACTAGCCTCTTCGTGATGGAGGGAAGAAGAGGGAAATGTTTTTGAAGCATCCTTAGCAAAGCAAAACAAATGGCAGATAGCTTTACTGCTTGGGTGTTAACATTCAAGGATTTGTCTAGCAATAATCCTAGACTTTTTATAGCAGCTTTTGAGGTAGGAGGGGGGCCTAGACTAGTTGGCCAGTTTAGATTGCATGAGGAGGTCAGGTCATTACCGAGCATCATGTTCTGCATTTTTCTTCTACATTGTCTGTCTCCTACATCATCTCTGTTTTCCTCCTACATCTATCTGCTTCCCAGATCCTTCTGTTCCCTAAATGAATGCTCCTTTCTACTTACCTGCATTCACATGCATGGTGTCTCCCCATTTCCACTCTCCCTCTCTAATTAACCACGATCTAGTTCCATCCATTCCTTACTCAAACATTTTCCACTCAGGTGCATTTACCCAAACAGCCTATAGACTCTTCCTCGGTCTATGACGGTGGCAAGAGTTAACCTCACAGCTCGTTCATGCATATCCTTAAGCTTTTCAAATAGCTTGATGTGCCATGCTTCTGGTCCAAGCGATGGAGTTCACAAAAATATTTGCTTCCTTGTGCCTGCTATGCCTACAAAGTGGAAGGGATTTTATTTCCTTAATATATTGGTACTTAAATAGAATATCAATTTATGATGGTTTACCTTATGACATATTTCATATTTTTAATCCCATACTTTGTTTTACAAGCTTAAGAATGTCTTTCAAGTGCCACTTGATACGCCTTATTGCAGAAAACACTTGGGGTAAGATTTACTAAGCCCTTGCTTTGCCATTGCGTCACGCAATTCACTGCAGGGACTTAAGTGTGATTTACTAAGCCAAGTAAAGCCACCATGCATGGACGGATTTACACCAAATAACTGAAAGCATGATCTGCATAAGCAAATCTACCCTTCTGCCAAATTTGGTTTAATTCCATCCAGCGGTTCGGACTGTAGTCGTGTTCATAGCTCCTACGGGAATTAACAAGGGAAACACACTTTTTCGACCCCCCCCCCTTTTTCACAGCCCCCACTTGAAGAATCATCCTGCAACTTTCCATGCCTAACCAGAATCACCAGGACTCTTTTTTTTAACATTTTGTGAAGATTCTTTTAACGGCACTAAAGATATAGGCAAGTAAAAAAACGATTTTCCTATGGAAGCCTGGTCCTAACTACAATGTCCTACTGGCGACCACCAGTAGGTAATGCCTGGTTACTTACTGGTAAGGTTCATTACTCTGAGTCCACGACCTCCCTATCACGGTCCTTATATCTATGAGCGTCAGCTCCTCCCCGAAGCCTTAATCAAGCAAAGCCAAAAAACACATACAGCTCCCATCTCTTCCCTCAAGGCCACACCCACATCCACATCCTGTGGGATATAAAACCACTGATCTTGTATCCGAAAATTTTGTAATCCAAAACCAAATGAAGTCGAACACAGGGAGGAAAGGATGGGAACCAGGATTGTGACGGGGAGGTCGTAGACTCGGAGTAATGAACCTTATCGGTAAGTAACCGGGCATTACCTCCTCGTCTGACCTCCCCCTCATAGTCTTTACATCTATGAGCAGATACCCAAGCAATAATCGGCTTCATACACTACTGGTGCAGAGACAGACATTTATTACGCCACTGAGCAGTACATTAGTAATTGTGAACAGAACTTAATACAGCATAACCAAAACATGTTGGACTCTCACCGCCCACCACCAATTCGTAATGTGACATAAAAGCGTGTGGTGAACACCAGGTGGCAGCCCTTCAAATATCACCCATTAAAGATTCCTTCAAACTCGCCTAAGAAGCAGCCATACCTCTTGTAGAGTGACCCTGAACTGAGTCAGATACAGACTCACCCACGGACTCATATGCCGCAACAATAGCCCACTTCAACCACCTACTGAGAGTAGACACAGAAGGCTTCAGAACCTGTCCAGCTAAACTAAATGTAACAAAAAGTGAATCCACCTTATGAAAAGGATGAGTATGATTCAGATACTCACAAATGGCCCGCTTTACTTCCAAACTGTGCAGTAAAACCTCATCCTCTGTCAGAGGGTTAGAAGAATATACAGGTAAAACCAACTCCACCAGTCAATGGAAAGTTGAAGGCACCTTAGGAACACACTTAGGATCTTTCCACAGAATCACCCTATCCAAAAAGCATTTCAAAAATGGTTCTGAAGACAGCAAGAAGTCCAAAGCCCCAACTCTTCTTGGTGACATAATAGCCACTAGAGAAATCACCTTGATAGTGAGAAATCAAAGGGACACCGCTTCCAAAGGTTCAAAAGGTGCCAACTGCAAGGCCTGCAACACCAACGGCAAATCCCAACTAGGAGTCTGCGACTTCACCACCGGTTTCTTAAGAAAACAACTCCTCAAGAGTCTTTGCTGTTAGCCAATATCTGGCAAATGTATGGCGCAGACGTGAATCTATTCTTTCTGCTAGAGCTAGCTGATCATGGAGAGTATACATGTGTCAACTATGTATTCCCAAACAAGAAGTGTAATTTTGCTGCTAGCTCAGCATACTGCACAGCAGGTCTTCTATACTTGCTCCATCAAATTGTTCTATTTGTTTTATAAACTTGCATTCTATGATCTTGACTATCTGGGAACCATTTGTAAGATGGAATGTTTTAATGATTACTGCCCAAGCCCACTTGACCATTTTTATTTTTTTCATTTTTTGCTTTTGTTATTATGGTACTTCAACGGGCGTTGCCATTGTACTTTTTATGTTTTTATAGCTAATAGTTTAGCTTATATTATGCACATTGCAGTTTCTGCATTTTCATAGGCTGCTCCTCTTGAATTTTGAAAATTTTAATTGCATGTATTTCTTACAGAATTATATATGGCAGATTAGCTGCACCTGTCTTAATTCTTATTGCCACTGTCATGAATGCATTTTATGCCATGCTGTTTTATATGACAATATATATTTGCGTATATTTATATATGTACATTTTGATGGTTCTCTGAGCTGAATAAAGTCTCTTTGAAAAATTAACTCTTCAAGAGTTTTGCCATCAACGGAACCATACTCTCACATTCCGGATCTCTGAATGCCCTAAAAGCTGCCCACTGTGCACGCAAAGTGGAAACTGCTTAACCCAATCAAAACCTTCATTAAGAAAGTCCAAGATCTTAATCCTGCCCACAGTTAAAGCTGACCAGCCTTTCCCAGAACATCATATCTGAAAAGAAACCCAATGCATGGCTTAAGATTTCAGCGTAGACGGTTTCCTGGATTGCTGAATAAAGAGAACAACCTCAGGAGAACAACCCAAAGACACAAGGTTCAGCCTCTCAAGTGCCAGCCACCAACTGTAACCTGGCTAGACCCTCTTGAGACAGACTGGAAAAGCTCAGCGGACACAGGGAAATCCTCCAACACTGCAACACCGCCAAGTGGCCAAGGCCTTCTTCTCCACCCCGGAACCACCAGAATCACAGATGCTTTATACCATTTGATTTTTACCAGAAGCCTCTGAATCAAGGCAATTGGAGGAAAGGCATACATCAACCCTTCCCCCCAGTGAAATGACATTGCACCAACTTTCCAAACCCTGCTTGACTGACTCAAAGAGCTCAATTTGCCCCTCAAAGTGTTCTCTTGAGTGCCGAACAGATCCACTTCGGGAACCCCAAACATTTGCAACAGGACCCCAAACACTCCCTTCTCTAATGCCATCTTCAACAGGGAAGGAAAAATCCTGCTAAGGGATTGGCATCTGTGTTCAGCACCCCAGGAAGATCTGCCCTCAGAGACAACAAATTCAGTTCTGCCTACTGGCAAATCTGTTGAGCTAACACATTCAAAGAAGCCACTCTTGCACTCCCTTGATAATTTATATAGCACACCACCACTGTGTCGTCCGTCCTCAACGGAACTTCAACACCGCCAGAAGAAAACGAACCAGCGCCACCTGCACCGGCTATACTTCTCTCCAGTTGAAAGACCTCTGAGCTTCCTGGACCTACCAGAGACCATGAACTGAGTCATGAGCTATGACAGCCCCCCAACCCAGCTCGCCAGGATCCATTGTCAAGATCACACTCTGGTGCACAAATGGAGAACCATTCTTCAGATTCCCCACAACCAACCACCAAGCCAATGCTTGTGAGATTTCCTGACCCCCGGAATCATCTTTTTGTAATCCTGTGACCCAGGCGACCAAAGCTGTAGGATGTGGTTCACCAAGCGATACAAATTCAACCTGGCCCAAGGAATAATCATGACAGTAATAACCATCAACCCTTGAACTCTCAACCATTGTCTTGCCGTGGAAGCTGGGCAGACCAAGACTGTCCTCAGTTGTTTCATAAGAGTCATTCTCTTTGTCTTGGAAAGGAACACTTTCCCTTCCATCGTGTTGAAGACCCCTCCAATAAACAGCGGTTCCTGCAAGGGAATCAAATGAGACTTCTCCAGGTTTATCAACCAACCGAACCTCTTCAGAAGACCGCAGACCTCCTGAATCAGGGTCTGAGCCTTAAAAAAAGATGATCTCATCAGTGCTGTCAACAGTGATGTCATTTGAGATGTCATCAGTGATGTCACTGACCATGTCATGAGTGATGTAGTATGTGATGTCATAAGCAGTGCATTGCAGGGGCCATAAGTTATAGGTAGCTCAAGTAACTATAACTGCTGAATTCCTCTAGTTTTGTACAAGTGATCTGTGAGCCTAACTATAACGTCCCTGTAACCTTTGATTTTTTCAGTGAATTTCTAAGGTCTTTTGAATTCTATTTCCTAACTATAACGTCCCTGTAACCTTTTGTTTTTTTGTCTAATTTCTATGGTTTTTAAAATTCAATTTCCTAAATATAACGTCCCCGCAATCTTTGTTTTTTTCCCACACACACACACACACACACACACACACATTTATATACACGCACGCCAGCATTCCATATTTTTCCTTTTGAATTATAAGGCAGGCGTGCCCCCAAGCTTGGAGTGAGACAATGGAGACGAGGAGTTGGCAAAGGTGGCAAGGGAATGGTTCAGCGCTGGGAGCAGAGACTTTCATGGCGGGGACTTTGGATCTTCCACCACAAGCCGTGGCCTTACCCTAGGATTACCATCCAGGCTTGGAGTTGGGGACCGCATTAAAGGCACTGGCCGAGCGGTGAGGTCTGGGGACCTTAACTTAGATTGAAGGATCGCATTAAACCAGACGCACAAATGTAAGTTTTTTGATGCTGCCGCTTCTGTGAGTATTCCAGTAAGATACAGAACAAAGAGACTCAGAGAGCAAAGCTCCATATTTTTATTGAGACTGAGAGGGGTAATTATTCTCTCTAAAATGTAACTAATCAACCCTGAGCCTCTGGATATGCGAAAGGCAGCATTGTTGGAACGAAAGAGTCATGTTTGAATGCTCAATTTAATTAGCAGCACAGGACTCATTTACATTCCAGTCCAGGTTTTGAATGTTCCATTGTGATGTGTGGTGGAACATGATAATAGGAATGTTTTTTATCGATATGAGGAGCAGCACAAAGTGGTATTAACCAGATATTATTTTTTAAAAGGACTCATTTAAGAGTTTTAAGTTTACATGTTAAGTAATGTGTTGCACTCAATTCAAACGATGTATGCTGTCTCACATATCGTTTTAAATTTGCTGCTACAAAGTATAGTATATTGTTTATGTCTATTTGTTGTCAAACCTTAAGTGAAGCTTCAACATGGCGATTTTTAGATTGAAAAAGGCAGTTGTACTGCCGAAACGCGTCTTTCCTGTGTACCTGTGCCCGGGGTAACCTGATCCAATAAACAGGTTTATTTCCCCTGACTTCGAGTGCTGATTTTCATTCACCTACCGGGGTTTGGAATTATTTTGATATAAATATATATATATATATATATATATATATATTACCTCCGCATCCGACCTCCCCGTTAAAGTCCTTACATCTATGAGCGTCAGCTCCTCCCCACAGCCCTAATCAAGCAGAACTAAAAAAAAATACAGCTCCCATCCCTTCCCTCTAGGCCACACCCACATCCTGTAGGATATAAAACCTCTGAACTCATATCCAAAAATCATATCATATTCAAAAATCCTGTTGATTTTTTCTGCAGGTTCGAGCGTCGGTTTTCCAAGTGAATTTTGATGTTTTTTAAATGTTATTTTCTAACTTTAACACACACTTTGAGAGTGGGTGTGTGAGTGGCTGTTTAGGTAGGTTAGTGGGTGAATGAGTCTCTGAGTGGGTGCCTGAATGTCTGAAGGGGCCTATGACTGGTTGTGTGAGTGTCAGAGTGGGTCTGTGAGTGTGTCTGTAAGTGTCTGAGTGGGTCTGGAAGCGGTGCATGAGTCTCTGAGCGGGTCTGTGAATGGTAACTAGGCCTGGGCATAAAATTCCACTCGATTCGCGGATTGCAGAATTTGGCAACTCCGCGTTCTGTGGAGAATGCAGAGTTACCAATAAACTCCGCACTCCGCAATGGAGAGGAATTTTTTTGTGCCATAGGTGAGGGGGATCGAGCGTGAACAACCGTTACTGCAACCTGTAGTGCACCAGGAGACACGGGCCCCCTGCAGAGTGGTTGAAAAAGGGAGCAGGGCCTTCGATGACGTCTCGGCAATCTGGCTGTGGGGGACTTACTTGTGGCAGCAATATGGGTTCTTGGCTCCCAACGACCCTCAGCAGCCAAGGGGACCTCATCTGCCAACCAGTAGTGCACCAGGAGACCCCTGTGCAGAGATGTTGAGAAAGCACGCAGGGCCTCTGACCTTGTCTCAGCAAACCCACTGTGGGGAACTTACTTGTCGCAATAATATGGGTTCCTGGCCCCCAACGATTCTCAGCAGCCAAGGTGACTTCATCCCCCAACCAGTAGTGCGGCAGGAGGACCCTGTGCAGAGTGGTTGAGAAAGGGGGTGGGGCCATTGACCACATCTCAGCAATTCTCAGCAAGCTCGTTTCTGACCTTTATTTTGCCTCTTTCTGCTCCTTTCTGACCTTTATTCTGCCTCTTTCTGCTAGTTTCTGACCTTTATCATGCGTCTTTCTGCTTGTTTCTCACCTTTATTCACTCTCTTTCTGCTCGTTTCTCCCCTTTCTCTGCCTCTTTCTGCTAATTTCTCACCTTTATCATCCCTCTTTCTGCTCATTTATGACCTCTATTCTGCCTCTTTCTGCTCATTTCTCACCTTTATCTTTCCTCTTTCTGCTCGTATCTGGCCTTTATTCACCTCTTTCTGCTATATTTCCCATGCAATGGGACCGCGGGAGGACCCTTATCGCTGCCGCGGTCCCAGCCGGCTGCCCGCCTCCTGCGGGAGTCGGCATTGCTCTGACAGACAGGGGGTAGCTGAAAGGAAGCCCCCTGTCTGTCAGAGCGATTTTTCATCTGGTTCCCTGCAACCATATTTGCGTGCAGGGAAACAGATGAAAACTCCGCTTTCTGCAAGCCAGAGCTGTTTGACAGCTCCTCCTTGCAGAAAGCAGAGTTATGTTTGCTTTTGCTTGGTGGGAGGTGTCAGCACCCACCAAGCAAAAGCAAATAGCTGCCTCCCGAAGGTCGGCACTTCAAGAGGTAGCAAAAGCCCACCCTCGGGGTGGCAGTCCCCAGGGCCATCCGTGGCTGTAATTTATTTTGTTTTTTGTTTTTCTAAAATCTTTTTATTCGGATTTTCACATGTAATGGTAACATGAGTACATTTGTATTTATACTGTTTATCAGAGCATTGTTTCTTTGCCAGCACAGTGCATATCTTATCATAAACATGTATATTCTGGTGTCATGCAATCATTAAAATAGCAAACAGAAGACAGAATGAGAGAGGGAAAAAAGGAGAAAACTTTTTTTAGTTCACATCTCAGTCTATTTCGTACTGACTATCTCATAGATCAATGCCCTCATTGCAAGTTCGAAGTATCTCTTCAGTTATCGAATGGTGACCCAGTTTTACTGTGTCTGGATCAGTTAATATACTGGGTTACTCAGGAGATATGTTTTTAGTGGGTCACAGATATCTTTTGGCCTTGACGCTAGTGGGAGTAATTCTGCATATGGTAAGGTCTGTTCATGCCAAAACATCAAATCCTGGAGCCATTCTTTAAATTTAGGAGTTCTCCCTCTACCCCATCTACAGGCCACCTTTCTTTTGGCTAGCAAAAAACCTAACGCCGCATATTTCCTGCCTTCTTTTGCAATTTCTTCTGTAAATCCCAATATGGCAGTGATAGGTGACACTTTCATCTGGAATTATATCATTTGAGCCATTGCATTGAACACCTGCATCCAGTATTTGTTGACAACAGTGCACTCCCAGGCCAAATGCAGAAAATCCGCGGCTTCATTTCCGCATCTGTCACGTGTCATTATCTCGCAAGTGGAATCTATGCATTTTTACTGGCGTATAGTACAATCGGTGCAGAAATTTATAATGAATTATTCGCAGTCTGCTACTAGCAGAAATGCTACTAGTCTGTTGGCAGTAGTATTACCATTGTTTGTCCTGTAGGTTGGCCCCCAGCTCTTTTTCCCATTGTGTGCGGCCTTTTGTCTGATTTTGTATTAGGGAGTTTTGCACATCATGGTATAAGAGTGATATCGTGTTTTTGGGTTCTGTAGATTGCAACATGGCATGCAATGGGGGTAAAATGGGCGGCTCATCCGCAAATGTAGGTGTGGTTGTCTTTACGCTTTGTTTTGATCTCACATATAGGAATAACTCCTTGGGTGTGGGCTCTGTATCGCGTAAGAATTGCTCCTGTGTTCTGAATTTCTCTTCGATGTGGAGGTCCCCCCATGTTTTTTATCCGGAGTCTCTCTAACATCTGCATGCAGCCTAGTTCTTGAGTTACCTTTGGGTCTGGGTGACCAGGGAGAGGCAGCAGTGATGAGTATATCATTGGCGTGTCTGTTTTTTGGGCAAGTCGTCGCCACGCTGTTGTGGTGCACGCAACTGTGGTGGGGTCTGGATCTCTTACCTTAGGTTTGACTG
This sequence comes from Calotriton arnoldi, assembly GCA_963921515.1. NCBI lineage: Eukaryota > Metazoa > Chordata > Amphibia > Caudata > Salamandridae > Calotriton > Calotriton arnoldi. The sequence goes on along the minus strand of CAWUFW010006746.1, from coordinate 909,399 downwards.
CTATCATTCCTGTTAGTGGGACTGGATCCATATATCCCTGTTCCACTGCCAGGTGTGGCATGTATGGGGGGCATTGAACCAATGAACTGCAAAGTGTGCTTGTGCACATAAATAGTATAATTCTAGGTCTGGTGCCTCAAACCCTCCTTGAGCGTATGGCCATGTCAGTGTTTCCTATATCAGTCTGGGTTGTTTGCCTCCCCATGCCAATCTTATAAGTTGTGTCTTCAATGCAGTAAAAAAAGGTACGACCCGGGTTATAGGGAATGTTGATAAATATATAAAGTAACTTTGGGAGGATTATCATTTCTATCAATGATATTCTACCGGCTAGCGATAAGGGCATGGCTATCCATCTCGTGATGGTGTCTGGTAATGTCGTGAGTAACACTCCATAGTTGTTTTTTTGTGAAAATCTGTTTATTGGCATAAGATACATCTTAAGTAAATATTTTCCATTGATTATCACTTCAGTTTGGCACTTAGTATACAGCACACAATTTCGGTAATTTACAATCTTTACACAAATCAACATCCAACAGTGATTGTATGCAAGAGCTCCCCTTGGTGTAGCGGAGATAATACCACTGAGATCCATGAAGGTAGCAGTTGTACCTGCGCGTATGTCTTCGTGTTTGTGTGTCCATAGAAAGTGATGTGCTTTCCCGTTCTGAAGGTGATATGACCAGGTAGGGAGTATTATGTTGCCATATAATGCTCCTCTAGTATACTCTCAACGTACTGAGAACAGACAGTACAAATACTATTAAAAGAGTAAAGAAAAGAAAGAAACGAAGAAAAAAGTTGAGAATAACAATAGTTCTGGTTGAGGACGATAGGAGAGACTCGGGGGGTATGAGGGTGCGGGGGCCATCTCCTGATCTGGGTGCGCCCGATGAAGGGGAGCACAGAGTGCAATTGTGCAGTGTCATGCTGTTTCACTTTTGGGGAGGGAGGGGAGGAACATCAGTGCATAGGGGTTTCACTGTCATCATCAGAGCTATTAACATGGCTTGGGTGTTCCCAGATGTATAGGGCGTCCTTCCAAAGGTCAGAAATCGGGTGTTGACGCAGACCCTTCAATTTCTCTCTATGCAGTGCCCTGCCTTCAGCCCCAGCCCACTTAGTCACCTCCTGAAACCAAATGTTGATCTGTGGCCCCAATAACTGTTTCCATGTCACTGTTATATGTCTCCGTGCCAACGCCAAGGCCAGGTCCATGAACCGGTTGACTACTTTCCCTTTAGGCGGACGGGGGCATAGTCCAAGTAAGCACGTTGATGCTGTTAATTCCAAGGTCCACCTCAGCGTAGCGATAAGTTTAGAAAGCACTGTCTGCCAAAAAATCTGCAGCCTGTCACAACTCCAGGTCATATGCAGGAAGTCTGCGTCCAGTTGCCTGCACTTTGGGCAGCTCCGTGGATGTATTTAAGTTGAGTATTGCGCAAAATTTTCTTGGGAGATTCCAACACTCTATTCCACTCTGAATCAGTGAAGCTTCTATCTAGGAGCCTCTCCCATCTGTCCCTTAAGTGCGAGAGTGGGGTCAGGGAAGCATCCAACATCAGTCTATAAAACCATTTGATTTGATGACCTGCCGTTCCCAGGGTGACCAGAGAGTGCAGTACAGCATGGGTCCCTGGCTCCTCCTGAGCCGCTCCCCACAGTTTCCCAAACACCCGAACCAGCATCTCATACACAAGGAACTGCCCTGACGAGAGTCCACACCCCTCAACCAATTATGCAAATGATAGTAGGGTCCCGTCTAAGTAACAGCCCTCCATGGTCTCGATCCCAACCTCGGTCCAGGCCGCCAGCTGCTCGGTCGTTAAAATCAACTGGGGCACTCCGTAGGGCAACCACACTAGTGGTAGCGCCAGGGAATATCGCGGGATGTCCGGTAATCTGGACATGCAACGTTTCCAGCACTGCAGAGCGGTAGTCTGCAGGGTCGTATTATATGGGACCTTGGTCGCCTGGCGGAGGAGCTTCGCTAGCAGCAGGCTGGGGTGCTGCTCTGGCTTCATAAGAAAGGCTCCCTCCTGGTTTACACCCTCCAGCCATTGGGTCACCCATTGTAGCTGTGCAGCTAGTTGATAAAATTCAAAGTCTGGCACCCCCAGACACCCCCTCACTCATAGGGCGCCGCAGGGTCTGTAATGACACTCTCCGTCTCCCATCCCCCCAAATAAGGTCCCGCACCAATGCGTTGAGCGGGCAAAACCAGGCCGCAGGCAAGAGTATTGGCAGGTTAACAAAAAAGTATAGTAGGCGGGGTAACATGACCATCGTGGTCAATGATACTCTAGCCATTATGGGAAGGTGCAGAGTGCCCCAGAAGGTCACGTTAGAATGGACTGACCGGATCGCCCTGTCAAGGTTACCCTCCTTCAAGTCCTCCAGGGAGTGATAGATTCGGATTCCCAGGTATTTAAATGTGTCAGGGGCCCAGTTAAGTTCAGTGGGGAGGTCCCGTGGCCTTGGTAGCGGTCCCGCCACTGGAAACAGATATGTTTTACGTTTATTGACCAGCAGGCCTGACAGAGTCCCGAAAGCCTCAAGAAGCCCAACAGCTGCCTCAGCTCCACCCTTCGTGTCTTTTAAGTAAATCAGTAGGTCGTCTGCAGATAGTGAGATAATGTGGGTCCTGCGGCCCACTGTCAGTCCCAGTCCGTCCCCCCCAGGCGGAAGAGCGCTGCTAGGGTTTTAATCGCCGGCACGAACAGGAGCGGGGATAAGGGGCATCCCTGACGAGTGCTGCGCATTATCGCATATTGTGGGGAGATAGTCTTACCCATCCTGACCCGCGCTGTGGGGCGAGCATACAACAGCTGAACCCATTTCAACCATCCTGTCCGAATCCCAGTCTCCTCATAACCTCATAGAGGTAGGCCCAGCTCACGGTGTTGAATGCCTTCTCGAGGTCGACTGAGAGGAGGGCAGCCTGTGGGAGAGACCTCGACTCCTGATGATACAGAATGGAGTACAGTGTCTGTAAGTTGTACGAGGTGTTACATGACGGGATAACCCCATTTTGGTCCGGGTGTATTAGGCCTCGCATGTGTGGGAGTAGCTGGGATGCCAAGATTTTACTCAATATTTTAAAATCTGTATGAAGCATGGATAAAGGTCTAAAATCTCTCACTCTAGGGGCCGGGCACCATGGGGAGGGGAACCACAGTGGCGGTTTGCGTGGAGTTTGTCAGGTGACCCAACTCTAGAGCTTCAGCATTTAGGGTGACCAGATGCGGGGCCAGCTCTGTGATGTATATTATGTAAAACTCTGCCGGGAGGCCATCAAGGCCCGGCCTCTTACCGCTAGCTAGAGATGTGATGACCCCTCGGACCTCCTGGATGGTTATGGAACCATCTAGCTCCTCCGCAACCTGCTCATCTATGGTACTGAGGGGCAGCGGGCCAGGAATGCGTGAAGGTCTGTCTGGGGGGCCTCCTGTGGGGCGGAGTATAATGATTCATAATAGTTCTGAAATAGTCTGGTAATCTTGTCCTGGTCGAATTCTGGTGTACCTATCAGTCTGTTTGTGGGTGATTGGGGCGCCCGGAGTTTCCGGCCTAATTAACCACGCTAGCAGGTGACCCGCTCTCCCCTCCTCCCCCGCACCCTATCCATATATGCCCTGTAGTCGTGCGACTGGAGCCTCTCAAGGATCTCAATGTGCTGTTTACGCATGGCTAATAGGCGTGTGTGTGCATGGGCCCCTATCCCCTGCATGTTGTCCAGCATGCGCAACGCTCCCTCGATAGTCAAGAGCTCCTGATGTAGCTCCCTCTGGATGCCAGTTGTTTGTCCCATACAGGGTCCCCTCACAACTACTTTGAATGCCTCCCATTCCACCAGAGCTGACGAGGCAGTATGTGCATTATCTACAAAAAATGTTTCCACCAATGTTTGCTGGGATTCACTGAACGGGACATCCTCCAATGACGGGGGCAGAGCCTCCAAGTCGGGATCGGGGGTCGTCGCATAGGGGGTTGGTATGATAGTATCAAGGGGCTATGGTCCAAGAACGTATGACCCAAGTATTCAGTGTACTTAATGAAGCTACCAGTCCCCGGACAGCACCAGAAGGCATCCAGCCTCATGTGGAGTTGGTGCATGGAGGAGTAGAAGGAGTATTCCCTGTGTCCCATGTGTTGGAGCCGCCAAATGTCTTGCAGGTCACAGTGGGCCATCCATTCCCACAGTCCTGCTGCTATTCGGTGGGCCTGGGTCCCGGGCAGTGGGGGATGGGAACAGTCAAGCGCCACATCAGCTACACAATTAAAGTCCTCATCCAGAATCGCCTGTCCCACCTTGATGTCAGCCAGCTGGGCGGACAAGCCGGCCAGGTAACCCAGTTGATCATTGTTCGGTGCATATATGCACCCTAGTGTTATTTCCCGTCCCAAGAGTCGTCCCGCTAGCAGTACATTTCTACCCTCTCTGTCGATTATGGTGCAAGTGGCCTCAAAGGGAACCCCTGGTCTGACCCATATCTGCGCCCCACGGGCAAATGCTGAGTAGGTGGTGGCAAATACCTGCCCTCTCCATCGCCTATGCAGCCGATCTAACCTCCCCCTTAAAAAGGTGCGTCTCCTGTAAAAGAGCTATCTGCACACCCCGTCTTTTCAAGTAGCTATAAATGTTGTGTCGTTTGGACATTGACCCCATCCCTCTGATGTTCCAAGTAAGGAGTTTCAGCTTGTTGTGCGACATATTTGTTGTGAGTAATTCCCGTCCTCTCCCCTCCCAGTGCCCCCAACCTGTCTTGGTCCCCAAAATGAGAGGAAAGCGGAGTAACACTCCATAGTTGAGTCTTATTTACTCTGCTTTGTTTTGTGTAACCTTGATGCCCAGATATTTTACCTCTGTTACACACCATTCTATTGGGTAGTCTAGTCTATATGGAGAGATAGCTTCAGTCGGGGGAAGATCTAGGATTTCTCCCAATTTATGTGTATCCCTGAGAGCTCACCAAAGTTTATGAATTTCGTAATATGGGACTGAGATTAGTTTGTGAGTTCTTAATATAAAGTGTAACGTCATCTGCGTATAAAGAGATTAAGATCTGTCATGTGGGATAAAAGATAACGAGCTCCCTATGGTGTTGCTGCAGTTTGGCGGCTAGTGGTTCAATAGCAAGCGCAAAGAGAAGGAGCGAGAGAGGGCACCCTTGTTGCGTGCCCCACGATATAGAGAAGGAGGGGGAGCGTACCCCATTGATGAGGATCCTCGCTTTCGGTTGGGTATATAATACCTTTACCCAGGATAGGAAGCTTGCTGGTATGCCCATTCTTTGTAGTATACCAATCAAGTAATCCCATTCGACTGTGTCGAATGCTTTAGTAGCGTCTACAAATACTGCTACTGCTGAAAGTTCGGGGTCTATGTCTTGCATCATGGAAAACAGGGTATGGAGATTATAGACGTGGCTCTCCCAGGAATAAAACCTGCCTGGTTGGGTAATACCAATGCCTTTATAAGGAGACTTAATCTATTCGACAGAACTTTAGCTAGAATTTCGGCATCACAGTTGATGAGGGAGAGCGGTCTATACGATTCGCATTTCATTGCTAATTGTCCTGGTTTAAGCAGTGAAGTGATCACTGCCTCCCTTGTGGAGGGAGGAAGAATATCAGCTTCTCTAGCTTCCTCGTATAACTGTTTGAGAATAGGGACCAAGTGATCTACATATGTTTTATAAAATTCGGCTGAGAGGCCGTCTGGCCCAGGGGCTCAACCAGAATTCATCTGCATTAACGCTGTGCGAATTTCATCCTCTTTCAGAGGAACGGATAGAAATTCTCTTTGTGCACTCTCTAGCCATCCTAGTGCTACATCATCTGAATATGTTGCTAGTGCGATCGGGTGTGTTCTCTTTGCGGTGTATAGCATGGAGTATTGTGTGGTGAATATTTGTACCAGGTCGGCTGTGTCTCTATGTATCTTGCCGGTGGGTTCTTGAATCTCCAATACATAATTGGAAAAGTGGGGCTTCGGAATTTGTTCCACCAGTGCTTTCCCGGGTCTTCCTCCCTCCCCATACCTACGAGCCATGAAATATTTACTACAGAACAGGCATTCTCTATATCCGTGTCCTTATATGCGGTCAGTTTGTTCCGGAGGTCTGTTAGAGTATCTCCATCTTGGGAGGAGGAAAGTTTGTGTTCTAGCCCTTGTATTTCGGCTTCTATCTTGTTAAGTGTGTTTTGTATGTCCCGTAGCACCCCAGTTCCTTTGGATATGCAGATTCCATGCATTGTAACTTTAAAGGCCTCCCATACAGTGGCTAATTGTGTTACCGATCCGATGTTGCACTGAAAGAACTCAGTTATCTCTTGCCCAAGTTCCGCCCTGAAGTGTGTGTCTAATAGTGTTGTTGGGTTAAGTCGCCAGGCGATATGGGGTGTGCTAGCCTCAAGGGGTGTTAGTGTCATTTGTATCGGGGAGTGATCTGAATATGTTTGCGCTAGATGTTCTATTTTTGTGATCATGGGGCCCATCCCTTTGAAGATTATGTAATAATCGAGCCTTGACCATGTGGAGTGCACCATAGACTGATAGGTACCTTCCTTGGTATTGGGGTGAAGGTATCACCAAGCATCTAGTAGATCATGGTCCGCTATTATGCCTTGCATTTGATTTTGTGTTGCCGTGTAGTGCTGGGGAGCGGGATGTGATTGGTCGTACCGGGGCTCAAGTGCTGTATCGAAATCCCCTCCCCAAATTACGTATATGTAGAGCCAACGGCTAATATTTTACCCCATAGTGTAGTGAAAAAGGTGAGATCGTCTATGTTTGGCCCATAGCAACTTATTATAGTGAAGGAGCGTGAGTTCAGGCAGCCTCATTTAATGTAGGATATACCTTGCTTGTCATGACTGGCTCCCATTGGGACATAAAGTGTGTGTTTTTTAACAGTATTGCTGTTCCTCTGGCATATGTAGAGTAAGATGCAAAGTATCGGTATTCTGCCCAATGGGATGCAAAACTAGGAGTATTGTGTGGGCCAAAATGTGTCTCCTGTAATGGGGCTATCTGAATGTTGTGTCTGTCCATATAGGACAAATCTTGTCTACATTTGCGTGGGTTACCTAGACCCCGAGCATTCCAAGTTAGGAGATGAATTTTTGGGGCATTCATGGGTTTTGTCATGTTGTCAGGAGATGGACCTGATAGATTATGAGATAGTAGTGTCGCACCAACATCATTGTATATGTATGCAGCTGTGATACTTCGAATTTCAGATTGTACTCTGTACTCTTTGCATTTCGGTTCCCCACCCACCACAACGACAACCTGAACTTGTCAGCATTCGGTGTTCCACCCTTTTCCCAACAAGCCATGGAAATTGGCTCTAACAAACAAAAAATCTTTCAGAAATTAGAGAGGGTTCTCCCTTTGAGGAGAACTAAGGGATAACACAACTCTCCTTTCCCTTGATAGCTCGATGAGCCAGGGGGAGGGTGCCTGGGGGTCTTAGAAGATCCAACGCACCCCTTTACAGCAGTATATAGTTGGTCCATTCTTATTACTCAAAGCAGGATGCTCCTGCCTAGGAGCAGGATATGTCCTGATACCGCTAGTTGTGTAGCATTGTGTCTTTGGCCAGTATCTTCTGCTAATCGGGTTTCTCTCTTGTCCCACAGCGCAGGGGTCTCGATTGGTGTTATTCCAATGTTGGTGACATAGAGTGATTGGGCGACCTTGTTGGGGCCAACTCTGACGCCCTCCAGTGGGTACGCTTCAAAAAGTCCTCAACTTCTTGCGGGTTCACGAAGAACGGTTGTTTCCCCTAACAGGTGACTCTGAGGCACGCTGGGTAACTTAAACCGTAGTCAATCTGTACATTTCTGGGTTTCTTTTTCACTGGTACAATTTTTTTTTTTTTGCTTCTTGAACTGCAAGTGTGAAATACGGATATAATGCGAGAGCGTTTCCTTCGAAAATTAGCTGTTGCTTCTCCCTGTCCATCCGAAGTGCCGTGTCTCGGTCCCGGTAATTCAGTAGACGTGCAACTATGGGCCTGGGGGTGGCTCCTGGGGGGGGGACACGGCCCCAATGAGCGATGTGCTCTCTCTACCACTAGTTATGGGGAGAAAGCATCAGCTCCAAAAATGGATTGCAATAGGCGTTCAACATAGTCTACGATGTACCCCGTATTAGTGCTCTCAGGCACCCCTTCGATTTGTTTGTTTTGCACCTAGAGCGTGCTTCTAAGTCCTCATTTTTCACAGCAATGACCTTTAACAGCTTTTCCATCTGTGTTGTTCCGTCCTGCCCTTCGAGGTGTCCTCTAGTTCAGAAATCCTGTGGTCTGCTTCTGTGAGTCTGCCACAAAAGGGGATGATGGACGGAACGCTTGAGCCAATCAAACACTCACCCCAGTCAACTGATCTGGGTTTAATCCATCATCATTCTTTAGCTCACTCCACCACCCCAGTTCAGACATGGCCATATGCAAATCAGTCTGACCCTGTGCCTCATGGGAACAGTCCAGCCCGAACTGCCAAGCCATGTCTTCCCTGGACCGGAAACAAGAATCCTAGGACCGGTTTCTGGCATTCCAGCCGTCATCAGCCAGGCTTGCTTGAATCCAGTGGCAAAGTGAGCAAGGGACCCACGTCTGGGCATACCCCTGCCAACTTATGGCGAACAAAGCGATACAAAGGGGATGATGGACGGACAGCTTGAGCCAATCAAACACTCACCCCCAGTCAACTGATCTGGGTTTAATCCATCATCATTCTTTAGCTCACTCCACCACCCCAGTTCAGACATGGCCATATGCAAATCAGTCTGACCCTGTGCCTCATGGGAACAGTCCAGCCCGAACTGCCAAGCCATGTCTTCCCTGGACCAGAAACAAGCATCCTAGGACCGGTTTCTGGCATTCCAGCCGTCATCAGCCAGGCTTGCTTGAATCCAGTGGCAAAGTGAGCAAGGGAACCACGTCTGGGCATACCCCGCCAACTTAGGGCGAACAAGCGATACAAAGGGGATGATGGACGGAGCAGCTAGAGCCAATCAAACACTCACCCCCAGTCAACTGATCTGGGTTTAATCCATCATCATTCTTTAGCTCACTCCACCACCCCAGTTCAGACATGGCCATATGCAAATCAGTCTGACCCTGTGCCTCATGGGAACAGTCCAGCCCGAACTGCCAAGCCATGTCTTCCCTGGACCGGAAACAAGCATCCTAGGACCGGTTTCTGGCATTCCAGCCGTCATCAGCCAGGCTTGCTTGAATCCAGTGGCAAAGTGAGCAAGGGACCCACGTCTGGGCATACCCCGCCAACTTAGACATGGCTTGGCAGTTCGGGCTGATGCTTGTTTCCGGTCCAGGGAAGACATGGCTTGGCAGTTCGGGCTGGACTGTTCCCATGAGGCACAGGGTCAGACTGATTTGCATATGGCCATGTCTGAACTGGGGTGGTGGAGTGAGCTAAAGAATGATGATGGATTAAACCCAGATCAGTTGACTGGGGTGAGTGTTTGATTGGCTCAAACGTTCCGTCCATCATCCCCCTTTGTATCGCTTTGTTCGCCCTAAGTTGGCGGGGTATGCCCAGACGTGGGTCCCTTGCTCACTTTGCCACTGGATTCAAGCAAGCCTGGCTGATGACGGCTGGAATGCCAGAAACCGGTCCTAGGATGCTTGTTTCCGGTCCAGGGAAGACATGGTTTGGGAGTTCGGGCTGGACTGTTCCCATGAGGCACAGGGTCAGACTGATTTGCATATGGCCATGTCTGAACTGGGGTGGTGGAGTGAGCTAAAGAATGATGATGGATTAAACCCAGATCAGTTGACTGGGGTGAGTGTTTGATTGGCTCAAACGTTCCGTCCATCATCCCCTTTTGTATTGCTTTGTTCGCCCTAAGTTGGCGGGGTATGCCCAGACGTGGGACCCTTGCTCACTTTGCCACTGGATTCAAGCAAGCCTGGCTGATGACGGCTGGAATGCCAGAAACCGGTCCTAGGATGCTTGTTTCCGGTCCAGGGAAGACATGGCTTGGCAGTTCGGGCTGGACTGTTCCCATGAGGCACAGGGTCAGACTGATTTGCATATGGCCATGTCTGAACTGGGGTGGTGGAGTGAGCTAAAGAATGATGATGGATTAAACCCAGATCAGTTGACTGGGGTGAGTGTTTGATTGGCTCAAACGTTCCGTCCATCATCCCCTTTTGTATCGCTTTGTTCGCCCTAAGGTGGCGAGGGTATGCCCAGACGTGGGTCCCTTGCTCACTTTGCCACTAGATTCAAGCAAGCCTGACTGATGACGGCTGGAATGCCAGAAACCGGTCCTAGGATGCTTGTTTCCGGTCCAGGGAAGACATGGCTTGGCAGTTCGGGCTGGACTGTTCCCATGAGGCACAGGGTCAGACTGATTTGCATATGGCCATGTCTGAACTGGGGTGGTGGAGTGAGCTAAAGAATGATGATGGATTAAACCCAGATCAGTTGACTGGGGGTGAGTGTTTGATTGGCTCAAGCGTTCCGTCCATCATCCCCTTTTGTATCGCTTTGTTCGCCCTAAGTTGGCGGGGGTATGCCCAGACGTGGGTCCCTTGCTCACTTTGCCACTGGATTCAAGCAAGCCTGGCTGATGACGGCTGGAATGCCAGAAACCGGTCCTAGGATGCTTGTTTCCGGTCCAGGGAAGACATGGCTTGGCAGTTCGGGCTGGACTGTTCCCATGAGGCACAGGGTCATACTGATTTGCATATGGCCATGTCTGAACTGGGGTGGTGGAGTGAGCTAAAGAATGATGATGGATTAAACCCAGATCAGTTGACTGGGGGTGAGTGTTTGATTGGCTCAAACGTTCCGTCCATCATCCCCTTTTGTATCGCTTTGTTCGCCCTAAGTTGGCGGGGGTATGCCCAGACGTGGGTCCCTTGCTCACTTTGCCACTGGATTCAAGCAAGCCTGGCTGATGACGGCTGGAATGCCAGAAACCGGTCCTAGGATGCTTGTTTCCGGTCCAGGGAAGACATGGCTTGGCAGTTCGGGCTGGACTGTTCCCATGAGGCACAGGGTCAGACTGATTTGCCTATGGCCATGTCTGAACTGGGGTGGTGGAGTGAGCTAAAGAATGATGATGGATTAAACCCAGATCAGTTGACTGGGGGTGAGTGTTTGATTGGCTCAAACGTTCCGTCCATCATCCCCTTTTGTATCGCTTTGTTCGCCCTAAGTTGGCGGGGTATGCCCAGACGTGGGTCCCTTGCTCACTTTGCCACTGGATTTAAGCAAGCCTGGCTGATGACGGCTGGAATGCCAGAAACCGGTCCTAGGATGCTTGTTTCCGGTCCAGGGAAGACATGGCTTGGCAGTTCGGGCTGGACTGTTCCCATGAGGCACAGGGTCAGACTGATTTGCATATGGCCATGTCTGAAATGGGGTGGTGGAGTGAGCTAAAGAATGATGATGGATTAAACCCAGATCAGTTGACTGGGGGTGAGTGTTTGATTGGCTCAAACGTTCCGTCCATCATCCCCTTTTGTATCGCTCTGTGAGTCTGCTGTCATGTTTTTCAAGTTTATTTGGTATAAAGTCCATGAAGGCTAACATCGAGTCCATTTTGGTTTCTATGGAAGTAATACTTTGCTTCATGGTGAGTAGGTTTATTTTCCTGTCTTCTTCATGATTCTGTGGTGCTGTGGTGTAGGAGGGGGTTGATCTGTCTCCGTTTGCTCCACATCTTCCTGTTGTGTTTGCGGCATCTTGCGGGACTCAAAGGGCAGTTTGGTTTGTTTTCCTTCCGTTCTGCCCATGGCCAATTTGCTAGTCAGAGGTCCCGCACTTTAAATGTCCTTCCCTGAATTGGGTTTCCATGCCTTGCAGTTGTGTTGGCTTCAAGGAGTCTCTCAGGTGTGGGTACGCAGTCGCGTGCTGTAGAACATGTGAATAATTGCTTATTTTACGCACGCCTTGTGTTTCGTCTCTTGTTTTTGTCCCATGCACTCTTCTTGAGATTGGAGTTGTGCGAAACCAGAGTACAATTGGTATCATGCATGCTGGCCCACCAGACACTACACATTGCCTTTTGGTGTCCCAAAGCTGTCGCTCATCTTGAGGCTTGCTGTAGTGTGGTAAGTATTCAGCATTGATGACTCTAGTTGTGCTTCGAGGCAGAATTTGTACCTCTCACGTGGGGAGCTGCAGGTGAATTCCTCTGGGCTATTCATGGTATGCGGGCGCCATTACCACGAGTTCTCAGGAGCTTCTGATACGTGAACCATGCAGTCAGCCTTATTCAGCTCGCCGGCAATGACTTAGGTGGTTCTGATATTGAATGGGTGCTTTTTTTGCGGTTTGCAGACCCCCTATACCGCCTTTCACCTCATGGGTACTGCTGCACTCTTGTGGCTCGTGGGGCGGCAATGCTGCTGTCTGGCACTGCAGGCTCAGTTAGTCGCTGGCCCAGAGGTTTCGCTGCGGATTTCAGTATGCAGCATCCGCACAGGATGGTCTGAGGCTTTATTTCAGGTTCTCGGTGTCAGCCTCCTCTGCCTCTCAGACCGCCGGGTGCCCGCTGTGTAGTGCTCATCATCCGTGCTTTTGCCATGGCAGGATCCCTCTAGGACTCCACCACCACATCTAGGGGGTAAGGGTATTCCTGCCCTGCCCCCTTTTCTTTTTTGGTAACCTTTTTTGTGGGACTCGGATGAAGCCGAGTCCCAAGATGGCTGCTAACACTTCCTGCTTTGAAGTGTTGGCAGCCAATCACATTTGAGCATGGGGACTGTTGAATCCTCGGAGGATCCACGTCCCTATATATACAAATTTGGATTTTCCTTAATATTTCCAAAACTATTGAACGGAATTGCACCAATTTGCAAAACGTTCGCTTTCTGGACCAACAGCTACCTTTCTGCCAAATGTGGTGTAATTCCGTTCAGCAGTTCGGGCTGTAGTCATGTCTAAATTTTCTATGGGAATAAACATGGGGAAAACACATTTTAGGACCCCCCTTTTTCTAGAGACCCAGAGAACTACTCACACACCCACTCACAGACCCACACAGGTGGAGCAGTGTATTTTGCCTCCTTCCTTTCATATGCCAGAAGTGCACTATTTACATGTAACTGACACCATAGACATTGTGTGCCTTAACATTATTATTTTTGAGATGTAGTCTTTAGGAATCTGATAAACCATCCTCACATTATTGAAATGTATTCACTTCAGAAACAAGAAAGATTTATGTAACCGTGTGCACTAATGTTTTTACATTTGCATTTAGAATATAGTTCACACTTACATTTATGTTCATGTATTTCAAGTTATATTGCATTTACCTAAAGCGCAACATGAATCTAATTTTGAATTTATGTACTGATATCTTTCATTTGTTCGTAGTTGTATGTGCACATATGAGCACATATTAAATGTGTACCATTGACTCATACATTTAAAGTTGACGTAAGTAGGCCTGTATTTCTTTCTGCATAAAATGCTGCTTTTCCATTTCTGCTTGCATGCCTTTTTCTTGCAGGTGCGTTCACATGGTTTGTTAGTTTGGGAATAGATGTGACACTGTATTAGTGATAGAGAGCATGAGAAGAGGACCTTGACAAGAACATGAAGAGACAGAGTTTTAACTGACAATCCCTATTCAGTAATGTATCGAGAGTTGTAGGGGACCCAAGGTCAGTATCGTTCACAGGTCTGGGAGAATCTGCCAATGTTGCAGCTCACAACGTAAAAATGGAAAGGACACTGGAGCCTCTGATGGCGTGAACAAGAGGTGTCACTCAAAATATTCATGTGGTATTAACTAGTGCTCTCTCAAGTTGATTGTGGTACGATTCCTTTTAACTTAGAGAGGTAAAGACCTCTATGCTTCCCTTTAGACTCTTTGCTGATTGTGGCTTAGGCTTCCCTATCCCTAGAAGACTCTTGATCGAGCTTCTGCAATGCTGACACCTTCCTGCATTTTCTCTTTTTCTGTATTTTTCCAACTTTTTGAGACATTTTTAGACTTAATCCCCCTTGAGGGTTTGGACTTTAAATTAGATGACTCTAGACATTACTAATATTTAGGAGAGAGGATCGCAGACTTTTGTCTGAGCACCAAATCTTATTGTTAATTTCCTGTATTGCTATGACTGAACTTCTTGCTTGTCTCATGCTGATAAGCCTGAACTTCTTTAGGATGTTGGATTATCCTGTTGTTATTTTGTATCTTTACAGCATGGTCTTGAGATTCATTTGCATTAACTTGGCTGCTAACTTTATAATAAAACTTCTTAACTGTATTCTCTGGTTCCTAGTCCTCATTGTGTAGCCAAATGGGTTACACCGTTAACTAGATTGTTTGACTAATGCTAACTCCCTTTACCTCTAAGTCAAGAAAGAAAGATCCATTGGATAATCAATGGTAAGAGGTTGATCCAGCTCTGGATCACAGGTAGTCACACACCCACTCAAACAGCCATGTTCACACCCATACAGCCACTTACATACTCACTCATGGACACAGCCACGTACACACCCCCTCACACACCCATACAGCAAAACTACTGTCACATCCACTCACACAACCATTTAGCCATTTACATGCCACTCAAAGACCCACACAGCCACTTACACGGCCACTTATACACCCACCCATCACATACTCACATGCCCACTTACACATTCACACAACCACTGACACAGCCACTCACACACCCACACAGAAACCCAAAAAAACTCACACACCAATACAGACTCTCACACATCCAGTCACACATCCATACACCCACTAACACACCCCCTCACACACTCATACAGTCACTGACATATCCACTCAGAGAACCACTCGCACACCCAATCACAGATCCACACAGGCACTAACACACCCAGTCAGAGACCCAAAAAACCACTCACACACCCATTTGCACACTCATACAGCCACTCACATACCCAGCCACACATCCATACAGCCACTCACATACCCATACAATCACTTATATATCCACTTGGAGACCCAGAAACCATTAACACACCCACTCACAGACCCACACAGGCACTCACATACCCAGTCACACACCCACTCATACACCTAATTAAACATGCACACAACCACTCACACACCCATACAGGCACTCACACACCCACTCAGAGACCCTGAAATCCCTTTACACACCTACTCAGACACCAATACAGCCACTCACACACCCAGTCAGAAACCCTGAAACCACTCACACACCTATTTACTCACTCATACAGCTAGTTCACACACCCACTTGGGACCCAGAGAATCACTCATACATCCACTCACAGACCCACTCAGGTACTCACACATCGATTCAGACACTCACACACCCACATACACACTCATTCAGCTGGTGAAACATCCACTTACAGACCCACACAGCCAGTTACATACCCACTCACAGACTCACAGAATTACTTTGACACCCACACAACTACTCACACATCTACTCACACACCCATACAGCCACCTATACACCCATTCACAAATCCAGAAAACTTCTCACATACCCACACAGGTACTAGACAGCTTCTCACACACCCACACAGTCACTCTCACACCCAGTTGCACACCCATACAGCCACTAACACACCCACTCACACACCCATATAGTCCCTCTCACACCCACACAGTTACTTACATAACCACTCACACCCCCACCCACAGGCAGTGATACAGGTTTATAAATCATAGGATATATTTGTATTAAATGTGTCATTTTGTATTAAATGTGTGCTTTTGGCTGGGAACAGATCCACGGATCCATCGCAGATCGGCCTGCAACATAGCTGGCAGACTCCATATTTGGGTGTGGATCCACGGCAGATCCCAGTGAGAAACTAGAAAAAAGGATTTGAAAACATAAAGAACCAGTGTTTGGGAAAAGGGTTGGGTCTGGTGTGTAATGATAATTATGCGTAAACCGGATGCAGTCTTTTAAGTTGTTGAGGAACACCCTGTTGCCTGTGTCTGTGACATGGACTCTGTCTTTTCGATATATTTCGTCCATGTCAAAGTGTAAGTTGTTATGGTTATAGAGCCCATTTTGTGGCCATGGAGATATGTAGAAAAAGCTTTATTGACATGTTTCCTGGTTTTCTTTATCTGGGGACAAAATTGGACTGTCACTTCGATCTTTGGCAAATGTTGGAGAACACCAAAGCAGTATGTGGGAAAAGAGACATTAATTTAGCAAAATTATCCTTCATTAGGATTTCCAGTTCTACACCAGTAATTATGCCTAGGTCATTGTCACCACAGTGCACAATCATGAGGTCTGGATGTTGGCAATCCATAATGCTTTCAACCAAAGCAGCAATTAATGCCACTTTAACCATCTCTGGCCAGCCCAAGTAATGTGTACATTAGGTCCCTGTCAATGCCACTCTTTCTAGTACTCTCTCTGGCCTAAAACACAAAACAATGGACCAGAATCCAGACTCTGACCATTTTGGAGACAAGCAGGAGTAGCACACAGGAAAAGGTTGCAGCATAATGATGAGGCCATTTTGAAGATGAAGGGCAGTTACAAGGGAGGACAGCAAGTAAAATATAAAAGAACATATCTGATTGGATGGTGGAGATGTGCATGGAACTAAAATTAGGTTGTGACTTTAAGAAAAAAAGTAACTAACTCTGTGATTGGCTTTGGAAAAATAAACAAAAGTTATGTTATTTGTGATATGCTTGGAATTGCAAACAGTGAACCACATCTACTACAGTTAATGTGAAGCTAGTATGCTGTTGAGAGAAAGCCTTGTGAACTCTTGACCTACTGGTAGGCAGAGACTATTGGTAACATGATTACTATGGAAATGGAGCTAAAAGAGTGTGGGGAAGGGAACAAAAGATACTGCTGTGTGAAACTGAAAAGCAGGCTGGTGTACAAAAATTGCTCAGCAGGGAGTGTATGTCTTCTAATTGACGATATTTTACAAAATAAAATATAAATGAAAAGCATTAACAACAGATTGTTGAATGCTTTTAAGGGCTTTCGTGTAGATATGCAGATCCTCCATGGATTCACACGGGGGCCTCGCTGAGCCCTGTGGTGGATCCATGGATCTGCAAAAAGAATAAACCAAATTGGGATTCTTTACAGGAAACATGGAAAGGGTTAAAAATAGTGACCATTTAGAAGTAGTATAACAAAAATAAAAGATGAAAGGAAGTTTGTGATTTGCTAAGTACAGGAGTATGAGTGAAAGCACAGTGGGAAGAGTATCCATTATAGTTACTTTTGTACTGAGAGTGGAGGAGGATTGCCATATTTCTGTCTTGAGATTTGCAATGGAAAATAGATATTAACAGATATTAAAATAAAAATTGAACAACAGCAAAGAGATTTTACAGGTATGTTAATTAGGTTGTATTATAGAAAAGCATATTTTAAAATAACCTGAGTGTATATAAGCTGAAAGAAAATGTGTAGCTTGACACTACAGTAAAAGGCAAAATAGAAGGGAGATTAGATGAGAACATTAACTAAAAATATAGTGAGCAGCAAAGGAAGAGGAATTGCTATACTGAAAATATAGTTATTTTATTAAGCCAGTATGAATGAATGCATTTGAAATTAGATGCAGGTGGTTGCTTATAGTATGTCATTTAATAGTATGTAATTTGCACCCACTCACACAGCCAGGCAGGTACTTACAACCCCAGTAACACTCCCACAAAAGCACTATGTACCCACCACTCATATAGCCAGACAGTGGCTGACACACGGAGTCACACACCCATTTACTTACCTATACATCAACTTACATAGTCATTCACACACCCACACAGGCACTGTCACACTCACTCACAAACCTATACAGCCATTCATGTGCCCAGTACTCAGACAGTCAGTTACACATGCACTTACATGCCCGTACACCCAGGTATACACCCAGTCACCCACCCATACAGCCACTCACATGCCAATTTACAAAACCATACAGCCACTGACACAGCCAGTCAGACAGGAACAGAGGCACTTACACATTCACTCACACACCCATGCAGCACTTATGTATCCACCACTAACAGAGCTCCTTTTACACACAATTACGCACCCAAATGTCCACTAACACATCCAGTTACCAATTCATACAGCCACTTACATACCCATTTAGACATCCATACAGTCACAAACATACCCAGTCACACACCCACACAGCTACTTACACAACCATTAACACACCCACAGAGGCACTGATTCATATATGCACTCAACCAGTCACACACCCAATCACCCACTCATACAGCCACTCATATTCCTATTTATACAGCATACTCAGACACTTACACATCCTCTTACACACTAGTATAGCCACTTATGCAGCTACTCACTTGCTTATTGTAAGTTATGTAATAGTATGTAATGCAAATGAAATGTATTCTAAATTTGCTCTTCAGATATCTACTTGTGTTTAAAGAGGAATGGAAAGTGGAACGGTGAGGTGAAAAAAATTATAATTATACTTTTTGACAGCATCCATAAACGCATACAGCATTTGCCACAATGAGCCACCATGTCTTGCAGTTTTGATGAAACAGCTGGGATCGTAACCATCCGGTCGGGTGGTAAGGGTCCCACAGATGGTCCAGCTGTTGATGATGATGCACCACCTTCCCTCTCTCTCATCATCCTGTCATACGTCCTTGTATTTATGGTTTTCAGATATTTTCACATAGAGGATGTGCCATGTGAATATTTCTTCCCCGTACCTCTCAACAGTTTTTTGCTGCAGGTATTGCCTTGGACAATTTTTGCAAACACTGTATTTTCTCTTGAAGGGATGGCGAAATATTTCCAAAAGTGGTAGGACTTCTTTGGAAGTGGTAAGTCTTCTTCTTCTTCGTCCTGCTCTTTCCCTTCTCTTCTATCTTCAGCAGAAGACATCCTGAATTTAAAACTCTGTACCTTTGAAAGAAGGATAGAGCTGTGGGTTTTGGTCTGTCTCCAGAGAGATGTGAAACCCAAATAACTGATTTAGGGTGTGGTTTGCTATGTTTATGGGTGGAGGCTTACTGTATCTAATGAGAAGTTAAGGCTTGAGTGTGTTCCTGGAATCACTGCAGATCCTCAATGGCATTGCGGAGGATCCGTGGATTTGTCAAACTCGTAAAATAAATAAGTATGTTGTAAAACACAGATAGGCTTCCAAATATCAATGTATGGATATGGTTTCTCGGATGTAAACGTTAAGATTTCTAGGCTTGTATATGATTTATATATTTTTTTTAACATTTTATCGAATCCGTGAATCCACTCCGATTTTGTCACAGGAACTAGTAACCATAGAGTACTCGTATGGGCTCCCTTCTCGAATTTGCAATGGCTCCGTGGATCCATAAAATGAATTTAAAAAAAAAGAAGAACTTGGTGTGTTGCATTTATACAAAGTCTACATAAGTTACCTTACCTTGATTTGTTAATTGTTACTTTCAAAATGTATAATAAGAATAAATGTGTGAATAAAATGTATTTATATACTTGTAAAAAGGTACATTATTAAATTGAACTTATAGGTGAAATTGTAGGTCAATTTACACTAAAAGAATTGTTAAATTCACTAAAAAACTAAAGGTTACAGGGACGTTATAGTTAGGAAATAGCATTAAAAAACTGTAGAAATTCACTGGAAAAGACAAACGTTACAGGGACATTATAGTTAGGAAATAGAAATACAAAAACCTTAGAAATTAACTGAAAACAAACAACGGTTACAGTGACATTATAGTTAGGCTCAGATTTTACACACACAAACCATAGAAATGAAGCAGTTAATAGTTACCTGACCTAACTATAATTTACACCCCAAAATGCACTGCTTATGACTTCACATATTACATCACTCATGACATGGTCAGTGACATCACGACATCTCAAATGACATCACTGATGACCTCGCTGATTACATCACTGATGACATCATCCAGAAAAGTAAACTTCAATATACTTCATAAAATACCATTTAAAGTTTTTCAAAATAAGAAGAAGACACAGTGAGAGACGTATGGCACAGAGCTCACTTTAACCATATTAACTACTACACTGACTTATCACCTAAGAGACAGTTCTCAGCAGATAATCCTGCCTCTTCTGTACCCCTACTCTAAACACTAATGACCAAACTGAAATGTCTAACTGCATTGGCTAGTCTGTTGCAAACCACAACAACACTGTTCATGAACCTGGAAAGAAGTTTTAGTGCAAATGTCAGATTTACACAAACCACTACAACATACAACCAGTAGAGAGATCATAGCGGACAGGCCACTGTGCCACAAACCACTAGTAAAATTATTCTTTATCCTGGAGAAACGTGTGAGCAGAGAGGTCAGCCTGTTGTAAATGTCTACTACACTGAGCTATCACCCTAGGGAAAAGTCTTAGTGAACAGATGAATTTATTGCAATCATCTACAGTCATTCATCACAAAGGAAAAACATCTAAGGAAACTGGTCAGTATGTCATAAAACATAACTATACTCAGCCATCAGTGTGAAGTGAAATCTCAATGCAGCTTAGACTGTCACAAAGCACTTCCATATACATACATCAGCAAGGGACATGTGTCAGTGTAAAGGCTGGTTCACTGATAAATGGTACATCTGCTTTAAAAACGGGATTATAGATCAGATGACTTGTTAGAAATAGTATCACTCATGAGTAGTACAGAAAGAATAGTATTTTAACTTATGCAGTAGCTTAGTATATATCTTTAGGTCTCAGAAACCTTTACAAAACACTTACACTCAATGGATGATGTCATCAGTGATGTAATTTGAGATGTCATCAGTAATGTAACTGACCATGTTATGAGTGATGTAAAATGTGAGGTCATAAGCAGTGCATTGAGGGGACGTAATTTATGATTAGCTAAGGTAGCTATAACAGCTGAATTTCTATGGTTTTGTGTGTGTAAAATCTGAGCCTAACTATAACGTCTCTGTAACCATTGGTGTTTTAAACTCAATGAAATTCACCAGTTATAGTTATCTCTTGCAACTATAACTCGTTCCCTAAGGTAACTATAACTCACGCTCCTGTCATGCATAGTCTTCTCATCAATGAAGTTATTTTCAAATGTTGCAATGTTGTTATCAATGATAACATGAAACATGTCATTAGTGAGGCAATATGTGTGGAAATAAGCAGTGCATGGTGAGAACCTTTGGCTTTTTAAAGTGTATTTCATAGGCTTTCTTAACGTAAAGTAATATTCTATTATCATACATAAAGCCAACCCCCTGCCATGCACAGCCTTTGGGCTTGCATGACGGGGGTTGGCTGCAGGGCTTGGGCTGTGGCCAGGCCCTCCGGCCAACCCCTAACAGGGAAGCAACCCCACGCTGCACATGGCCTTTGGCCCTGTGCTATGTTGGGTTGGCCACAGGGCCTGGCCTGTAGCCAGGCCCTAAGTCCAACCCCCTGCAGACAGCAAACCCATTCCACACATGGCATTCAACCATGCACAGCATGGGATTTTGGCCACAGGGCTTACGACCACTACTCCCCGGGCAGGCAACCCATGCCGGTAAGCCACAGCGTGTGCTGGGAGCTGGCAACTTTTAAAAAAAAAATATTGGGGAGAGTGGTGTAGGGCCCGCTCCTCAAACTTTGACGACCACAGGAAACCAATCCACAGGGCCAGTTCATTTAATCAAGGGGAGGGGTGTGCAGCCCCCCTCCTCGAACCTCTAGTGGCCCTGGGGCCACATCCCAGGTGCCCAAAAATATGTTATATGGGGAGGGGTCATGAGGCCCCCTCCCCGAGTCTATATCGGCCCCAGAGACTCCATGCCCTGCGGCTGAAAACATTTATATTAGGGGAGGTGGCCATACAGCCCCCTTCTCTGCGCCCAAATGGGCCCGGGACCCCATCCCTAGGGGCCAAGGATGAATTATAGTGGAAGACAGAATGCAACCCCCAACCCGAGCCCTAAGAGGCCTCAGAAACCCCATTCCTGAGGCCCGTAAATATTTGCATTAGAGGAGGGGTCACAGCCCCCTCTCAGAGCCCAAATGGACCCCAGGGACCTCAACGTCAGAAGCCACAGATTAATAATAGGGGAGGAGGTGCACAGACTCCCTCCCCGGGCCCACATGGGCCCCACGACCCCATTCCCCAGGGTCAAAAACAATACCCCAGGGCCTTTTCCATTTAAGTGGGTGCCCCGATGCCCACCATGGGCACCCACAAAACATAATGATGGGGCCAGCAGAGGGAGCCCCAGGGCCCCCACGGCCATGGCCAGCATCCGCACAGGAGCCAGAATTGCTCCCATGAGACAGGAGCAGCTGCTTCTGCTTGCTCCCACCGGGCAGAAGTATTCAGAGTTTCCCTGTCTGCAAGAGTGCGGGCAGGGAAACAAAAGTGTGTTCCTATGTGGCAGGAGCATTTCTAAAGCTTCCCCAGGGTGGGAACACACTTCTTTACTTGCCCGCACTCTTGCAGGCTGGGCAAACCACTGTGTCCCAGGGATGTGCCCCTTGGGAAACAGGTAAAGAGCTGGCCCCGGGGAATGGGTTCCCCAGGGCCTTTTAAGGCTCTGGGAGGGGGAGCACACCATCCTGTAGTTACTGTTTGCCTCCCCATGGAATGGTGTCCCTGGGGTCCATATGGTCTTACGGAGGTGGGCTGCATGCCCATCCACCGCTAAAACTAATGTGTTTAGCCCTGGGAGATGGAGTCCACGGGGCCCATCTGAGGCTAAGGGTAGGGATACCCTGCCCCAAGACCCTGTGGCACCAAAATAGAAAACAGTTTTAAAAAAAAGTTGGAATCCTGCGGCCCTCCTCTGTTTGATAAACTTGGGCCGAGGCGAGGGGATGGGCTCCATGTGGCCCATCTGTGGCTAAGTGAGGGAGGTCGCAAGTCTCCTCTCCAAAATAACATAAAAATGTAAACGTTGATAAGCATTTATTTATTTATTTTTTTAAGTTGTGATCCTGCGTAGTCCGGCGAGTATTGCATGAATCCCGTCATTCCAACTTTTAATAACATTTTTTTTATTTTGGCCCCACAGGGCCTTGGGGGCAGGGTATCCCTACCCTGCCCCATTACAATATTTTTTTAAATTAACCTGAGGGCAGTTCCCGTGTCTTGTAATGGCTGCCTGTAACATTTTTCCTTATGTTGCAGGACACCAATCAGAGCCTTGCTCCCACTGAAGCAAGAAGACCCAGGGATAAAGAAGCCCTCTGAGCCAATCAGAAGGCTTTTTTTTAAAAAAAGAAATGGGTGTGAGGCACTCCCGCTTGAGTCCCTCGTATCCGTTCAGACAAAAATATTTTTGGAGCTTAATTTCTCCAAAAACATGAGCAATTTCGTTCAGCGGTTTTTGTGGAAGTGCTTCCTAAAAAAGTCAGTGGAAAATACATGGGGTTT
Organism: Calotriton arnoldi; assembly: GCA_963921515.1. Classification (NCBI taxonomy): domain Eukaryota; kingdom Metazoa; phylum Chordata; class Amphibia; order Caudata; family Salamandridae; genus Calotriton; species Calotriton arnoldi. The sequence continues at coordinate 886,023 of CAWUFW010006746.1, read as the reverse complement.
TACATTTTTACACCGCCCACTTGACGAATCACCCTGAAACTTTCCATGCACAAACTAGGCAAAAAAGAGCACTTTTTTGGAAAAAGTTATTTGCAACACAAAAAAAGCTTTTCCTATGGAACAGCTGACCTAACTATAAATACCCTGTGGCAACTGCCACTGGGTAATTAACATGTATAAATAAATATATATATTTTTAATAGCTAATAAATATATATAAATATTTAGTGGCTAATAATATTATATTTTTATATGTTAATAATATAATATATATTTATTAGGTACTGTCGGTTGCCAGTAGGGAGTTATAGTTAGGACCTAGTTTCCATAGGAAAAGCGATGATGAATCTCCAAGAAATGTTCAAAACTAGTGCGCACCTGAGTACAGCTGCTGTGTGGAAAGTTTTGGTGTGATTCGTCAAGCGGGAGCTGAGAAAAAGGAAGGGTCCCAAAATACATTTTCCCCATGCATTTTTCCATAGGGATTTTAGACACGACTACAGCCCAAATCGCTGGACGGAATAACACCAATTTGGAAGGAAGCTAGCTCTTGGTCCAGAAAGAGCTCTTTTTTTGATTTGATATAAATCCGTTCAGCACTTGCGGAGTTATAAAAAAAAAATTGTATATCTAGGGACGCAAATCCTCTTTAGATCCACCACTGTGGATCCACAAATCATATGCCACAACAATATGCCGTGATTGGCTTGCCGCAAGCTGACCAGGAGGTTGCAGTTGCAATTTTAAGTATTAGGAAACGGTCCGGGGCCTCAAAATGTATCTGCAAAGTGATTAAAGGGGTCAGGGTAGTGTTAGAGGGGTCTCAGAGTGACCCATGTTGGGCCGGAAATTGCCTTAAAACTTTATGTTTTCTACGTGCAGTGATCCTCGGATCTGCTGCGGCGCTAAGTGCGGCCCTCGTATGAATTCACGATGGCTTCATGGACCCTGATTCATTAAAAAAAGAAAAACTTACAGACCCATTCAAACACCCACACAGGCACTCTCACACCCAATCACACACCCATGCAGGCAATCTCACAGCCCTTCATATACCCACTCAGGCACTCACACACCCACTCACAGACCCACACAGGCACTCACAGACCCACTCACACAAGCGTCGACAGACCCAAGCAGGCACTCACACACCCACTCTCAGACCTACGCAGGCATTCACACACCCATGCAGGCAGTCACAGACCCACTCACAGACCCACATAGGCACTTACATATTGTAGGAATGTGCCTCTTTTGACATGGTTAGCCCCAACTTTTTGCTTGTTGCTTGATGTGATTTTGAACTGTAAGTTCAAAATTAAAAAAACAAAGTGTTTAGGAATGTTATAGTTAGGAAATAACATGAAAAAAACATAGAAATTCATGAAAAACAAAAATTACAGGGATGTTATGGTTAGGAAAAAGCATTAATTTAACCTTAGTGATTCACTGACCAAAGGTTAAAGGGACATTATAGTTAGGTTCTGATTTTACACACGCAAAACCATAGAAATTCAGCCGGTTTAGTATATATAAAATGGGCGTTCCCAGCAGAGCTCTGCGTGTCGCCACTAAGCAGCTGGGAGAGAGGTGTACCGTGAGGCCGTAAGATGGGACACTGCAACTTTAACAAAAAGGTGGGGTTGGAATTGTTCTTCAATGGGAGTGGACATCTTTACACTTAAACCCCAGGTGATATGACCCATTAAGTGAGACAGGCATTGAGAAAGGCCGCAAGGCTGAAAAGCGTCTGCCGTAGCGTTTCACGGAGCAACTGGCTGAGCTGTACAGAGAAATTTGGGCTTATTAAATTCACAAGGTGATTCATCCGAGCTGTGTCAGTTCCATTCTTGAGTTGGAGTGGAGTGTTGGATATGATATATATATATATATATATATATATATATATATATATATATATATATATATATATCAGGCTCAAAACTCCACAAAGTGAAGAGACCGCACTCGATTGAGAGGTGAAATTTCACCTCTCAATCGAGTGCGGTCTCTTCACTTTGTGGAGTTTTGAGCCTGAGATTATCACGTGGACCCACCACCACGAACCGGACCGGCACCCGTTCCGGAGTGCTACTATCCTTTACTGGTGGACCGGAGCCTGTATATATATATATATATATATATATATATATATATATATATATATATATATATATATGTGTGTGTCTGTGTATATATATTTTTTTTTTTGCAGTGGCAGGGTAATTATAGTTAGGACCAGGTTTCCATAGGTAATGTAGTTTTTGGTTTCCTTATAGCTTATAACTTTGCCGTTGTTTGATGAAGCTTCACAACACTCTCATCCACCTTAGCTCCTTCCTGTTAAGTTTTGGGGTGACCAGTAAAGTGGGGGCAGAGAAAAGGGGGGGTTCAAAAACGCTTTGTAAAATAATCATATAGGGGGGAAGGGTAGCGATTCCCTGAGCCCTAGTCCTGGTGGGGCAGTCTCTGAAGAACCCCCCCCTGGGTCCAACAATGCATTTTCTAAACACTGCTACAGAAGATCAACAGTCCCATTTAAAAATAAATGCAGGCTCACATTTTGAATCCCCTTAGAGTGGGCCAGAGCAATACGTAATGTAATACAAAATGAGAGAAGGCCCCCAAACCATTGAATGGCCCCGGGAACCCCATGCCCTGGGGCTAAAATAATTATTTTGGAAAGGGGCATAGAACCCACCCGCCCGAGCCATTAAATGGCCCCGGAGATGCAATCCCACAGGGCCCATACACAAATTAATTTGGGGAGGAGGGTATGATCTGTTGCCCAATACCTATGTTATGTTCAATTTCCTGATAATTTTGGAATGATCTGTAGCTCAGGACCCATGGAACGATGCAGTGACCAATATCTATGGGATAATTTATTGCCCAATACCTATGAGATGATCTGTTGTCCAATAACTTTGAAATGGTCTATTTTCTAATACCTATGGGATGATCTGTTGCTCAAAAACTATGAAATGGTAAATTTCTGAATACTTATGAAATGACCTATTGTTGTAAGACAGCCTCTTAATTTTCAGTCTTACACTAAACACACGCTTTTGAGAATTGCTACTATAGAGCAACAAATCTGTCACACTAAAGGTCAGGGTGAACCAAAAAGCCTTTAGTAATCACTTACCATTTGGAGGAAAGGGCTACCTTAGGACTACCTGACCTCCAGCGTTTAAGATACATGCAAGTCAATATTGCCTACATGAAAAGAAAAGGTGCTGTCTCAAAGCAAAAGAAGAGAAAAAGTGATTAACATTTTATCGCCATAACAGTGCCTCGTGCCAAAGATCTACAATCTGCGTGAGAGTCAGAGATCCCAAACATAGATATGTATGAGGAAGAAGGCACGGTGGCAAAGAAACTCAATCTGTAACAAGCCAATAATTGCCATAAAGCAATAAGGCTCACGTCTAATAGTTCCAGGACTTTTAATTTGTGACTAATTTGTTGCACAATGAGGTTGCAATTTTCTAATTGTGATTGCCATTTTAATTTTACTCATGGCTGTGCAACTAACAATGTATGGTCTACTAATTAAAATTAATTGTACCTTCACCTGCATATTTCTAATAAGCTGTTAAATGTACTCTGCAGGCTCGATGGCTTGACTCTCTGAAGGATGCTGAACTCGTTTACGGAGCTCAATTATTCAGCACAGTGTAATGCCTGCACAGAAACAGGCATTTACCATTTGGAATTTCACAGTTGCTTAAACCCTGATCTTGAAACGTCTTTATTTAATTCCTTTTCAGCTTCTAGAACAAGTGAGAAAACTACTCCAGGCGAATGAGGAATAATCCTTGCAAACACAAAAATGCTTCTTCGTTGCAGCATTGCTGAACGACGCAAGTGAGATAAATTGCGGGCTTTAATAAACAGTAAAGGTATGCTTCACAAACATTTTTCCAATCAAAATGTAGATAAACATTAAAATAAAAATGTGTAATGAGCGCGTTCTTGCATTACAGAATACTGAAGAAGACAGTGTGTAATGCAAACTGATGGGGCTCCCTGCAGAATGTGATGAGGGTCTCCTGAGTCTCCCATATCTCACAGATATTCATTACCCTTGAGCTGAAAAGGGCCCCTGGAGTATTGAGTGGCCCCCTGGAGGGTTGGAGCACCCCTGTACCGCAAGGGCTGCAGCGGTCTTCATTACGCCCCTGGATGAAGAATTTTCACCAATTCACAGAGGTAAACGCAGATCTGCTCCTGTGAAGCACACTTGCGCATGCATGGGTGCGCATTAATGATTTTTCCCTACTCAAAAACATTCCCAGTGGTACATCTAAAAAGCTGTGCAATCAGTAGCTTCCAGGCCTAAGAATGGGAATGTGATGTGAGATTTCTCGGATTTGCTTTTTTATTTATGCGGAGATGTGCCTAGGGCAGGTCTGCACAGGGGATGTACAGCCTCATGTGCAATCGCACATATATTTTCTCCACGTGAAAACATTTTCCATCGGGAGACCCTTGCAACTTCCACACCCATAAAGATTGGGCGTGTTTTATTCTACTTCCCACTGTAGAAGGACTTTACTTAATTTCTTTCACGACCATTTCTCTGAATATTTCCCTAGTGGGAAAGGGTCAGACAGGAGTTTCCGATTTGCGTACAATCTCCCGAGTTTGTGGTCATTCACAAGCTCACAGAGGAAACCACACTTTGATCCTCATACTTCCCCTTCCTTGTGCGGAACTTACACCTGTGTGATCGTATTCGGTTGTGTCGTACAATAATGTAATTGAGTATGTGAGTAGTGAATGGATTTCCAAACAGGGTGACCTTGGAGGAGTGACCAAGCATATTTCAATGCAAATTAGATAAAAACCCTTAAGTTATTTTTAGGGGCTCACAAATACAGTGTTATCTTAAGGTTTGGGCGAGATATATATTGGGGTCCTCTGTTCAGAACAACTTTGATTTTGATTACCCTATTTCTGGTAATTCAAGCATGCAAGATACCAAACAATATTGAATTATAAATGAAATTATCAGAAACGGGCTCACACAAAATCAGCCAAAATGTGTCTTGCTGGGGCCCCAACATCCTTAAGGTGATACTGGGAAGATAGAGTTAGAGATGTCTGAGATAGAGGTTGGCAGGCAGGGGGAAGAAGTTGCAATAGATAAATAGAGGTGATATAGAAAGGCAAATCACTTTCACAGGGGAGCCCGCTATAAGATGGTGGCCCTGGGCAGTTTCCAACTTTGCGCATTGCCTTAAAACATCTCTGGTTAAGTAAATAGTAAGATCCAATTGGTTGTGCATAAGTAGTACAAGAAGTGTTGGAATGAGCACAAATCCGTGTTTTATCAGAAAGTGGATGCATGAGTTGTCATTTTTGGAGGCAATATTCATAGTCTAAAAATAATTGCAGCAACAAAAGGAAACATAACATGCAAATGGGCTTCTAAGAGTGGAAAGTCTCCACAGGAGTGTCTTAGGAGTGACCAAGGAAATGAAATCCAAATGATGGGGGGGCACATAATACAATTTGGGTAATCTCAACTATCTAGCCATTTACTTCCCATCTTTATCTGAGAAACCATTCTACACCCAAATGGACCTGTAAACGTAGTGTAGATGTTGATGAATGTCAGACCTGCCTACTACCACGTCGATGAGGAGTTTCACCAAGAAAAAGACTACGTTTCAAGGTAAACTTTCCACCAGGCTGACTCTGTCTAGCATGACAGGACACCCGCGATTGGAACTTTGTGTTTGTGCTTTTTGGAGCAAGAAATATCTAAATCTTTGAAAAATCATAGCTCTGGTTCCATACATCTGATATTTTTTCTTTTTAGTGTCTATTTGTTCATTTAAAAAAATTATATTTTTATAAATTGGAGTGCAATTTTTATTGTGTTGTGTATTTTACTGTTTTGGTACCAGAGTCAGATTGGCATGTAGGGCAATCCGCAAGTGCTCGAAGGGCTGGTCTGACAGGTCAGTGGGTGGGTGGGTGGGCTTTTTAGCAGTTTGTGTGCCTGTTTTATGGTCTGATGGGTGTTTTTTACTGTCGATTTCCTGATATTACCAAAAACATTGCCTGCAGCAAGCACAGATGCATGCTGCCTTGCAAAACACCCATAAAAGCATTTCTTTAAAAGTTAAAAAAGAACTGATCTGCAAAAGTAGGCCACTTTTAGTAGCGACGGGCAGGGAATGGGGGTGGCGGGGAGGGGGTTGACAAAAAAACCAAAACACTTACCTTTTGCCGGCCACCGTCTCTCCTCAGCTCAGGTCCCTTCTGGCGCCACTGTCTCTCTTCAGCTTCCGCTGCAAACAGGAAGCACCCAGGCTCCCTCCCCTAAGCCCCTAAGCCAATCACAACACTGCAATGCAGTGTTGTGATTGGTCTGAGCGCCATGGTTCGGCGCTCAGATGGGGACAGGGAGCCTGTGCATGTTCCTCACCAGGCTGTGTACTGCAGCCTGGTGGGGAACATGCAAAGTGTTCATGACTATTTGGCTGGCCCAAGACGCCCGGCCAAGCAGTCATGCCCACTTGGAGTGTGCAAACTACTCCTCCCCCATGTCACCATCCCCGCCCGCCCTAACCCAGCCCGTAGTGAAAAATGAAATGATAATAACAATGTTATTATCATTTTAATTTTCCTTTCTCCTGCTTTGAGAGCAGTGGGGCGACGTTCCTCCACCTTAGCGGAGGAGCCCCCCTGGCCGATATTGTAGCTATCTGGTTGGCTAGCGGGCCACTTTTAATTTTGTGCCCGGGTCCTTTTTTTGCCCCAGTAAGACCTAGTATGGTACTAAAAAATGCTTTACATATTTCTCCTAAGTCAAGCCTGTATGCTTTGTGCTACAGCTACCAAAGGTTGATCTCAGGTTTAAATTGTTGAGACCGAACTGGACCTGGTAAGGTATAGCATCAAATATCAATTGAAGATGTCTACTATCCGCTTCAGCTAATGCACTTTTTAACAAAACCCTACACACTCAAACACTTGCACACACCCATGTTATACAAGCCTTTGCTTCCAGACTAGCCTTTTTAGGCTGCTTTCTCCCCAGTGGCAAACTCTCCCAGAACTGTCAAACACAGCATGTTCATGGCTTTAAGGGATTTTATATGCACGTAATTCTGGGAGATGGAGCATGTTTGCTGATGGATTGTTTTACATTACAGCTGCCTGTGAAGAAGGGCTGTTCAGCCCGAAATGCATTGGGTGTATTCTCATGTCATCTGGGATGTGTCGTGAATTTGAAATGTCCTGGATGGGCATTTCTGCAGCATTTAAAGTTTATAAATCATGTTGATTCTGTGTATACTCAGGAAGTACTGATGAACAAGGATAAACATGGACTAAAAATGGATTGAAAATGGATTATGTGGATGAAAAATATTTAAAATGGATTGATTATTATGGCTTTTTGCCTACATTACTGTGCCGCTTATGACTAGAGCGTGACGGCGTAACAGACACTTTTGAAGTAGGTGTACTTGCCAGGTCGAAATGGCAGTTTAAAACTGCACTCACAGATACTGCAGTGGCAGGTTTTAGACATGTTTGCATGTGGGTGGCACAACCAGTGCTGCAGGCCCACTTGTAGCATTTGATTTACAGGCCCTGGGCACACCTGGTGCACTTTACTATGGACTTACTAGTAAATCAAATATGCCAATCATGGATAAATCAATAACCAATACACTGTAGACAGAAAGCATATGCATTTTAGCACTGGTTAGCAGTGGTAAAGTGTCCAGAATGTTGTTGCCAACAAAAACAGGTCAGAAAAAATAGGAGGAAGAAGGGAAAACATTTAGGGTTAACCCTGCAAAAAGGGCCAGGTCCAACAGTCACCATGTACAACCCTTCTGTTTTTCAACTTATTCAAGATGATCCCCTATAACAGACAGAAAAAGAGCTAGTCACACTTCTGCAGAAGCTGAAGAAGAGACGTTGAGGATTATAGATCAGTAGACCATAGCCACTCTTAATGGGAAAGTTCAACATGTGGGCTTTCTTCATGAGGTATTTGTAACTTGAATGGGGAGATTTACTAAGCTTTTGCGCCATGTTTGCATCACAAAAGCGATGCAAAATAGTGCAAAATCTTTTTTTTCTAATTTACTTTCCTGCGCTAAACTTGTTTAGTGCTGGAAATAACGTAAAATTAATGCGAAGCAGCGTTTAGTGCTGCTTCGCATTACTTTGCGCCATGGGGGCGTGCCAAGGGCGGTGCATGGGCATTCCCATGCAACCACCCAAGGTTTCTCACGCTAAATCCAATTTATTAAACACAGTAGATTGGGTTTAGCATGAGAAAACTGCGCCCTTTTAACCTAGGCGCAAGGAAGGAGAAATGCTTTCATTTCTCCTTCTTTTTCCAACTTTGCATGCGTGCTGCACTGTGCAGCACGCATGCAAAGTTGGAAAAGCTTTCAGTCGTGTCTAGGCATAGAATTTTGTACAGGAAGGGTACCCTTCCTATACAAAACCTATGTTGGACTCACACACATACACCCTAGTGCTATGGCGCTAAGTTGTGTGGGTGGCGCACGGCAGATGTAATCAGCGCAAGGAAAAGGAGAGGAGAGAGCAATATCTTTGAAAATATGGCGCTCTCCTGCTCCCTCCCTGTCGCTTAATGCAGCGCAGCCTTGCGGGTTGCTGCGCTGCGTGAATTTTTCGTAAATCTCCCCCAATGTGTTCCGACTCTGATGCTGGAGATATTGAGATGACCCTGGAGAAACAGTGGGGCAAGTATATTGGAAAGGATCTTTTTCCAAGAGTTTTGCCTAGATGCTCAGATATTGCAGCAGATAATTTATTGCTGCAATTTCAACATTGATCCTCACATAGCTAGTTTTCCTGGAATGGAAAGTGGTGAATAGAATCAGTTAGCCTTGTTTATCCTTTGATGATTACACCCAACAGGGGCAGCCCTAATGCCCAGAACCTGGGGCCATGAAAAAGTGAAAACCACAATGGTTAAGGGAAAAATAATTTCATGAACAACAAATATTAACATAGCTCCTTGTGGTCTGACAGCGTGTGCTGCAGGAGTTCGTGGCATTCTTTGTTCCCCGGCATTGAATTCGTTTGATGGCCTGGCATTGTTTGCATAAATATAAAGGAGCTACGTGGCCAAGCATATCATTGAATATACGTTGATTTCATTGTGTTGGGATGGGAACCTGGTTCCCTGATTGTTTTCCGTGTGGTTGCTCCTAAAGTACTCCTTGTGTCCTAATGATGACCTAACAAGTTGTAAAGGGTCGAAATGCCATCGACGTATATCTGGCAAATTGGGAAAAACATTAATTGTATTATGTTCCTGTTGTGATACGGACAAGCCTTATCGAATTATAAACCCTTTGCCATTGTGACTGTTTTTTTTTTGTTTACACTGTAGTAGTAGTAAAATCTTTATTCGGTTGTACAAGCAACCATAAAAGACTCAATAAATATCCATAAACCACATAAATCTGACACATATACATACAACACAACTTTAGAACCAGACAGGATAAAAACAACTTGAAACAAAGAAGCACCTAATGCATTAATGTGATACTCAGTCCGGTCTTGAGCGCCTGGACGCCAGAGCTGCACGTAAAAAACTGACCACAGCAAATAAGACATGTTCATCTGGGAGCAGTTATAAGTAGATAAGAGCGGGTCTTACTTGAGTAAAGTTCAGTGTCTTCAACAGTGAAAGCAGTAACTGCTTTCTGGGCCAACTATAGTATCTGCAAAACATTTACATTGTATTCTGTCAGAATTTGTTCGTCTAGTGTAACATTGTGAGCACAAATTGTTGTTTGTATATTGTGTTATTTTTTAACACATTTTCTAATAATAATGTTTGCTGGATTAAATAATTTCCTTTATGGGTATCTTGGTTGATATTTGTTGTTCATGAAATAATTTTTTGCTGAACCATTGTTGTTTTCACATTGTTTATTCTTTGAAGCACCTGGACTCCGAACTATCAGACTCTGTTTTGGTAGATTCTTTGATGTGCAGCTTGGTGGGCCAACCATGTCTGAGGAAAGTATTCTGAAAGATCCCCCAGACAAGGAAGTGGATTCATCATTGAAAGTGTACTCTTGCTTCTGCCGCTCTGAATCACTATTTTTGTTGGAGTTTTCTGTTGTGTCAAAATGCAGCACAACACTGCTTTGCAATATTAAACATGATGTCTCCAACGATGATGAAAAAGGCATTATCTACATAAAACATTTGTAAACCATATAAGTTAAAAACAAATGAACATATACCCAGTAGGATAAGTGTTCACATAACAAAGGTCCCGACTCTTCAAGGACTTACTTTACTGTTTATAACTGGTTTTTATCTATAAGAGGATGTTCCCCCACACAACACTAATCTAGGCAAGTGTGCCCTTGGCATCTGTGCTACAGAAGCCTGGGAGAAAGGAACAAGACAAGGGGGATACAAAGGGAGTAGGATGAGTTTGGGGAGTTAAAAGGAGAGGACGTTGTGTCAGCTGGGATTCCCTCTAAGGGTTTAATGAGCCATGGACGCTGCTCTGGAGAGAAAATACCCCAAGATGCTTTCAAACTGTGAGCCTGTAGATAATGTTTTTTTTTTAAAAAAACACTTCATGCCTGTCTGCTAAACAGGTCTAAATGCAGGGAGCCTTGTCAGACTTTTTCAGAGGTGCAAAATATGAATCATGGCCACACCCATTGTGGTAGAGAACCACCTGCTCTCGGATTATGAAATACCTGCAAGGTGTCATGTGATAGTGTCTTTCTGGCCGTCAGAGGTGCATTTACTGGTAGATTCAATTTCATGTAGTCCCATATTTGGTACCAATACTTGCATATGTTTGGGCAGTCCCATACAATGCGGACTATGTCCCCACCATGCTCCTTACACCTCCAACATGTAAAGTGAGAGTTAGGTTTCGCTTTCAATAGCTTAACCGGTGACCAATACCATCTATGAAGTAACTATATTTCATGCAGGATTCCACAAGTCCCCTCTTGTAAATCTCAAATAAAACTTCCCATTTGTCTTCCTGTAAATGGGTCTGCAATCTGCCTCCCACCGCTATCGCAGGACAATAGAAGTTTCTAGAAGAGAAGCGAGTGTCGATCAAGATAGTGTTGAGACCCTATATGCTACACTAAAGTTCTTCCAAATATATATGTAATGTGCTATGGGGGAATCATGCAAAGGGAACAGTGGTTTGGCTCTGGCTATCCACCACTGCGTGTGATATTTGGAGGTAATGCCATTGCTGTGTGGGAGGAAGATCATACTCTTGGCGAAACGTCCCAAATGATTTCATCGAATCGTGTGCAATGAGATTATCGAGGCTTTTGATACTATGGGCCTTGCAAATTGACCAATGGAGCTCCTTTCCCTCTTTAGGTCTGGCGGCGTTGAGCCATATGGGCGCTATGCACACTCACATTGATTTAAAGGAGTTTGTGGTCCTTCTGCCAGGCATACTGTGAGGTGGAGATAATGGGGTCAGTAGTTACAACCATGTGTGGGTGCTTCATGTAGTATGACGTTAAGTCTCCTGTAGCGTTAATATTCAGGGCATGTCATTCCATGAAAACTCATGGTGGAGTCCCCCTCTATGTAGGAGCCCCTCCTTTTTCATGGAGGCACACAAATTGGAACCTTTTAGTCTGGGTTTCTCCCTTCCCCACATAAAACCAGATATAATTTTCCCTGAATCAGTTAAAAGGGTTCTCCGACTTGTCAGAGGGATCATGCCAAACAAATAGTTAAATGTAGGTGCTATATTAATTTTAATGGTTTGGAACCTTTCCCACAGCATGACCACACCCCGAGGTCCAATTTCAGTGCATCTATAATTAAAGTGTAAATATCATCCTGTAGCATGTTCCTAGAACTTGGTTAATATACATGCCCAAGTATTTTAGCATTCAGCATAACAAACAGAAGGGTAGGGTTTCCACTAAGGCTATTGTAGTGGCAGGAGTCATTGGAAGCCTTCACATTTAGACCAATTGTTCTTATACCTGGAGAACTATTTGATTCACCACTGCCACAGATGGCTCCAGGGTGATAGAAATAGTCAGCATAATGATGTTCACATATAGAAAGCATTTAGCTCCCACGGAGTTGTCATTGTGCCTTTGATTTGTTCATCCTGCCGCATAGCAATTGCTAGGGGCTCAAGAGCCATTAGGAACAATAGGGGTGAGATGGTGTAACCCTGCCTAATGCCACAGTGAATTTGAAAAAAGGAGAGGTGTAACCATTGCAGGTGATCGATGTCGTCAGTTTATAATACAGCCCCTTAGTCAGGGAGAGTTCCATTGTTAGAAAGATGTACCCCCCATTCCACCCTATTGAATGTGTTTTCATCATCAAGGGAGAAAATAACTTTTTTGTCAAAATCTTCTCTGACTTGTAAAAGAATGTAGGAGAGAATACAAAAATGATTAGGCGAGTAGCAGCCTGGTACAAAACCGACTTGCATGGGGTAAATCGGAAGAAGGATGAGTGTTTTCAAATGATTCACAAGGACTTTAGCTAGGATTTTGACATCTGCATTCAGAAGTAAGATGGGACTGTAACTAAATCATTTCAGGGGGTCCTCACTAGACTTAGGGATAACTTAAATCTTGGCCCTGACAAATTTGTCCCTAAAGTGGCCTGTTTCCAAGACATCTTAAAAAACTGATGCCAACAAAGGAACAATCAGAGGCTTGGTTATATTTTAAAATTCCATAGAAAAAACATTTTCCTCATGTGCCTTACTAGTAGCCATAGAGTCCATTGCCTCCACAATTTCCTCTTCTGATATGTCCCTGATGGTCTGCTGTTTGGTCAGTCGTGGTATATGCAAGTCCTTAAAAATTGCATCCTGAGTGTCTGGGTCAGGGTGAGTATCAAAGGTATAGAGGGTCTCATACTATTTTTGAAATTCTGATGTGATTTCCTTCAGATGTGTGATCAATTCCTATCCAGAATTATGAAGTGCCGCAATTGGACAGTTCTTGTTGGAGCTGTGCCGCCAACATGTGACCTGCCGTCTCTCCATTTTCATAATGTTGTTGACAGATGTGGAATTTGGATTTCTCCACCTCCCACATGTATATGTCATTAAACTTTATTTTACTTTTAGAAGGGTGCTTTTAGGTCACCACACATCTGAGAATGCGAGTAAACCTTTGGCAAGGAAAGGACTATTTATTCTAAGCAAATTCTAGCATTCTGTGTACACCTCTTTGGGCTGGCCATGTCCTTCATCAGGAGTCCACAAATGCAAGCTTTACCCACTCCCCCACCGTGTGTCTCAACTGTGCATTAGTGTGTCTATTGACCTGAAGGAACTGACCAAGATGAGAATGTATCTGTGCTTTGTCATGGGGATCCCTAAAGTGTGAAATGTTCATATTCCATGGACCCTTAAGCAGAGTCTTCAGATGCACATCTATTTGAATGTCAGTAAGATTGTGGTCTGAGACACCACCAGGTGATATAGCAGCATGTAAAAGATGTCCTGCAAGAAGTGGTGTTATGGGACAATAATCAATCCTAGTATGATTATTATTATTATGGGTCATGAGATGAAGGTGTAGTCCCTTTCGGCGGGATGAAGGAGATATTAGGGTACTGTCAGTGTGTAATCTTGAATCTGATCCAGTAGCATACGTCTGTCCATATCATGGCGTAACTCAGGTGTACCTGACCTTCCAATATGGGATCCACCATAACTTTCTTGTCTTCCCCCATCAATACCTTGGTAGTACCAAAGGAGGTGGGAAGCCTACATATACAAGAACAAAACATACCTTGATGGTACCAAAGAAGGTGAGAAGTCTACACATTCAAGAACGAAAAATGTTTTGTCACTTGTTGGTGCATATAGGGACTCAATAATAAGGGAAGTTCCACGTACTTTAAGTTTTGCAAACACATACCTCCCCTCCAGCTCTATTGCATTTTGTAGGACCTTGTGTGTAAATGATGTTTAAAGAAGTATCGCCCCCCCTTTTTTCTGGAAGTGTCCCTGGGTGGATGTCAAATCATCTTTTCCATTGTTGTAGTTTGCTTGGATAACATGTCCCACTTGTTCCCTGTGGAGCTTGGCACTATCTTCTGGGGTCAGTTGTGTCTGTTGTAGTGATGCGCTATTCTGCCTTTGATGACCAAGAAATGTGAGTGTTTTCTTATGTTTAATGTAATGCGTCCGGTCGTTAAATTGAGAGAGACTATTCTCAGTAGTTTCGGGTTGCCTATAGGTGTCAGGTATGCTTGTCATGCCATGAGTAAATGGGATAAATTGGACGAATATGGAGAAGACCTTGTATCCTTGTGTTATGGTATACCCCTTCACCAGGAAGAGTATAGCCAAGGGCGTGAAAAGTCAGAAAACCCCACCTAACGTGTGAGTATGATTAACTATCCATGGAGACATCAAATCGTATAAATAATGTTCCCCGGGCCCTACTGAAGTTGGAATGGGGAAAGTTGAGTGTCAGAACCATATCCTAAAAAATCTTTATACTCAAGGCATGGGTTGAAGACGCAACCTCGGCATCACGGCCCCAGGCCATGAAACAATTGTTGGATATACCAGACTGGCAAGTAATAACGTCAAACCTCACTAAACATGGAGGCTGAACACCTAGAGATCTGAAATTGTATCTTCAGGATCATGAGATAAAGAGAGTGAATGTGATAGGAACATAACGTGGAAGGTAATTTTCTGGTCCCTGGCATGCTGGTACAGAGATTATGCAGCCTTAGACCATCAAAGGTTTGATGTTTCTCTAGGTAATGGAATGGCCAATGACCAGCCTGATGTTCTGGTCAGGTCTCATCTATAAAGGACTGAAGACTTGGGATACTTTGTCCAGTAGGAGACATGGTGTGGCAGGTATCCAGGGGTATATGGTTCACAGTGGCCTCACCACTCACACTTTAAGGGGTGATTTGTCCCTCAGAGGAGCAGGTTTTTCAGGGGCAATGTTTGCTATTCTTTAGCCAATTCTGCAACAATGTTTCCCACCAAAGTCACTCTTCCTGTCAAAGTCCTCTGTCTGCTTCCCAATCTTCAGTGTTGTCAGTGATTCTAATGCTGTTGAAGGCACTGTGTCCATGAGTGTTTCATCCAATTCATCCATAAAGACTTTCAAGTCTTCTAGCATCACCGCTGGTTCCAGGAGGCCATATTTAATGTCCTTTTTGTAATCCAGGATGGAATAATAAGAAACGTTCCCTTTTGGCATTGGTATCAGGAGAGAAGTCTGCTGCAAAAAATGGCTAGTTATTGCCAGATTGATAAGTACCATGTTTCTTTGCAGTCATTAATATCAGTTAGGCCTGTTGGTGGTGGGCACAGCAGTTTAGAATATATTTGTGGTATGCTGTGGAGGTGTAGAAGCGTGACCACACCCGGTGTGCTCGGTGAAATTTAGGCCTGGGCAAAATTCGAATTATACCGGAGAAATTGGCATAATTTTGGATAACAGATTACGTCAAATTGCCAAGATGAGGCCATTAACAAAAATGAATGTGTCCATCTATAACAAAACTGGTGCTCATGTAAAGCGCTCTGATACCCGATGTCTCGGGTCTAGTTCGCGCTATATAAAACACTAAAAAAAAAATACAAAAAAAAATACAAAAATTAAACCATATTGCATAATTTTTTTGGGTGGGGGATTTTACAGTGAGATGTACAATTCGGGAAATTTCAGAATGAGAGAGGCATTTCAGGTAGACTTTTACCTGAGCAGGCTGGGTAATTTTGGAGTGCAAAACTGCAAATCTGAACGCGAATGGTAGTGTTGTGAAAGCGAGCAGCAGTTCCTTTAATGTGGGATGTTAACAAATATTTCAGGTAGATTTTTTATCTGACCGGACCATTCGGGTAATTTTTGAGTGCAAAACTACATATCTTAATGTGAGTGGCAGTGTGTTGAATGCAAGCAACTGAAAATCAACTTGAAATTACATTTTCGAGTTTAATTTTTACCTGAACAGACTGTTCAAGTACTGTGTTGAACTTGAGATGCAAATCAAATTTAAAAAACTTTATGCGGCTCAAGGCAATAAAAGCAAAATGCACATACATTAAATAAAAAAACATAGACAAATTCATTACAAAAGAATAAAGCAGATATAAAATACAGCATTACAGACGTCCCATAACGCTTCCGTGATAAATGCACTCTTGATAAAATTTAAAACAGCATGGCAAATATCAGGTGAAGGTAATTTCTGTAGATATACCAAGGCAGCATGACGTTGTCCAATGTTAGCAGCGCACAGCTGCGGTACCAAGAAACGTCTGCACAGAACACTATAAATTGTTCAAAATACTGTAAGTGGCTTGTTCTTTGAAGTTGGGGTAAATTGTAATAACATATAGGGAGCGAATCGAACCACTGCCCTGTATTGGAAAAGCAATTAAAAAATGCACAATACTGACTCTAAAACGAGTAAGATAAAATCTGTACTGAGAATTTTGGATAAAAGTCAGATACGGTTTTAGCCCTGCAGAAACACATAGAGCTGAATGCGCAACCACTGTCCTCAAATATTCTACCTTTAAATTCCGCATCCTCTCCTTATTTGTTAAATATGTGTTTTTAATGGTATTTTTAAAGACTATACCTAAAACCCCGGGTTACCATAATACTGGGGGACACCTATGTCAGAGAAAGTATGTTTCAGATATAGAAATCAAGGAATTCGGAGTACAGTATCAAGGTCCAGGCAATTAATCAAAAGGGTTTTTGGGAATCCTGACTTCGGTTGATGCCTGATTGTATGCCATAATAAAATAGGGGCCAACTCAATCAAATCCTCCAGGTATTCCTACTTGTGACAGATTATATTAGCTGTGGACCTTGGTACTGTCAACAACTTACGCAGAAAGCTACCTTCAATTCTCTGAAGTAAAAGAGAGTTAGTATGACCCCAAACACCAGTTCCGCATAAGACCACTGAAGAGCATTTTGCATTATAAACATGAATAAGTATCTTCACAGGTCTATGTCGGGGTCTTGATGCAAATCCAAAGACTGCATCAACAGCTCTCTGGAACTGAATAGACCTGATGTTAAGTATATAGGACTATTTTAGCTCCTCGTCAAAAGGGATACCCAGATAGGTACAATTTTTAACATTATTTGTCAATGAGGACCGTATCACATGTATTGGTACCTTAGTTTTTTAAGATCCTGATACCAAGGTGTAAGACTTAGGCATATTTACCTTTAGGTCAAGCAAGTTCATAAAGGAGGCAAATCCATGCAACAAAATCTGTAACCCATTTGCTGTTTTTGCAAGAGGACATGATCGTCCACGTATTAGAGAACAGGGATAGCTCGCTCCCCAGTCTGGGGCATATCCCTGCCACAAATCGTTAAATAGTCATCCAGGCCATTTATATAAAGTGAAAAGAGGAAGGGGCCCAAAATACATCCTGGCCTGACCCTCTGAAAGACTTAATACATGAGGTACAGTATCCATCTTGGGAGTAACATGCTTTCACAAAGGTGTCCCAGTGCAAGCAACAAAGAAGATCAATCATAGCTTGTTCAACCCCCATGGATTTTGGCAGGTCCCATAATTTTGCACGGTTTACAGTCTCAAAGACACAGGAGAGGTCCATAAAGGCCATATGAATGGCACCTCCCCTAGCCCTCACATACTTCCCTAAAATCAAAAACAGATTAAGACTTTGCTCGGAATTCCCTATACACTGGCGAAACTAAATTGAACGTCTGAAATGATGATATTATCCTCCACCCATTTCTACAGTTTAGACAATAAAATGCAACCCAATATTTTAGAGGAAGTATTGAGTAAAGATAAGGGACGGTAACAGGAGGGGTGATTTCTATCCCCCTTTTTAAATATGGGGACAATGATTGCATCTTTCCAGGTGTACGGGAGTGGACCAACAATTACTGCATGGAACACATATGTCACTAAAGGCCACCATAAGTCCACATAAGCCTTAAAAATGTCGTCCAGGACCCTATCATGCCCAGGGGCTTTCCCACAGGTGGTTTGTAAATGGCATCTATTACCTCACTTAGACTGAGTGACTGACTAAAAGCGCAGGCAGATGCCATATCCATATCGGGCGATACATCCTCATGCAATGATGCATTTCCTGTGGCAGCATGAAACAGTGTTCTAAAATTTTCCTCCCAACTATCCGCACTAATGTGACATACAAGTTTCGGTTCCTCGCACACTGAAGGTGGGACGCAGCAGGCTTGTGCTAGGCTGCAGACCTCTTTCTGACACCCAGTGCCCCATCTCCTCCTCCCACAGCCCTTCGGAGCTCGTGCCGCCCACCACCCTCCTCCCCTGTATTGGAGTTTGCGCCAGTGCCCGAGCCCACATCGCCGGTGCCACTGATAGTAAACATCGCTGCAGGGGTTCTGGAGGCAGTCAGGTGGTCGTGTTTGAGCGGGCACTAGAGGTGGCAGGAGGTAGACTTACCAGGACTTCCGAGCTGCTGTGTGCCAGGTAATTGGGAGTCACGTGGATGGGGGCAGCATCTCTTGTCATGTAGTACCTATAAAACCTGTGCAGGATCTGCGCGTTTAGACAACATACACTGTAGGATTGGTGTCAGACTGATTCTAGACACCCCCACTGGGTATGTTGGCCTGTGTACCAGCTAGCTCACTGTACCACTAGAAACTCCTCTTACCAGGGAGAGAATAGTTCTTGGCAACTATCAAACATGACAACCCTGATCCCTCAGGACCGTGGAAACAGTGTACTACTTTTCACTCAGTCTGTCGTGCTCACTTATCTCAGAGAGATACACAGAATAAACGGTATGGACGTTTTTCAATAAGTATTTATTGAACAGTCGTTATTTTAGTGTAAAATAGATGTGCTGAAACAACCATTAGACAGTAACAGATATAAATGAAGCACTAAGAAAGTAAAAGGATGGTAGATTTCTACCATTTTGCTATAACTATGAATACAGGCAAGTATATAAAATAAATGACAATAAAATGCGTACTCCTATGATGCTACCCTAACTAGATGTACCTAAGTGTACCTAACATGTATGTAGGTGTTAAGCCAAGAATCCCTCTAGCATAAAGTCAACCCCATTACCTGAAGTGAGAGACTGTAGGACCCCGTCTTGGTCTCGAGTTGGACACCCCGCAAAGGATGTTAGACCACTGCGAGCTGGAGTATCTGCATGCAGCAACCTCAGCGTCTCGCGTCTGTGTGTCGGCAGGGAAATCCTGATCTCCTCTCTTTGTCTCAGCAAGATGTGATGTTTATATACTCAAAGGTCTCCCTGGGGGTTCTACCTTGCTGTGTCACTTGTCGGACTTAGGATGACGTCGGGAATGAACTTTATACATAGTTATTATACAGGATATGGTAGTCCTGCTGAGTTTCCAAGAATCCTCATGCATAATGTATGAGGCTTTTACGAGGGAAAATCCCGTGTTCTGTGTGCAGTGTCATATCTAGGCAAAAGGTCAGTCCCCAAGAATCGTTATCTGTGTAATGTAGGGGAGAGTATAGGTGAAAGGTTACGATGTTACCTGAGCCTATATTGGGGTACCTATATGGAATATAACACCCACTCCTCATCCGACTGGATGACATAATTAAATTCTAATGTACTACTAGGCTGTCTAGTGTAAAACAATCGTTTTGCTAGAAAATTGTACAAAATTTCTAAAATATGGAAAAAGAAAAAATTGTCACTCAAGCAATAGCACTAATGTGTCCGTATATATAGTTCGAACCACTACAAGCATCGGAAAGCCATGCAGGTCATAAAATGTGTCAATTGTTTTGGTGTTCCATATTTTAGAAATTTTTGTCATGTCGTGTAGTAATGAAATGTTTTTGTTTGTGCATTTGCCTGTGGGAATCTAACCCATGAATAGAATACCTCTGTTCTAAATAATTTGTGTGCCTCAATCACAAAGGTTACTGGCCCACCCCTAGCTGTTAAACCATATGAAGCTAGATTTAGGGTGATGGCATTTGTAACATTTTTTGTAATTTGTATTGCATCTGCATCTTCTTCTTCAGCTGAGAGATTTAGCTCATGTACAGCATTATCCACTTGCTCAGTCATTGTTTTTTAGTAATAAGAGTTCTCCAAGGGAACCAAGATAAGGTGTTATGCACAAAGAGGAACAATGTGTCCTTCAAGCTTGATTAACCAACAGCCAATAAATAGGATTTTGCCTACTCAGCTGCAGCGGATTTTTGTACCCTCCCACTCCAGACATCTCTGGGGAAATGTGAGTAGGGGTCTCTGAGAATAGCACAACTGAACTACTCAGATTTGACTGTTAAATAAGTACCCAACCAACGTTGGCAGCGCCATGTCGTATAGTTCCCATAAAACCTGTATAATTTTCAGGAAGTGTTGTGGGTTTGTGATGCCTCTTCATCAGTGTCCTAAAAACTGAGAAAGCTAAAACCTTGGAAATGCAGTACCTGGTACAAATAACACATGTATTCTTTACATGACTAGAAAGAAGGCATGTAGTATCTGCCCTACCCCTTCTCTAGCTCCATTAACTGAATTCTAGGCTAATAGGGTGTTCGTTAATCATGATGGTATGACATATCCCATCCTGCCTGTCCATTAATGTCAACCATGGCCTAACACATGGACAGTATCAATTTCCACTCTAAAGTTTACTAAGTTGTGCATCCCCACACTAGTGCTCACTCTAAGCTAATACCTAGTCTCACAAAGCAATGCTTTAAAAAATGAGAGCGCGATCCTGAATGCAAACATTCTTCCGCAGCCAACTCTAGGCTCAGTGGACAGGTCTTATCGGCATGAATTGTTGTTCTCTGGTGATTGGTTGACACTTTATTATTGTGCTGATATCCCTCATTAGCGCAATGGATCGGAATTCTGCCGCTCATGGAACTTTGCGGAATTTCGCAGAGTTTTTAGGTAACTCTGCGAAATTCCTCACAGTAAAATACTGTGAGTTCCGCCCACTCCTACGTTTTAGGTAAAGCATTGTAGGAAGGTGGAATCTGAATATATGGTTGCCCCCACTTTTTGTATGGTGTTTTGCTGGTTTATGACTTAGTTGGACTGGGATCCTGCTATTCAGGGCCCCAGTCTATCTGCTTTCTCTGTAAAATGGTTTCCATGTGCCTTAGGCACATCTCTGATTGGAATCTGGAGTGCCCTTATAAGTCCCTAGTATATGGTATACTATGTACCAAGGGCATAGGTACCTCAGAGGCCTACCCGGGGCTGCAGCACGTATTGTGCCACCCCTGGACGGCCATCCAAACTGACACCACAGGTCTGCTACTGCAGCCTGGGTAAGGTGGTGCATGCACCCCTTACTGTGATATAGGTTACCTATATCACTAAATACATACACACATATAAACCTATAAGTCACTCCTAAGGCAGGCCTTATCAATCCTAAAGGCAGAGTGCATGGTTCCTATGTGAGAGGGTGCCCCTGCATGAGCAGGGCCCCTCTGCAGCGTTCGGAGACCATCTCTGATGCTGTTTGTAGTGCAGCCTGACCATATACTCTTAAGCGCATTATATCCTCGCGGTAAAATGCTAACTTTGGAATGGCTGCACCTAAACATGTCGTGTTTGGTGTCAAACATCTTGGAATACTACCCCCCGCCAATCCTGGCGGCGGGGGTAGCATTCCACCCTTCTAGAGGAAAGACATGTTAACTCTGGCTTACCCGGTAACTTCTTTCTGAAGCCCTGGCATCACAAAATGGATGCTGCTGCCACAGACACAAGTCTGGCCTCCTGCTGCTGGACGAAACTCCGGCAGGGGAGGCCTGGACAATAGGTTTCCTGTTGCAGGGAGGTGTGACCACCTCCCCAGACAGGATAATGTGTATTGGGGCTGGGTGGGTGCACTCTTAGAGTGCTTTGAAGTCCTGCACTGGGGGAGCAAAAGGCTCCTCTGTGCATATGCCAGTTCAAACCAGCTCAGGGGCTACCTGCCCCTGCTCTGGCGCGAAACTGGACAAAGGGAAGTGGGTGTAGCCACCCCTCCCTTGACCCTCCCATAGGTGGGGTCATAGAGTTAGTCCAACCCCTATTTTTAGAATAAAGGTAGGAACCCAGTCCTTAGGACTTTAGATTATACCTGGACGAAACTCTGAAACTGAATCCTGGACCTTCCATGCTCTACTCACGATTAGAGGACTGAAGAATCTCCCTTGGGGTCAAGGAGTGACTCCCCTGCTTGGCAGGCACCAAAGAAGCATCTGTCTGGTTCGCATTTCTGAAGCTCCCGTCGGACGCCGAAGTCATCGCATCACCAGAGGTGGATTCTCAGACTTCCCCGAGGCTACCCTGAGTCCCCAGCAAAGCTGAGGCCCGTGGCTATCGTAGGTGACTTGAGACTGTGACCCCTGGACACCGAGCACATTTGCAAGTGCACCATCTTCTAGGTCTCCCAAGAAGTCGTGCTTTGGGCTCCGAGTAGCCCTAGCCTCCAGCACCACCTGCACTGAAGATCACTGGCCTCCACTCCACGAGTGTCCTGTAAGCCAGCTCCACGTGCGGCGTCACGAGGCTCCATTGCGGTTGCTAGCCCATTAGCTAGTAGCCCTTAACGAAGGCCAATCTTTCCCTTACTTGGCATCCTGGTTGCTCCAGGCCTGCCCTCACTTACCCTCGCTGGGTGAGTTCCACAGACCTTGCTGGTCTGCACCATCGACGATCTACATCTTACTCGAGACTTGCCGTTGCCAAGGCTTGTTGGGTCCAATCCGGTCGCCGACACCTCAGCACTCGACAAACATTGAGCACCAGCCCGAATCCTGCTCCTGGTCGCCGACAACGCCTCCCGGACCTCGTGGCTGAAGAGTCAAGACGACCGTCAATGCACCTGAAGCACTCGACATCGGTGGGCATCTGTCCATCGCCTTCCTGGTCACTGGCTAGTGACCCAGACTCTGTCCCCTCTGCTTTCAGGTTCACCAGAACTCCGATCCACTCTTGGATCCACCCGGACACTTTTCTCTTGGCCGCCAGCAGCACTTTGCAGCAGATCGCCATTCGAATCGGCAGACGAAACCCGACCCCGAAAGGCACCTATGCCCCCGGCTTCCCTGGGTGAGGGTAACACGAGTACTCCGGTGCTCCCGTGGGTAGAGACTCTTCAAAGTCCTAGATCTCAAAGGGTTTTGTCCTAGTCCTCTTTTAAGTGTCCCTTTCCTCTATTTTCCCGATCCCGACTTTCTCCATAGAAGTTAACGGCGTATCGCGGTTGTGTATTTACACTGCACGCGTCTCCCGTGGGTCCCCTGTGTCACTACCTTGGGTGGTTCCTTGTGGTCCAAGCACTTCTAGAGGCTCTAGGCCTAGTGTCTAGTTCAGTCGTGGTTCGCATACCACTTTATTGGTATATGGTTTGGTACGCCCCTAGGGCCCAAACGTGTATTTGTGCTATTACTGTGATTTAAGATCTTATAACCTATGTACTTGAACTCTAGCCTCATAAAGAGACTAGAGGGGTGTGTTTAGTAATAAATACATATATTTTGAATATATACCTGGTGTGGTGCTCTTTCATTTGGTCACTCAAGAGATTATAGACTGGTAAAACAAGCTGCTTTACATTCCTTCAAGACTTAGCCTGAAGGCTGCTCTCCATAGCTACCACTAGGATAGCTTTCAATAAGGTTGTCTTTAACCTATCTACCATAAGAGTCGATTTGGACTGGTGCAAGGTGCCCACTATAATTAGTGGACAGCATATGCCAGGCCAACTTCTCACAAGCATGTCCGTGATACTCTGACACAATTAGGAGAAGACTTACATAATAGTACTCACAGTCCTCTTGGGCTCCAAAGGCAAGGGCATTGCCTTCAATCAATTTACTCAAATAGCAATCTGGTCTACATGGTCTCAGCTGGTGGACATAACTCTATTAGTCAAAAACATGATGGATCTATTCGAGGCGGGGTCGTGTGTCGTAATAAGATCAAGATGCTTGACCACACACAATGGATTATGGTCACTTTAACAATGTGCGAATACCTTAATTTCAACAAACGCAGATATCAAACCTCTAGATATTAGAATAAAATCAATTGTACTAGAAGTTCCATGGCTTTTGTATGTGCATATTGTTTGTGTAGTAGAAGAATCGGTTTCCTGCGCCATTACTAAATTCATTTTTAGAAGCAACTTGTTGAGTGCTTCCTCATAAGGGGAATAGTTAAAATGTAAAAATCTACCTGGATCAGATTTATCAGGCCACATACCCTTTGATCTGAGATTTTTACATGACATGATGTTGAAATCCCCCACCCTTATAATAGAAATTGGGGAACCAAGATCTTCCACAATCTTAGTTAAAGAATCGTCAAGTTGGTCAATGACCTCTGTGTATCTGGTGTCAAAGATGTTATAATAATAATTAGTCAGTAAAAGATCCAATTGACTAGAACATCCGCAGTGCAACATTTGACACCAAGTAGTGCTCCTAATAACTTCAACCCTTGCATTTGTTAATTTCACTGAAATATGCACTGCCAACCCTCGTTTCACTCTCCCTGCTGACACCTGTAAAGCTGGGGAGCATAAAGATGTAAATCCAACAAATTCAAGATTTTCCAGTATCCACGTTTCCTGACAGCACACTATATTGTTACCCAAGATGAAATTTAACCAGTCCATATTAGATAACTTTGACCTAGCCCCAGCAATATTCTACGATAAGATTTTGAGACTCCCACAGTTTTTTCCCCCTTGTAGGAATAGGGTTAACACAGCATACAGGACCTTTAGATGGGCTTTTCCCCCATTCTACCTCGCGAGTTATGCCATGACCTATTTTACAGTTCCCAAGTCAATCAGTATCTGTAAAACCAGCCAGATGGGTGAAAAGATTCACAGTTGGAGCATTGTAGTGAATGGCCCTATGTGCCCTGGGTAGAGTTTATAGTGCAGATTACAGGTCTTGGGGTTTGTAAAAATAGCCTAGGGAATAAGCATGAATTGTAATTCAAATGACACAACAAATGTTTCACAATTACTGGGTTCCTGAAATGAATCACTACACAATCACCTTTGCCTTTCTTTTGGCCATAACCCACCCAACCCACCCTTCTCACTAAATAAGTCCTCATAACATCTTGCATTCAAGTTTAACCAATGATCAACCTTATTCTATATGGCCTTCTCATCTTCTGTTTTCGGAGTACAGAGAGGGGACTCCAGCACAATAATATAAGAGGTGCATTGTGGGGAAAGGTGCAATGTTGTAACCTGCCCAGATTCCATAAGAGAGCCATTCAATGAATATGATGTCCCAGGGTATAATGAGTCTCAATAAGAACACCTCTGCACTTCAGATGGTAAGGATGAACATGATGGACATTGTTCATTAGAACTGGATGCTACTCCCCTGGGCACCCCTTGGTCCCCTGCCCTCAAATATCTTGGATAGTCTGAGTCGTTGGCGCACTAGAAACAATAGTGTGCTCTGTGTTATGGTCTTTAACACACTCACAGGATTAATGGAGTTAACGGTCAACTGTGCAAGGGCAGAGTTGATAGCATCCAGGCTATCAGTTAGCGCTTTAAGGCTCTCAGCCAAAAACATTAACTTGGCACAAATTAAATCTGTTATGCCTGTCAGACCAAAGGATGTCGATAAGGGCACACCCTCATTTGATAAAGGCGCAGGATCTTGAGGCTCCTGCAGTCTCGGGGGGTTCTTTTGTCATTTAGGAGCAGGCATCCGGGTAGAATCAGGAGATTCTGGCAAGGAGTGGGACAACAGATCAGGGGTAAAGTTAACGTTGGATAAGTCAATCAATTGAGCATCCACTGGAAAATTAGGAACAACAGGTTTTGAGTAGTAGTAATAATAGAGGATTCATGAGTCAATGATAAATGTCTCTCCGCTATTTCAGTTTCCTTTGAGATTACCCCTACTGCTCGATTCAAGACGTCCTCCATGGTTTTTTGGATGTCTTACCCCACTAGAGTGACCCCGGCATCTTATGCTTCACCATATTATCCAGGAGGGAAAAAGAAAGAAAGAACTTCACACCACATAGTGTGTCAGAGCAACACCCTTTGAGTTACTAGCCACCGCCTCCACCCACAGGTTTTTTCCTGATTTAGTACTCACAGTTCATAGATAGCTATTCCTTCAGTATTGCTCCACTTGCTGTGCCCTACTGTGCTTTGTACCTCTTCAACCCCTCATCAACCTCTCTCTCTCTCCAATATCTGATACCCGCACTGTAGGCTATAGGCATGGGTGGCATGGTTGCTATAGTGGCACAGCACTGCCAAACACAATCAAAGTCAATAGTCACAGACCCCCACTGCGGTTTCTCACAGGATCCCACACCATTGGGAAATGAGAGTCATAAGATGATCAAATGCTCAATGCTTTAAACCTGGGGCTGGGGGAGGCAGGAGGAGGCTCACTTTCATAGCTCCCCCTATGCATTAGAGCCATATAGATCCCCTGAGGAAAAAAGTGCACCCAAGGACAAGACAATCACACGTTTCTTTCCCTGGCTCCCCATGGAGTATCAAAGTAACACAAGAAGGGAGTGAAGAGGTAATGCTCAAAAGAGCAGAACAGGTGGATACGTCCTCCTCAAGTTATATTGTCAAAAAACAAAGGGATCCACCCTTATCGGAAAGTATAGAAGTGTTCCTCGGAGCCGCGGCGAGGCAGTGTCCTGGTGAGGAGGTAACCTTGATATTTGTGTGACTATAGGTACCCCTTCCCTCCCGTTTTGAAGGCTCATGGGGCATTATCTGGGTGATATAAGAAACCCATTCAGCAATATACCTACTGGGAACGCATTCAGCAATATACCTACTGGGGTATAGTATACTATGCATGTTAAATTTATGTGCACCACTTAGTTAGGATTATATGTAAATACACAGTTGTTTTGATTTGAGTGTAGAAGGGATCTCTTCTAGGTCCTGATGAGAAGCCAGGGGAGGGCTTCGAAACATGTCGACACAGGAGACACTGCTCATTAACGCACTGTATCTCCATCTCATTCCCCACTTTTAACGATACCAGCTCAAAGGAACATTAAAATTTATTTTTCCCACTGAGCCAGGTATTTTTTTATTTTTTACCATTCACCATTCACCATTCACTCACTTCTGACCCTTCCACTCACACTCCTACACTACACATAGTATTGTTTTTCATAACCAGTGCTCCCACGTAGTCATAGGTCGTAGCACGCCCCGTCCTGCAGCGGGGCGGGAAGACCCCGATGATGAAGCATGCCACCAAGGGTCCTTTTGGTGGGTATGGGGTATTTAAACAAAGCTGTGTGCTTTCCACCATTGTAGGAGACACACGTAGTCTGGAGGAACACTTCTATACTTTCCGATAAGGGTGGATCCCCATGGAGTATGACATGCCTGTATGTTCATGTAACTATGCTAATTACACCCACCCCTAGTGAATTCTAAGGGGGGATCAAAAGTAATACCAAGAGTTGCAAATATGAAGGTACTGAGGACGGCCACAAGGTCATTTTTCTCTATATGTTCTAGAACACCGGAGATTCTGACAAAATCCATTGTTTTCTTGTGAAGGGGCCACAGCTCACTTCCCCAGTCCAGCTGTTTGTCCAATCATGCCTTCACCTCTGTGAGCCATTGCTCCACAATTGTTAATTGCGTCTTGAAAGCAGTCACCTCTCCACAGAATGGTTGCATTTCCGCAGTCATAGCTTCCACCGCTGTATTCACAGAACCCATAGAGACCTTATTGTCCGCTAGTTCTTTCAGCCAGGTAGCCATGGTTGTGTCCAAGACTATAGGGGTAGCCATCTTGTTTCTGGTTGAGGTTGGCATAATAGGGATCTTAGCAACTGCTCCTGAGAAAGGGAGTTGTCACACGTGTTTGGCCTTCAGCATGAATCTCAGAGTGGGAGAATCGATTAACGTAATGCAGGGGGCAGTACACCTGATATGCTTCATAAGGTGATCCCTCAAATGTCTTTACTTACTGTGGTTAGGGTAGAGTTGTAGGATCCTGCAGACATGGCGGAATGTTACAGATGTTTGTGTGTGTGCACCATTCCCTCACAGGCTAGGGGTTGGCCCGTCGAGAGCACATGTAAACATGGGGAGGGTATGCATGTAGCTGAGGTCTCCATATTGACTTTCACCAGTGACAGCTGTTTAAAGTTCCCCCACATCTATCCGTGAGGTTGTCAAATTCGGCACACCTCATTGAAAGCTAATACTTGAGGCGATGTAAAGGGCAGGCAGACGCTGGGCACTGCTAAACTGTGAAATTGCATACCCCTTCTGGATGGTGTGTGGGTGCATCAGTAGTGGTCATGTTCCATACAACACATGCTCTGGAGGTGCAAGCCCGTTCTAAGATGGCTGCTATAGTTTTAGATTAGAGTCCCCCTTCATGGTGGTTTCAGGAAATCAGTGCCGGTACATGCCCTGTAGTTGTCCCAGATCGGGCTCCCACCCACCAATACTCGGTAAGAAATCCCACGCTATGTCGCAGATGATGCACCTCCTCACCTCTCTCTACCACCCTCTATCCAATGATCAAAACAGGTGTGCCACCTCTGTGCACTGTTCAGGGGGCTGCCTTCTTAGTTTTAAGGGTGCCAAGTCGCTATTAATCCCTCATGCCTGTGGATATTGTAGCTCGTCTCCTTGGGCAGCTGGATGAAGAAGGGAGCCTCATAGGTGGTATGGATCTGCACGCCAGATGCCACAGTTAATGGTAGGAAGGGCTGCTGCAAGTACAACGGCCTGATTGCATATTTCTGGTGTGTGGCAAGCCGTCAATGGTCCTTGGTGATTCACCAGGAAATCACCCCCCTGGGCACCACTCAGTGGCCACTTGCATATGCTGGTAGATTGCAGCCCATATCGCAGACCCGATGTTCACCACAGGAGCTGATCTAGAGTGATGCCATGCTGATCAGTACCAAGTCCCGCCTCCCGCTGCTACCTCTCACAAATGACTACATTTCGTAGCGCCTCTATAGCACAACCACTAATTTCAGACACAAACTAATTGTTCAAGGCTGTTATTGAAGGACCTGAGTGTTCTTTCCTTTTGGGAGGATGTGAGGGTGGCTGTAAAGAAATGGCATATGAAAACAGTAACTTTTTATTGCCTTTTATTTCAAAACTAGACAGTATTTTTCATCACATTTGTCTCTCAATGTCCACAAAGAGTTCCTACAACTCCGGGTTTTTCTTCCCTTGCATGTGTGACTCCCTCCTCTGGACTGGTGGTTCTCCATGGAAAAAAACAAAGAAGAAAATATCAAGTAAATGTATGCAAAAAAAACAAAAAAATAATACTAGAAATTCTTTTCCTTTCTTCTATATACTTAAGACTGCCCATTGGTTTCTTTTCTTATTCTTGTTGTTCTCACGTCTGCTCTTGTAGTACTCAGAAACAAAACAAAACCAAAAAAAAACTTTTAGAAAAAGAAATGTACTTGATAGGAAAATAAGCAAGCTTTTGCTATTTATTTCATTCGTATTTCTTCCGCTGTCAGGCTTATGGCTACATTTTCAGGTTTCCCCAATTCTCATCTGTGGGGCTATCCAATCATAATAGAATCTTGAGATTCTTGAGAGGGTATCATAATTTCAAAACCTTTCACCACCTTCCTTTTGTCATGGGAGAACTGGGAACTGATGCTTCTTAAATACTTAAATCTTCTCTCAAGGGTCTTTTAGTGTTTGACCCTCTTCTTTGTTCACTTCCAAATTTCCCGACACCCACCTGGAAACGCCAGAGCCCTCCAGGACTGTGGTGAGCTTATGGGTTTCACGGGTCCATGGAGCCAACATCCATCAACTCTGTCGAGTCCTCTGCATCCTTTAGAATCTCCTCATACGCAGTATCATTCTCCTTTGTGCTGCATGGAAGGCTCCTTGGTGCTCTTGCAGGCCCTGTGTGCTGCTCTCATAACTCATTCCTCTATGCTTCTCTTTTATCTTACATTTTCTCCACTATTCTATTACAAGTCCTCCCAGCCGGCGTTAGTCCTTCCTTTATGTTTCCCCATTCTCTCTCTGTCCTCCGTGTACTTTCTTTCGTGTCCCCTCCCTCCTGACTTTATCCGCCTTCTCTTTCTAGGACCCCTACAAGTCCTCTCCTCCAGCTGAAGTATGGGAGGATATTCTCCTCTGTCACAGAGAGACTGATCTCCTTTGATGTTGTCCCTGCATCATTACAAGCTAGTTTGGCAACGGTGGCTACCCACCAGATCATTCTTCTGAAAGACAGGCAATGATGCTTCACCAAACCCATCAGCTCAATGCATGATATTTGAGCAGACAAATCTATTTGGTGCTGAAGTTTAAAAATTGCATATGCTCCTCAAGGAGAAGTATCCTTCTTCCACTTTTAAACAGCAACAAAACTGACCTCCTTGCTTGGAGCAAGGAGAAAGCCTTCTTTTTAACATCCTTCCAGAAAGCAAAATCATGCTCCCACTCCCACAAACGCCAAAAGAAAGAATTCTCTGCGTGCTACCGACAGAAACAGACGAAGGGTTCACCAAGGAAACAGCTGTGATCCAGACTGTTCTGATGCTGGTCCGGCTTGCCAGTACGAGTACGCATCCAGTACTTGGTAGCAATATGGGATGAATCCACTTCAGATTCATGGGTGCTTCAGGTAGTCCATGAAGGTTATTTAATTGAGATTCTGGGACTACCAGCTCAAGTTATGCCCAGTTATGGGTGGGTGGAGCCTGCTTTTGCAGCCTTTTTCTGGCGATTCATGTTTCGAGGTGGTCTTCACCTCACATTTTAGTTTTTATCTCCAAAAAAGTAGAAATGGTTCTTTTTAAAACTAGCTTTTATGGTTTACAAAAATATAACATTTTATGTTGTTTATTTTGTATGTCAGTGAGTCTGAATAAGAGTCAGTGCAAGTAACGTACATAACAGAAGATGGGTGAGTGATACTATGTGTTAGAGAGCCACTGACAGATTGCATGGAAAGAAGCAAATGAGTGAAAGGCATTGTATTGTAGGGTTGCCTGCATGTCCTGCTCTACATCCAGGCACTGTATCCAAGCAACCACGGGCTGACAATCCTTAAATTACACGGCCTATGGCCATGCGCCCTGAGTTATGTGCAGCTAGAATATCTACCCAACCATTGGTGGCAAGCAACCCTGTAGTGCATGTCCACTAGCCACAAGCATCACGTATTGGCTACAGAGCCTGTGTCGGCCATGTGGGACGGGTATGCCCAGATGTGGGTCCCCTGCACACTGTGTCAGTGGACTCAAGCTATAACTGACTGATGAGCCGTAACTAGGGCGAAACCAGTCCTGGGTTGCTTGTATTACAGTTTAGGGGGAACCTGACATGTTCGGGCTGGACTGTTCCAATAGGTGCAGGGTCAAGACTGAAACCATATGGCTAGGTCCAAACTGAGGTGGCACAGTGTGCAAAATCATGATGGGCTGGTATGCAACCCAAGTAATTACCAGTGGCCCAAGAAACTACCAGTGGCTGAGATTAATTCAAGCCATCTATCCATCCATCACTGTTTTGTGTACTTGAAAACTAACTCAGTTACTTTTTTTAAATAGTTCTTTATTTAAAAACCTACTGAAATGATTTAGACCAAACCAAATAAAGCCCCCTTTCTGAATAAAGTTCTACTTTCATGCCAAGTTTGGAGTATATCCATTCACATTTTTTGCTATAGGCCCAAACAAAATATCCTATGTGAGATCAAATTGGAAAACCTATCTTTTTTCAACCCTCCTTTAAATGGGTTCACCTGCACGGAACTGCATGAAAATTAGCATGGCATACCTTAGCTGACTATGCTAAAAAAAAGGCTACATTTGGTACAGATCCAGGTAATGGGGCAAAAGACATCAAAGATCAAAAATGTCCTTTCGTTGGATGGTACTCGGAACCATAACTACATGTTTGTGTTCTTACGGTTAGCTTTGGTTATAACACCTCAAAGTATGTTTAGGTTTAACAAAATCTTAGAAATTCGCCTAAGAAACAACAGTTAACTGCAGTTATGGTTATGAATGAAAACTAAAAAAAACACTGAAATTCAAAAGTATGGTTAGGAGCACAATTCATAATTTGCAATACAGCCAGGGCAACCATAACTTGCACAAGAAATGCAATGCTTATGACCTCACCCTTTATAAAAAACATCTGCCATTAGAAATGTTGCAAATCATTTGACAGATGAGATCACATATTACATTACCCTTACCACTTTGACTGAGGCGATTTTGAATGTAGTAGCATTAGTTGGTTGATTTCGTGTTGTTGGGCCTCTATCCAGCAAACAGTTTTGGGTGTGAGCAGTAGGGGTACGCTGCAGATCCTTACCTGGTTAATATATGCCATGGCAGTGAAAATAAATGTGGCCCAACGACACATGTTATTTAGAGCAGCTTTATAAATAAACTAAATGTACTCATTTATTACCAGAGAACAACGGTCCAATTCAAGTTTATTACCATAGCACAGCAAACAATTGACAACAGAAAAAATACATTTTGCTGCCTGACAGATTGCATGTAACAAACAATAACTTTACCCAGGAAACAACTTCCCTAATAATTATAAAGTCCCTTCAATGTGATTTTACCTTGCTGCACAAATTTAACCCCTTTCATCCTGAATTTGGTTTAATACCTTTTCTTATGACAAATATACATGAATCAATGCCATGGCAGAAATCATGTATGCAGATGTGCTGAGTATAATTTGTTATTTATTACCATAGTTGACATAGGGAGGGAACATCTTGGCTCACTCGAGACTTCTCCTCGCGTACGTCATGGCCCTGCCCCAATCTTAACAATGGATAGTAAAAAGCCTATTAACCCTGCACATCTTGATGTAATATATATATATATATATATATATATTATCTACTGGCGGTCGCCAGTAGATAGTTATAGTTACAACCTATTATCCATAGGAAATCCGCGACATTCTATTTGAAATAACTCTCTTGCCGGTTGACGTATCTTCGCAAAATTTTCAAACTTTGTGGCCCGCTCCGGTCCGCTCCTACCCTGAAAGTCTCGGGGGATTCGTCAAGCGGGGGCCGAGAAAAAGGGGGTCCCAAAACGCGTTTTCCCCATGCAATTTTCCATAGGAAACTTTAGACACGGCTACAGCCCGAACTGCTGAACGGAATTACACCAAATTTGGCAAAGAGGTAGTTCTTGGTTCAGAAAGAACCCTTTTGTTAAATGGTGTAAATCCGTTCAGTAGTTGCTGAGAAAATCAAAAGTAAAAAGATAGTGATATCTATGGCCGAGTAGGGTCCGCGTACCCTCCCGATCACGAGCTGCATGTTAATTGGCTGTCAGCTGGCTGTCAACATTCCGATTCAGGAAATGTTGGCAGCCATTTTGTCCTCGGTAGAACCGAGGGACAGAAACAAGTGCGCAAAGCGCACAAAGGGGGCAGGGTAGAAACACCCTGACCCCTAGGTTTGCTCAGGGGTCCCACAAGGACCCCCTGGGCAAAAAATTTTTTTTTTTTAAAAATCGGCAGGATGCGCTCAGGGTGCGCGAATCCTGCCAAAAAATAAAAATCGAGCGCGGTCTCCGCGCTTCGATTGTATTTTGCCCCGGGTGGCCCAAGTCCCGGGGGCATGGTGGGGGCGGGATAATTTAATGTGTGGGGGCCTCAAGGGCCCCAAGCCCGAGGACCGCCACCCCCGGGGCTTTTTTAAAAATGATGCGGTAGGGCTCTGAGCCCTCCCGCAGCCCCAGGGACCACCACCTCCCGGGGCTTTTTTTTATTAATTAAAAACCTGTGTGGGGGCTCCAGCCCCCACACGCCCGGGACCGCCACCTCCCGGGGCACTAAACATTTAAATATGGGGGTCCGTTACGGACCCCAGAGCCCTGGGGACCACCACCTCCCGGGGCTGTGAACTGAATGGGAGGGGCCGCGCGGCCCCCTCCTGGAGCCCTTGATGGCCCTGGGGACCACCACCCCCAGGGCCGGCTCCTGCAGTGTCCCGGGTGCCTACCCCGGGACACTGCTGTTTGCAATGACACGACGGGAGCCTCGCGGCTCCCGTCCTGTCATTGCAAACTGCTTGGATATTGGAAGAGAGAGCAGGAAACCTGCTCTCTTCCAATATCCAAAGCCGATAGCTTTCCACATGGGGAGCAGCATGTTAGCTGCTCCCCATGTGTAGCAATGCCGGCTCCCGTAGGACACGGGGAGCCGGCGGGACTGTGGGGGATTGGGGACCCCCACAGTCCCCAACGAGAGGGCCAGCCCCGGGGGATGGGATCCCCGGGGCAAGTAGTGGCCCGGGAGGGGGCCACGCGGCCCCCTCACCCAAAAATATAAAAATAAAAAAATAAAAAAACGGAAAGGCCGGCCCCGGGGCTGGGGTCCCCGGGGCCTTAAATGGCCTGAGGAGGGGGCCACGCAGCCCCCTCCCTACGAAAAAAAAAAATCGAGGCCATGCCCCGGGGGATGGGGTCCCGGGGCCAATACAGGCCCAGGGAAGGGGGCCACGCGGCCCCCTTCCCGTTTTTTTAATTTGTAATTAAAAAAAGGGGTAAGGCCCTGGGGGATGGGGTCCCCAGGGCATAAAAACTGGAAAAAGGAAGGGGGCCACAGAGCCCCCTTCAGGGACAAATTATTATTTTTTTTTTTAAACGATCGGGCCCGCAGGCCCCGCCCCTTCCTTCACCACTCTGCAAACGCGCCCTGGCGCGTTTGCAGAGGGGAACAATTCCCCTTGAATACTGGGGGTCCCTGGGGCCAACTAGCCCACCAGGAACCTCCAGTATGCGCCAGGGGGCTGCCTTGCAGAGAGGTGTACAGAGGCCACGCCCCTTTTACACCTCTCTGCAACGCAGCTCTGTGGCGCTTTTGGAGGTATATGGTGGGCTAGTTGGACTCCGGGGACCCTCAGGATTCAAGGGGACTTAATTCCCCAACTTAAAACGCGCCACGGGCGCGTTTGCACAGTGGTGAAGGGAGGGGCGGGGCTTCAGGTGACATGTGTGCAAACAGGCCCCGTGGCGCGTTTTAAGATGGGGAATTAAATTTCCTTCAATCCTGAGGGTCCCTGAGGGCCAACTAGCCCAACAGGTACATCCAGAAAGCGCCACAGAGCTGCGTTGCAGAGAGGTGTAAAGGGGTGTGGCCTCTCTACACGTCTCTGCAACGCAGCCTCTGGCGCATATTGGAGGTTCCTGGTGGGCTAGTTGGCCCCTAGGGACCCTCAGGATTCAAGGGGACTTAATCCCCCAACTTAAAACGCGCCACGGGGCGCGTTTGCACAGATGTCACCTCAGGCCCCGCCCCCTCCCTTCACCATTGTGCAAATATTCTTCTAAAATCATCCGAAATACGAATTCCTATTTACTCACCTGTTATAAGGAGAGACCTCAGTGCTGCATCTTTCAGCCCAGTACTGGTCCTGAAAAGTAATTTTAACCGTACTTACAAGTAACTTGAATTTCCTTCCATAGGATATCATTGCCTGCTTTTTGTTGAAAAAGTTTCTAAGTGTTGATTTTTGAAACATACAAATATTCCTCTAAAATCAGCCGAAATACGAATTCCGATTTACTCACCTGTTATAAGGAGAGACCTCAGTGCTATATCTTTCAGCCCAGTACTGGTCCTGAAAAGTAATTTTAACCGTACTTACAGTAACTTGAATTTCCTTCTATAGGCTAACATTGACTGTTTTCACTTGGAAATTCTTCTAAGTGTGGAGTTTTGGAACTTTAAAATATTCCTCTAAAATCAGCCGAAATACGAATTCCGATTTACTCACCTGTTATCAGGAGAGACCTCAGTGCTGTATCTTTCAGCCCAGTACTAATCCTGAAAAGTAATTTTAACCGTACTTACCAGTAACTTGAATTTCCTTCCATAGGCTAACATTGACTGGTTTCACTTGGAAATTCTTCTAAGTGTGGAGTTTTGGAACTTTAAAATATTCCTCTAAAATCAGCCGAAATACGAATTCCGATTTACTCACCTGTTATCAGGAGAGACCTCAGTGCTGTATCTTTCAGCCCAGTACTAATCCTGAAAAGTAATTTTAACCGTACTTACCAGTAACTTGAATTTCCTTCCATAGGCTAACATTGACTGGTTTCACTTGGAAATTCTTCTAAGTGTGGAGTTTTGGAACTTTATAATATTCCTCTAAAATCAACCAAAGTACGAATTCCAATTTACTCACCTGTTATCAGGAGAGAACCCAGTGCTGCATCTTTTAGCCCAGCACTGACCCTGAAAAGTAATTTTAACCGTACTTACCAGTAACTTGAATTTCCTTTTTAGGCTACATTGACTGGTTTCACTTGGAAATTCTTCTAAGTGTGGAGTTTTGGAACTTTATAATATTCCTCTAAAATCAACCAAAGTACGAATTCCAATTTACTCACCTGTTATCAGGAGAGAACCCAGTGCTGCATCTTTTAGCCCAGCACTGACCCTGAAAAGTAATTTTAACCGTACTTACCAGTAACTTATATTTTCTTCCATAGGAATCCATTGTCTGGTTTTCAGCAGAAAAGTTTCAAAGTGTCGATTTTCACAAACTACAAATATTCCTAAAAAATCGCCTGTATGACTTAAACGCATTCTTTCAACTGTTTACAGGAGATGCACCAGTGCTGGATCCAGGATCCAACACTGAGTAAGAAAAAGTAACGATAACAGTTTTTAACTTCTAAGTGAATTTCCTTCCATAGGATAACATTGGTGATTCTATGAGAAAAAGTTTCTAAGTGTGAACTTTTAAAGTACAATAATATTCCTTAAAAATCACGACTGTAACCAAAACGCTTTTACTCAACTGTTTACAGGAGATGTCCCAGGACTGAATTTAGGATCCAGTCCTGTGGTTAGAAAAGTAATCCATAAAGTAACTAATTGCATTTAACTAGAAATTCACATTGAGCTGAATGTTGCATTGTGTTTGAAAATGTGTTGCCCATTGCAACAACTGTGACTACTGTACTTAAAAGTCTATTGCCTATGTGCAAAGTATTTAAACTAAAGTAATTCATTCTGAGAAAGTATTTTTGTAATGTAATGTATAATGTAATTACAATGTAATTTAAAAATAAAATATTTAAAAAAGAAATGTTTCTAAAAAATTTGGAAATCAGTATGAAAAAATGTATATAACAATTAATACATTTAAAAATTGTCATTTACAAAACCTTTGAAATTCACTGAAAAAAACGTAGGTTTCAGACATGTTATAGTTACAAATTAGCATTTAAAAAACCTTTGAAATTCACTGAAAAACCATAGGTTTCAGGGACGTTATAGTTACAAATTAGCATTTAAAAACCTTTGAAATTCACTGAAAAAACCATAGGTTTTAGGGACAGTTATAGTTAGTTGGACATTGCACTCGTACAAAACCCGTGAAATTCCCCCGTTATAGTTAGTCCAGCTAACTATAACTGGCGCCCCGCAATGCACTGCTGATGACGTCACATATTACATCACTCATGACATGGTCAGTGACATCACTGATGACATCACTGATGACATCTCAAATGACATCACTGATGACATCATCCACGTGATAATCTGATGCACCTCCTCACACCCCAATATAACCTTTGATACACCCACTCTAAATTACAGACTGCCATTCGCAAAACCATAGACACTCCAACACCAATAACTACATACCCACTCACTGATTCTTAGGTCTACGCACACATCCACTCACTCACCCGTACAGTCACTCATACTTACGGTCACTCAGTACAGGACTATCATATGCACTCATACTCCTATATAGACACTCAAACACCGCCACTCAT
The DNA here is from genome assembly GCA_963921515.1 of Calotriton arnoldi. Lineage (NCBI taxonomy): Eukaryota > Metazoa > Chordata > Amphibia > Caudata > Salamandridae > Calotriton > Calotriton arnoldi. Next base: position 848,201 of record CAWUFW010006746.1, on the reverse strand, counting down.
CCATAGAGGTACTCACACACCTAGTCAGTCATGCAAATAATTAAACACACTACCATTTACTCACCTATACAGTTATACACACACCAGCTCACTTACTCATACAAATAGTAGCACATTCTTACGCTCTTATACAATCACTGATACAAGCACACACTCATCCATACAGCCACTATCACAATCACTCACTCTCGCTTATAGCTATTTATATACTCCAACACACATATATACTGCCTTTCACATATGTAGTTACTCACACATGTACCACTGGGACATACATTCACTCACTAACACACTCTTACACATACTTACCCACCCATACAGTCTATCACAGATGCACTCTTGAAACCATCCACCCAGTGAATCACCCACTCACACATCTATGCACAGAGTTGCACACACCCCTCCCACACAAACACTCAGGCACCCATACAGATACTCAGACAAGCATTCAATAACTCATATAGACACTCATGTAGCTATTCACAAACACATGCAGCCACTTACACAGCAACAGACAGACGTATACAGACATTCACCCAGTTTAGTCACTAACCCATGCATTCAGTAAGATACGTTAAATCACTCACTTATAGAGTCAGTCACGCACCTACTAAATCATCCATACAGACACTTACACACCCACTCATTCTTCAATACGTCTTTTCCTATATATATTAAAAATATTTAAACTTTACAGAAACACACAGTCACTGGATGATGTCATCAGTGATGTCATTTGAGATGTCATCAGTGATGTCATCAGTGATGTCACTGACCATGTCATGAGTGATGTAATATGTGACGTCATCAGCAGTGCATTGCGGGCGCGAGTTATAGTTAGCTGGACTAACTATAACGGGGGAATTTCACGGGTTTTGTACGAGTGCAATGTCCAACTAACTATAACTGTCCCTAAAACCTATGGTTTTTCAGTGAATTTCAAAGGTTTTTAAATGCTAATTTGTAACTATAACGTCCCTGAAACCTATGGTTTTTTCAGTGAATATATATATATATATATATATATATATATATATATATATATATATATATATATATATATATATATATATATATATATATATATATATATATATATATATATATATATATATATATATATATATATCTACTGGCGGTCGCCAGTAGATAGTTATAGTTAGGACCTATTTTCCATAGGAAATCCGCGACATTCTATTTGAAATAACTCTTGCGTCGGTTGACGAATCTTCGCGAAATTTTCAAACTTTATGGCCCGCTCCGGTCCGCTCCTACCCTGAAAATCTCAGGGTGATTCGTCAAGCGGGGCCGAGAAAAAGGGGGTCCCAAAACGTGTTTTCCCCATTCATTTTCCCATAGGAAACTTTAGACACGGCTACAGCCCGAACTGCTGAACGGAATTACACCAAATTTGGCAAAGAGGTAGTTCTTGCTTCAGAAAGAACCTTTTGTTAAATGGTGTAAATCCGTTCAGTAGTTCCTGAGAAAATCAAAAGTTAAGTCACGTATATATCTGTGGCCGAGTAGAGGTCCGCGTACCCTCCCGACCACGAGCTGCATGCTTATTGGCTGTCAAGTGGCTGTCAACACTACAAATCAGGAAGTGTTGGCAGCCATTTTGTCCCTCAGTAGAACCGAGGGACAGAAACAAGTGCGCAAAGCGCAAAAGGGAGCAGGGTAGAAACACCCTGACCCCTAGGTCTGCTCAGGGGTCCCACAAGGACCCCTGGGCAGAAAAAGCATTTTTTTTTTAAATCGGCAGGATGCGCTCAGGGTGCGCGGATCCTGCCGATTAGAAAAAAACCAGAAGAAACAAGTGCGCAAAACGCACAAAGGGGGCAGGGTAGAAACACCCTGACCCCTAGGTCTGCTCACGGGGTCCCACAAGGACCCCTGGGCAGAAAAAGCATTTAAAAAAAGAAATCGGCGGGATGCGCTCAGGGTGCGCGGATCCCGCCGAGAAACGAGCGCGGTCTCCGCGCTCGTTCTTAATTGGCCCCGGGTGAGCCAAGTCCCGGGGGTATGGGGGTTCCTTTTTAATATGTGGGGGGCCTCTAAGGCCCCAAGCCCGGGACTGTCACCCCCGGGGCTTTAAGAAATAATGGTGCGGGAGGGCTCTTTGCCCTCCCGCTGCCCGGCGACCGCCACCTCCCGGGGCTTCTTTTTTAAATGATTTAACCTGTGTGGGGGCTCCAGCCCCCACATGCCCGGGACCGCCACCTCCCGGGGCACTAAGAAATTTAAAATGGGGGTCCGTTTTGGACCTCGAAGCCCCGAGGACCACCACCTCCCGGGGCTTTCTAAATGTGGGGAGGGGGCCGCGCGGCCTCCTCCTGGAGCCTGTGGTGGCCCTGGAGACTGCCACCCCCAGGGCCAGCTTCTGCAGTGTCCCGGGTGCCTACCCCCGGGACACTGCTGTTTGCAATGACAGGACGGGAGCCTCGCGGCTCCGTCCTGTCATTACAAACTTGCTTTGGATATTGAGGCGAGAGCAGGAAACCTGCTCTCGCTTCCAATATCCAAAGCAAATAGCTTTCCACATGGGGAGCAGCATCTTAGCTGCTCCCCATGTGAAAAGCAATGCCGGCTCCCAAGGGACGCGGGAGCCGGCGGGACTGTGGGGGTTTGGGGACCCCCACAGTCCCCAACGAGAGGCCAGGCCCGGGGGATGGGTTCCCCGGGGCCATAAGTGGCCAGGGAGGGGGCCACGCAGCCCCCTCCCCTAAAAAAATATTTAAAAATATATATTTAAAGGCCGGCCCCGGGGATGGGGTCCCGGGGCCTTAAATGGCCTGAGAGGAGGGCCACGCAGCCCCCTCCAAATTTTTATTTAAAAAAGAGGGCTTGCCCGGGGGATGGGGTCCCGGGGCCAATACATGCCCAGGGAAGGGGGCCACGCAGCCCCCTTCCCGTTTTTTTAAATTTTATTTAAAAAAAAAACTCCTCAGGCCCCGGGGATGGGGTCCCCGGGGCAAAAAGTGGCTGAGGGAAGGGGGCCACGCAGCCCCCTCCCAATCAAATTTTTTTAAAAGACCGGCATTGTGCCGGAGGCCCGCCCCCTCCCTGCAGCAGTCTGCAAACGCGCCCCCTGGCGTGTTTTGAGAAGGGAAGTAATTCCCCTTGAATACTGGGGGTCCCTGGGGGCAAACTAGCCCACCAGGAACCTCCAGTATGCACCAGGGGGCTGCGTTGCAGAGAGGTGTACAGAGGCCACGCCCCTTTTACACCTCTCTGCAGCGCAGCTCTGTGGCGCTTTTGGAAGTACATGGTGGGCTAGTTGGACTCCAGGGACCCTCAGGATTCAAGGGGACTTAATCCCCCAACTTAAAACGCGCCACGGGCGCGTTTGCACAGTGGTGAAGGGAGGGGCGAGGCTTCAGGTGACATGTGTGCAAACAGGCCCCGTGGCGTGTTTTAAGATGGGAATTAAATCCCCTTCAATCCTGAGGGTCCCTGGGGGCCAACTAGCCCAACAGGTACGTCCAGAAAGCGCCACAGAGCTGCGTTGCAGAGAGGTGTAAAGGGGTGTGGCCTCTGTACACGTCTCTGCAACGCAGCCCCTGGCGCATACTGGAGGTTCCTGGTGGGCTAGTTGGCCCTCAGGGACCCTCATGATTCAAGGGGACTTAGTCCCCCAACTTAAAACGCACCACGGGGCGCGTTTGCACAGATGTCACCTCAGGCCCCGCCCCCTCCCTTCACCATTGTGCAAATATTCCTCTAAAATCAGCCGAAATACGAATTTCGATTTACTCACCTGTTATCAGGAGAGACCTCAGTGCTGCATCTTTCAGCCCAGTACTGATCCTGAAAAGTAATTTTAACCGTACTTACCAGTAACTTGAATTTCCTTCCATAGGATATCATTGTCTGCTTTTTGCTGAAAAAGTTTCTGTGTCGATTTTTGAAACATACAAATATTCCTCTAAAATCAGCCGAACTACGAATTCGATTTACTCACCTGTTATCAGGAGAGAACCCAGTGCTGCATTTTTAGCCCAGTACTGATCCTGAAAAGTAATTTTATCCGTACTTACCAGGAACTTGAATTTCCTTCCATAGGCTAACATTGACTGGTTTCACTTGGAAATTCTTCTAAGTGTGGAGGTTTGAAACTTTATAATATTCCTCTAAAATCAGCCGAACTACGAATTACAATTTACTCACCTGTTATCAGGAGAGACCTCAGTGCTGCATCTTTCAGCCCAGTACTGATCCTGAAAAGTAATTCTAACCGTACTTACCAGTAACTTGAATTTCCTTCCATAGGCTAACATTGACTGGTTTCACTTGGAAATTCTTCTAAGTGTGGAGTTTTGGAACTTTATAATATTCCTCTAAAATCAACCGAACTACGAATTCCGATTTACTCACCTGTTATCAGGAGAGAACCCAGTGCTGCATCTTTTAGCCCAGCACTGACCCTGAAAAGTAATTCTAACCGTACTTACCAGTAACTTATATTTCCTTCCATAGGAATCCATTGTCTGGTTTTCAGCAGAAAAGTTTCAAAGTGTCGATTTTCACAAACTACAAATATTCCTTAAAAATCGCCTGTATGACTTAAACGCATTCTTTCAACTGTTTACAGGAGATGCACCAGTGCTGGATCCAGGATCCAACACTGAGTAAGAAAAAGTAACGATAACACCACTTACCTGCTAAGTGAATTTCCTCCCATAGGATAACATTGGTGATTCTATGTGAAAAAGTTTCTAAGTGTCAACTTTTAAAATACAATAATATTCCTTAAAAATCACTACTGTAACCAAAACGCTTTTACTCAACTGTTTACAGGAGATGTCCCAGGACTGAATCTAGGATCCAGTCCTGTGGTTAGAAAAGTAATCCATAAAGTAACTAATTGCATTTAACTAGAAATTCACATTGAGCTCAATGTTGCATTGTGTTTGAAATTGTGTTGCCCATTGCAACAACTGTAACTACTGTACTTAAAACTCTATTGCCTATTTGCAAACTATTTAAACTAAAGTAATTCATTCTGAGAAAGTATATTTTGTAATGTAATGTATAATGTAATTACAATATAATTTAATAAATAAAATATCTAAAAATAAATAGTTTTAAAAAATGTAGTAAATCAGTGTCAAAAAAATAAATATAACAATTAATACATTTAAAAATTGTCATTTACAAAACCTTTGAAATTCACTGAAAAAACCATAGGTTTTAGGGGCGTTATAGTTAGAAATTAGCATTTAAAAACCTTTGAAATTCACTGAAAAAACCACAGGTTTCAGGTACGTTATAGTTAGAAATTAGCATTTAAAAAACCTTTGAAATTCACTGAAAAAACCATAGGTTTCAGACACGTTATAGTTAGAAATTAGCATTTAAAAAACCTTTGAAATTCACTGAAAAAACCATAGGTTTTAGGGACAGTTATAGTTAGTTGGACATTTCACTCGTACAAAACCCGTGAAATTCCCCGTTATAGTTAGTTCAGCTAACTATAACTCGCGCCCCGCAATGCACTGCTGATGACGTCACATATTACATCACTCATGACATGGTCAGTGACATCACTGATGACATCACTGATGACATCTCAAATGACATCACTGATGACATCACTGATGACATCATCCACGTGATAATCTGATGCACCTCCTCACACCTAATATAACCTTTGATACACCCACTCTAAATTACAGACTGCCATTCGCAAAACCATAGACACTCCAACACCAATAACTACATACCCACTCACTGATTCTTAGGTCTACACACACACATCCACTCACTCACCCGTACAGTCACTCATACTTATGGTCACTCAGTACAGGACTAACATATGCACTCTTACTCCTATATAGACACTCAAACACCGCCACTCATCCATAGAGGTACTCACACACCTAGTCAGTCATGCAAATAATTAAACACACTGCTATTTACTCACCTATACAGTTATACACACACCAGCTCACTTAATCATACAAATACTAGCACATTGTTACGCTCTTATACAATCACTGATACAAGCACACACTCATCCATACAGCCACTAACACAATCACTCACTCTCGCTTATAGCTATTTATATACTCCAACACACATATATACTGCCTTTCACATATGTAGTTACTCACACATGTACCACTGGGACATACATTCACTCACTAACACACTCTTACACACACTTACCCACCCATACAGTCTATCACAGATGCACTCTTGAAACCATCCACCCAGTGAATCACCCACTCACACATCTATGCACAGAGTCGCACACACCCTCCCACACAAACACTCAGGCACTCATACAGATACTCAGACAACCATTCAATAACTCATATAGACACTCATGTAGCTATTCACAAACACATGCAGCCACTTACACAGCAACAGACAGACGGATACAGACATTCACCCAGTTTAGTCACTAACCCATGCATTCAGTAAGATACGTTAAATCACTCACTTATAGAGTCAGTCACGCACCTACTAAATCATCCATACAGACACTTATACACCCACTCATTCTTCAATACGTCTTTTCCTATATATATTAAAAATATTTAAACTTTACAGAAACACACAGTCACTGGATGATGTCATCAGTGATGTCATCAGTGATGTCATTTGAGATGTCATCAGTGATGTCATCAGTGATGTCACTGACCATGTCATGAGTGATGTAATATGTGACGTCATCAGCAGTGCATTGCGGGGCGCGAGTTATAGTTAGCTGAACTAACTATAACGGGGGAATTTCACGGGTTTTGTACGAGTGAAATGTCCAACTAACTATAACTGTCCCTAAAACCTATGGTTTTTTCAGTGAATTTCAAAGGTTTTTAAATGCTAATTTCTAACTATAACGTGTCTGAAACCTATGGTTTTTCAGTGAATATATATATATATATATATATTCACTGAAAAAACCATAGGTTTTAGGGACAGTTATACTTAGTTGGACATTGCACTCGTACAAAACCCGTGAAATTCCCCCGTTATAGTTAGTTCAGCTAACTATAACTCACGCCCCGCAATGCACTGCTGATGACGTCACATATTACATCACTCATGACATGGTCAGTGACATCACTGATGACATCACTGATGACATCTCAAATGACATCACTGATGACATCATCCAGTGACTGTGTGTTTCTGTAAAGTTTAAATATGTTTAATATATATAGGGAAAGGCGTATTGAAGAATGAGTGAGTGTATAAGTGTCTGAATGGATGATTTAGTACGTGCGTGACTGACTCTACAAGTGAGTGATTAAACGTATCTTACTGAATGCATGGGTTAGTGACTAAACTGTGTGAATGTCTGTATCCGTCTGTTGGTGTGTAAGTAGATGCATGGATTTGCGAATAGCTACATGAGTGTCTATATGGGTTATTGATTGGTTCTATGAGTATCTGTATGGGTGCCTGAGTGTTTGTGTGGATGGGGTGTGTGCGACTCTGTGCATAGATGTGTGAGTGGGTGATTCACTGGGTGGATGGTTTCAAGAGTGCATCTGTGATAGACTGTATGGGTGGGTAAGTGTGTGTAAGAGTGTGTTAGTGAGTGAATGTATGTCCCAGTGGTACATGTGTGAGTAACTACATATGTGAAAGGCAGTATATATGTGTATTGGAGTATATAAATAGCTATAAGCGAGAGTGAGTGATTGTGATAGTGGCTGTATGGATGAGTGTGTGCTTGTATCAGTGATTGTATAAGAGCGTAACAATGTGCTAGTATTTGTATGATTAAGTGAGCTGGTGTGTGTATAACTGTATAGGTGAGTAAATGGCAGTGTGTTTAATTATTTGCATGACTGACTAGGTGTGTGAGTACCTCTATGGATGAGTGGCGGTGTTTGAGTGTCTATATAGGAGTAAGAGTGCATATGATAGTCCTGTACTGAGTGACCATAAGTATGAGTGACTGTACGGGTGAGTGAGTGGATGTGTGTGTGTAGACCTAAGAATCAGTGAGTGGGTATGTAGTTATTGGTGTTGGAGTGTCTATGGTTTTGCGAATGGCAGTCTGTAATTTAGAGTGGGTGTATCAAAGGTTATATTAGGGTGTGAGGAGGTGCATCAGATTATCACGTGGATGATGTCATCAGTGATGTCATCAGTGATGTCATTTGAGATGTCATCAGTGATGTCACTGACCATGTCATGAGTGATGTAATATGTGACGTCATCAGCAGTGCATTGCGGGGCGCGAGTTATAGTTAGCTGAACTAACTATAACGGGGGAATTTCACGGGTTTTGTACGAGTGCAATGTCCAACTAAGTATAACTGTCCCTAAAACCTATGGTTTTTTCAGTGAATTTCAAAGGTTTTTTAAATGCTAATTTCTAACTATAACGTGTCTGAAACCTATGGTTTTTTCAGTGAATTTCAAAGGTTTTTAAAATGCTAATTTGTAACTATAACGTGCCTGAAACCTACGGTTTTTTCAGTGAATTTCAAAGGTTTTTTAAATGACAATTTTTAAATGTATTAATTTTTATATTAATTTTTTTCATACTGATTTACTACATTTTTAGAAACAATTTCTTTTACATATTTTATTTTTAAATTACATTGTAATTACATTATACATTACATTACAAAAAATACTTTCTCAGAATGAATTACTTTAGTTTAAATACTTTGCACATAGGCAATAGACTTTTAAGTACAGTAGTTACAGTTGTTGCAATGGGCAACACATTTCAAACACAATGCAACATTCAGCTCAATGTGAATTTCTAGTTAAATGCAATTAGTTACTTTATGGATTACTTTTCTAACCACAGGACTGGATCCTAGATTCAGTCCTGGTACATCTCCTGTAAACAGTTGAGTAAAAGCGTTTTGGTTACAGTCGTGATTTTTAAGGAATATTATTGTATTTTAAAAGTTGACAGAAACTTTTTCTCATAGAATCACCAATGTTATCCTATGGAAGGAAATTCACTTAGCAGGTAAAAACTGTTATCGTTACTTTTTCTTACTCAGTGTTGGATCCTGGATCCAGCACTGGTGCATCTCCTGTAAACAGTTGAAAGAATGCGTTTAAGTCATACAGGCGATTTTTAAGGAATATTTGTAGTTTGTGAAAATCGACACTTTGAAACTTTTCTGCTGAAAACCAGACAATGGATTCCTATGGAAGAAAATATAAGTTACTGGTAAGTACGGTTAAAATTACTTTTCAGGACCAGTACTGGGCTGAAAGATACATCACTGAGGTCTCTCCTTATAACAGGTGAGTAAATCGGAATTCGTATTTCGGCTGATTTTAGAGGAATATTTTAAAGTTCCAAAACTCCACACTTAGAAGAATTTCCAAGTGAAACCAGTCAATGTTAGCCTATGGAAGGAAATTCAAGTTACTGGTAAGTACGGTTAAAATTACTTTTCAGGACCAGTACTGGGCTGAAAGATGCAGCACTGAGGTCTCTCCTGATAACAGGTGAGTAAATCAGAATTCGGATTTCGGCTGATTTTAGAGGAATATTTGTATGTTTCAAAAATCAACACTTAGAAACTTTTTCAGCAAAAAGCAGGCAATGATATCCTATGGAAGGAAATTCAAGTTACTGGTAAGTACGGTTAAAATTACTTTTGAGGATCAGTACTGGGCTGAAAGATGCAGCACTGAGGTCTCTCCTGATAACAGGTGAGTAAATCGGAATTCGTATTTCGGCTGATTTTAGAGGAATATTTTAAAGTTCCAAAACTCCACACTTAGAAGAATTTCCAAGTGAAACCAGTCAATGTTAGCCTATGAAGGAAATTCAAGTTACCGGTAAGTACGGTTAAAATTACTTTTGAGGATCAGTACTGGGCTGAAAGATGCAGCACTGAGGTCTCTCCTGATAACAGGTGAGTAAATCGGAATTCGTATTTCGGCTGATTTTAGAGGAATATTTTAAAGTTCCAAAACTCCACACTTAGAAGAATTTCCAAGTGAAAAAACCATAGGTTTTAGGGACAGTTATAGTTAGTTGGACATTTCACTCGTACAAAACCCGTGAAATTCCCCCGTTATAGTTAGTTCAGCTAACTATAACTCGCGCCCCGCAATGCACTGCTGATGACGTCACATATTACATCACTCATGACATGGTCAGTGACATCACTGATGACATCACTGATGACATCTCAAATGACATCACTGATGACATCACTGATGACATCATCCACGTGATAATCTGATGCACCTCCTCACACCCTAATATAACCTTTGATAGGTGTGTGCGACTCTGTGCATAGATGTGTGAGTGGGTGATTCACTGGGTGGATGGTTTCAAGAGTGCATCTGTGATAGACTGTATGGGTGGGTAAGTGTGTGTAAGAGTGTGTTAGTGAGTGAATGTATGTCCCAGTGGTACATGTGTGAGTAACTACATATGTGAAAGGCAGTATATATGTGTATTGGAGTATATAAATAGCTATAAGCGAGAGTGAGTGATTGTGATAGTGGCTGTATGGATGAGTGTGTGCTTGTATCAGTGATTGTATAAGAGCGTAACAATGTGCTAGTATTTGTATGATTAAGTGAGCTGGTGTGTGTATAACTGTATAGGTGAGTAAATGGCAGTGTGTTTAATTATTTGCATGACTGACTAGGTGTGTGAGTACCTCTATGGATGAGTGGCGGTGTTTGAGTGTCTATATAGGAGTAAGAGTGCATATGATAGTCCTGTACTGAGTGACCATAAGTATGAGTGACTGTACGGGTGAGTGAGTGGATGTGTGTGTGTAGACCTAAGAATCAGTGAGTGGGTATGTAGTTATTGGTGTTGGAGTGTCTATGGTTTTGCGAATGGCAGTCTGTAATTTAGAGTGGGTGTATCAAAGGTTATATTAGGGTGTGAGGAGGTGCATCAGATTATCACGTGGATGATGTCATCAGTGATGTCATCAGTGATGTCATTTGAGATGTCATCAGTGATGTCACTGACCATGTCATGAGTGATGTAATATGTGACGTCATCAGCAGTGCATTGCGGGGCGCGAGTTATAGTTAGCTGAACTAACTATAACGGGGGAATTTCACGGGTTTTGTACGAGTGCAATGTCCAACTAAGTATAACTGTCCCTAAAACCTATGGTTTTTTCAGTGAATTTCAAAGGTTTTTTAAATGCTAATTTCTAACTATAACGTGTCTGAAACCTATGGTTTTTTCAGTGAATTTCAAAGGTTTTTAAAATGCTAATTTGTAACTATAACGTGCCTGAAACCTACGGTTTTTTCAGTGAATTTCAAAGGTTTTTTAAATGACAATTTTTAAATGTATTAATTTTTATATTAATTTTTTTCATACTGATTTACTACATTTTTAGAAACAATTTCTTTTACATATTTTATTTTTTAAATTACATTGTAATTACATTATACATTACATTACAAAAAATACTTTCTCAGAATGAATTACTTTAGTTTAAATACTTTGCACATAGGCAATAGACTTTTAAGTACAGTAGTTACAGTTGTTGCAATGGGCAACACATTTCAAACACAATGCAACATTCAGCTCAATGTGAATTTCTAGTTAAATGCAATTAGTTACTTTATGGATTACTTTTCTAACCACAGGACTGGATCCTAGATTCAGTCCTGGTACATCTCCTGTAAACAGTTGAGTAAAAGCGTTTTGGTTACAGTCGTGATTTTTAAGGAATATTATTGTATTTTAAAAGTTGACAGAAACTTTTTCTCATAGAATCACCAATGTTATCCTATGGAAGGAAATTCACTTAGCAGGTAAAAACTGTTATCGTTACTTTTTCTTACTCAGTGTTGGATCCTGGATCCAGCACTGGTGCATCTCCTGTAAACAGTTGAAAGAATGCGTTTAAGTCATACAGGCGATTTTTAAGGAATATTTGTAGTTTGTGAAAATCGACACTTTGAAACTTTTCTGCTGAAAACCAGACAATGGATTCCTATGGAAGAAAATATAAGTTACTGGTAAGTACGGTTAAAATTACTTTTCAGGACCAGTACTGGGCTGAAAGATACATCACTGAGGTCTCTCCTTATAACAGGTGAGTAAATCGGAATTCGTATTTCGGCTGATTTTAGAGGAATATTTTAAAGTTCCAAAACTCCACACTTAGAAGAATTTCCAAGTGAAACCAGTCAATGTTAGCCTATGGAAGGAAATTCAAGTTACTGGTAAGTACGGTTAAAATTACTTTTCAGGACCAGTACTGGGCTGAAAGATGCAGCACTGAGGTCTCTCCTGATAACAGGTGAGTAAATCAGAATTCGGATTTCGGCTGATTTTAGAGGAATATTTGTATGTTTCAAAAATCAACACTTAGAAACTTTTTCAGCAAAAAGCAGGCAATGATATCCTATGGAAGGAAATTCAAGTTACTGGTAAGTACGGTTAAAATTACTTTTGAGGATCAGTACTGGGCTGAAAGATGCAGCACTGAGGTCTCTCCTGATAACAGGTGAGTAAATCGGAATTCGTATTTCGGCTGATTTTAGAGGAATATTTTAAAGTTCCAAAACTCCACACTTAGAAGAATTTCCAAGTGAAACCAGTCAATGTTAGCCTATGAAGGAAATTCAAGTTACCGGTAAGTACGGTTAAAATTACTTTTGAGGATCAGTACTGGGCTGAAAGATGCAGCACTGAGGTCTCTCCTGATAACAGGTGAGTAAATCGGAATTCGTATTTCGGCTGATTTTAGAGGAATATTTTAAAGTTCCAAAACTCCACACTTAGAAGAATTTCCAAGTGAAAAAACCATAGGTTTTAGGGACAGTTATAGTTAGTTGGACATTTCACTCGTACAAAACCCGTGAAATTCCCCCGTTATAGTTAGTTCAGCTAACTATAACTCGCGCCCGCAATGCACTGCTGATGACGTCACATATTACATCACTCATGACATGGTCAGTGACATCACTGATGACATCACTGATGACATCTCAAATGACATCACTGATGACATCACTGATGACATCATCCACGTGATAATCTGATGCACCTCCTCACACCCTAATATAACCTTTGATAGGTGTGTGCGACTCTGTGCATAGATGTGTGAGTGGGTGATTCACTGGGTGGATGGTTTCAAGAGTGCATCTGTGATAGACTGTATGGGTGGGTAAGTGTGTGTAAGAGTGTGTTAGTGAGTGAATGTATGTCCCAGTGGTACATGTGTGAGTAACTACATATGTGAAAGGCAGTATATATGTGTATTGGAGTATATAAATAGCTATAAGCGAGAGTGAGTGATTGTGATAGTGGCTGTATGGATGAGTGTGTGCTTGTATCAGTGATTGTATAAGAGCGTAACAATGTGCTAGTATTTGTATGATTAAGTGAGCTGGTGTGTGTATAACTGTATAGGTGAGTAAATGGCAGTGTGTTTAATTATTTGCATGACTGACTAGGTGTGTGAGTACCTCTATGGATGAGTGGCGGTGTTTGAGTGTCTATATAGGAGTAAGAGTGCATATGATAGTCCTGTACTGAGTGACCATAAGTATGAGTGACTGTACGGGTGAGTGAGTGGATGTGTGTGTGTAGACCTAAGAATCAGTGAGTGGGTATGTAGTTATTGGTGTTGGAGTGTCTATGGTTTTGCGAATGGCAGTCTGTAATTTAGAGTGGGTGTATCAAAGGTTATATTAGGGTGTGAGGAGGTGCATCAGATTATCACGTGGATGATGTCATCAGTGATGTCATCAGTGATGTCATTTGAGATGTCATCAGTGATGTCACTGACCATGTCATGAGTGATGTAATATGTGACGTCATCAGCAGTGCATTGCGGGGCGCGAGTTATAGTTAGCTGAACTAACTATAACGGGGGAATTTCACGGGTTTTGTACGAGTGCAATGTCCAACTAAGTATAACTGTCCCTAAAACCTATGGTTTTTTCAGTGAATTTCAAAGGTTTTTTAAATGCTAATTTCTAACTATAACGTGTCTGAAACCTATGGTTTTTTCAGTGAATTTCAAAGGTTTTTAAAATGCTAATTTGTAACTATAACGTGCCTGAAACCTACGGTTTTTTCAGTGAATTTCAAAGGTTTTTTAAATGACAATTTTTAAATGTATTAATTTTTATATTAATTTTTTTCATACTGATTTACTACATTTTTAGAAACAATTTCTTTTACATATTTTATTTTTTAAATTACATTGTAATTACATTATACATTACATTACAAAAAATACTTTCTCAGAATGAATTACTTTAGTTTAAATACTTTGCACATAGGCAATAGACTTTTAAGTACAGTAGTTACAGTTGTTGCAATGGGCAACACATTTCAAACACAATGCAACATTCAGCTCAATGTGAATTTCTAGTTAAATGCAATTAGTTACTTTATGGATTACTTTTCTAACCACAGGACTGGATCCTAGATTCAGTCCTGGTACATCTCCTGTAAACAGTTGAGTAAAAGCGTTTTGGTTACAGTCGTGATTTTTAAGGAATATTATTGTATTTTAAAAGTTGACAGAAACTTTTTCTCATAGAATCACCAATGTTATCCTATGGAAGGAAATTCACTTAGCAGGTAAAAACTGTTATCGTTACTTTTTCTTACTCAGTGTTGGATCCTGGATCCAGCACTGGTGCATCTCCTGTAAACAGTTGAAAGAATGCGTTTAAGTCATACAGGCGATTTTTAAGGAATATTTGTAGTTTGTGAAAATCGACACTTTGAAACTTTTCTGCTGAAAACCAGACAATGGATTCCTATGGAAGAAAATATAAGTTACTGGTAAGTACGGTTAAAATTACTTTTCAGGACCAGTACTGGGCTGAAAGATACATCACTGAGGTCTCTCCTTATAACAGGTGAGTAAATCGGAATTCGTATTTCGGCTGATTTTAGAGGAATATTTTAAAGTTCCAAAACTCCACACTTAGAAGAATTTCCAAGTGAAACCAGTCAATGTTAGCCTATGGAAGGAAATTCAAGTTACTGGTAAGTACGGTTAAAATTACTTTTCAGGACCAGTACTGGGCTGAAAGATGCAGCACTGAGGTCTCTCCTGATAACAGGTGAGTAAATCAGAATTCGGATTTCGGCTGATTTTAGAGGAATATTTGTATGTTTCAAAAATCAACACTTAGAAACTTTTTCAGCAAAAAGCAGGCAATGATATCCTATGGAAGGAAATTCAAGTTACTGGTAAGTACGGTTAAAATTACTTTTGAGGATCAGTACTGGGCTGAAAGATGCAGCACTGAGGTCTCTCCTGATAACAGGTGAGTAAATCGGAATTCGTATTTCGGCTGATTTTAGAGGAATATTTTAAAGTTCCAAAACTCCACACTTAGAAGAATTTCCAAGTGAAACCAGTCAATGTTAGCCTATGAAGGAAATTCAAGTTACCGGTAAGTACGGTTAAAATTACTTTTGAGGATCAGTACTGGGCTGAAAGATGCAGCACTGAGGTCTCTCCTGATAACAGGTGAGTAAATCGGAATTCGTATTTCGGCTGATTTTAGAGGAATATTTTAAAGTTCCAAAACTCCACACTTAGAAGAATTTCCAAGTGAAAAAACCATAGGTTTTAGGGACAGTTATAGTTAGTTGGACATTTCACTCGTACAAAACCCGTGAAATTCCCCCGTTATAGTTAGTTCAGCTAACTATAACTCGCGCCCCGCAATGCACTGCTGATGACGTCACATATTACATCACTCATGACATGGTCAGTGACATCACTGATGACATCACTGATGACATCTCAAATGACATCACTGATGACATCACTGATGACATCATCCACGTGATAATCTGATGCACCTCCTCACACCCTAATATAACCTTTGATAGGTGTGTGCGACTCTGTGCATAGATGTGTGAGTGGGTGATTCACTGGGTGGATGGTTTCAAGAGTGCATCTGTGATAGACTGTATGGGTGGGTAAGTGTGTGTAAGAGTGTGTTAGTGAGTGAATGTATGTCCCAGTGGTACATGTGTGAGTAACTACATATGTGAAAGGCAGTATATATGTGTATTGGAGTATATAAATAGCTATAAGCGAGAGTGAGTGATTGTGATAGTGGCTGTATGGATGAGTGTGTGCTTGTATCAGTGATTGTATAAGAGCGTAACAATGTGCTAGTATTTGTATGATTAAGTGAGCTGGTGTGTGTATAACTGTATAGGTGAGTAAATGGCAGTGTGTTTAATTATTTGCATGACTGACTAGGTGTGTGAGTACCTCTATGGATGAGTGGCGGTGTTTGAGTGTCTATATAGGAGTAAGAGTGCATATGATAGTCCTGTACTGAGTGACCATAAGTATGAGTGACTGTACGGGTGAGTGAGTGGATGTGTGTGTGTAGACCTAAGAATCAGTGAGTGGGTATGTAGTTATTGGTGTTGGAGTGTCTATGGTTTTGCGAATGGCAGTCTGTAATTTAGAGTGGGTGTATCAAAGGTTATATTAGGGTGTGAGGAGGTGCATCAGATTATCACGTGGATGATGTCATCAGTGATGTCATCAGTGATGTCATTTGAGATGTCATCAGTGATGTCACTGACCATGTCATGAGTGATGTAATATGTGACGTCATCAGCAGTGCATTGCGGGGCGCGAGTTATAGTTAGCTGAACTAACTATAACGGGGGAATTTCACGGGTTTTGTACGAGTGCAATGTCCAACTAAGTATAACTGTCCCTAAAACCTATGGTTTTTTCAGTGAATTTCAAAGGTTTTTTAAATGCTAATTTCTAACTATAACGTGTCTGAAACCTATGGTTTTTTCAGTGAATTTCAAAGGTTTTTAAAATGCTAATTTGTAACTATAACGTGCCTGAAACCTACGGTTTTTTCAGTGAATTTCAAAGGTTTTTTAAATGACAATTTTTAAATGTATTAATTTTTATATTAATTTTTTTCATACTGATTTACTACATTTTTAGAAACAATTTCTTTTACATATTTTATTTTTTAAATTACATTGTAATTACATTATACATTACATTACAAAAAATACTTTCTCAGAATGAATTACTTTAGTTTAAATACTTTGCACATAGGCAATAGACTTTTAAGTACAGTAGTTACAGTTGTTGCAATGGGCAACACATTTCAAACACAATGCAACATTCAGCTCAATGTGAATTTCTAGTTAAATGCAATTAGTTACTTTATGGATTACTTTTCTAACCACAGGACTGGATCCTAGATTCAGTCCTGGTACATCTCCTGTAAACAGTTGAGTAAAAGCGTTTTGGTTACAGTCGTGATTTTTAAGGAATATTATTGTATTTTAAAAGTTGACAGAAACTTTTTCTCATAGAATCACCAATGTTATCCTATGGAAGGAAATTCACTTAGCAGGTAAAAACTGTTATCGTTACTTTTTCTTACTCAGTGTTGGATCCTGGATCCAGCACTGGTGCATCTCCTGTAAACAGTTGAAAGAATGCGTTTAAGTCATACAGGCGATTTTTAAGGAATATTTGTAGTTTGTGAAAATCGACACTTTGAAACTTTTCTGCTGAAAACCAGACAATGGATTCCTATGGAAGAAAATATAAGTTACTGGTAAGTACGGTTAAAATTACTTTTCAGGACCAGTACTGGGCTGAAAGATACATCACTGAGGTCTCTCCTTATAACAGGTGAGTAAATCGGAATTCGTATTTCGGCTGATTTTAGAGGAATATTTTAAAGTTCCAAAACTCCACACTTAGAAGAATTTCCAAGTGAAACCAGTCAATGTTAGCCTATGGAAGGAAATTCAAGTTACTGGTAAGTACGGTTAAAATTACTTTTCAGGACCAGTACTGGGCTGAAAGATGCAGCACTGAGGTCTCTCCTGATAACAGGTGAGTAAATCAGAATTCGGATTTCGGCTGATTTTAGAGGAATATTTGTATGTTTCAAAAATCAACACTTAGAAACTTTTTCAGCAAAAAGCAGGCAATGATATCCTATGGAAGGAAATTCAAGTTACTGGTAAGTACGGTTAAAATTACTTTTGAGGATCAGTACTGGGCTGAAAGATGCAGCACTGAGGTCTCTCCTGATAACAGGTGAGTAAATCGGAATTCGTATTTCGGCTGATTTTAGAGGAATATTTTAAAGTTCCAAAACTCCACACTTAGAAGAATTTCCAAGTGAAACCAGTCAATGTTAGCCTATGAAGGAAATTCAAGTTACCGGTAAGTACGGTTAAAATTACTTTTGAGGATCAGTACTGGGCTGAAAGATGCAGCACTGAGGTCTCTCCTGATAACAGGTGAGTAAATCGGAATTCGTATTTCGGCTGATTTTAGAGGAATATTTTAAAGTTCCAAAACTCCACACTTAGAAGAATTTCCAAGTGAAACCAGTCAATGTTAGCCTATGGAAGGAAATTCAAGTTACTGGTAAGTACGGTTAAAATTACTTTTCAGGACCAGTACTGGGCTGAAAGATGCAGCACTGGGGTCTCTCCTGATAACAGGTGAGTAAATCAGAATTCGGATTTCGGCTGATTTTAGAGGAATATTTGTATGTTTCAAAATCAACACTTAGAAACTTTTTCAGCAAAAAGCAGGCAATGATATCCTATGGAAGGAAATTCAAGTTACTGGTAAGTACGGTTAAAATTACTTTTGAGGATCAGTACTGGGCTGAAAGATGCAGCACTGAGGTCTCTCCTGATAACAGGTGAGTAAATCGGAATTCGTATTTCGGCTGATTTTAGAGGAATATTTTAAAGTTCCAAAACTCCACACTTAGAAGAATTTCCAAGTGAAACCAGTCAATGTTAGCCTATGGAAGGAAATTCAAGTTACTGGTAAGTACGGTTAAAATTACTTTTCAGGACCAGTACTGGGCTGAAAGATACAGCACTGAGGTCTCTCCTGATAACAGGTGAGTAAATCGGAATTCGTATTTCGGCTGATTTTAGAGGAATATTTTAAAGTTCCAAAACTCCACACTTAGAAGAATTTCCAAGTGAAACCAGTCAATGTTAGCCTATGGAAGGAAATTCAAGTTACTGGTAAGTACGGTTAAAATTACTTTTCAGGATTAGTACTGGGCTGAAAGATGCAGCACTGAGGTCTCTCCTGATAACAGGTGAGTAAATCAGAATTCGTATTTCGGCTGATTTTAGAGGAATATTTGCACAATGGTGAAGGGAGGGGCGGGGCCTGAGGTGACATCTGTGCAAACGCGCCCCGTGGCGCGTTTTAAGTTGGGGGATTAAGTCCCCTTGAATCATGAGGGTCCCTACGGGCCAACTAGCCCACCAGGAACCTCCAGTATGCGCCAGGGGCTGCGTTGCAGAGACAAGTACAGAGGCCACACCCCTTTTACACCTCTCTGCAACGCAGCTCTGTGGCGCTTTCTGGACGTACCTGTTGGGCTAGTTGGCCCCCAGGGACCCTCAGGATTGAAGAGGATTTAATTCCCCATCTTAAAACGCGCCACGGGGCCTGTTTGCACACATGTCACCTGAAGCCCCGCCCCTCCCTTCACCACTGTGCAAACGCGCCCCGTGGCGCGTTTTAAGTTGTGGGATTAACTCCCCTTGAATCCTGAGGGTCCCTGGGGTGCAACTAGCCCACCATATACCTCCAAAAGCGCCATAGAGCTGCGTTGCAGAGAGGTGTAAAAGGGGCGTGGCCTCTGTACACCTCTCTGCAAGGCAGCCCCTGGCGCATACTGGAGGTTCCTGGTGGGCTAGTTGGCCCTCAGGGACCCCCAGTATTCAAGGGGAATTGTTCCCTCTCTGCAAACGTGCCAGGGGCGCGTTTGCAGAGTGGTGAAGGAAGGGGCGGGGCCTACGGGCCCGATCGTTTTTTTTTTGTTTGTTTTTTTTCCTCTGAAGGAGGGCTGTGTGGCCCCCTTCCTTTTTCCTATTTTTAGGCCCTGGGGACCCCATCCCCCAGGGCCTTACCCCTTTTTTTAAATTAAAATTAAAAAAACGGGAAGGGGGTTGCGTGGCCCCCCTTCCCTGGGCCTGTATTGGCCCCGGGGACCCCATCCCCCGGGGCATGGCCTCTTTTTTTTATTTGGAGGGGGCTGCGTGGCCCCCTCCTCAGGCCATTTAAGGCCCCGGGGACCCCATCCCCCGGGCCGGCCTTGCACTTTTTTTTTATTTTTTTCAATTTTTTTACTTTGGGGAGGGGGCTGCGTGGCCCCCTCCGTGGCCACTTATGGCCCCGGGAACCCCATCCCCCGGGGCCTGGCCTCTCGTTGGGGACTGTGGGGGTCCCCAAGCCCCCACAGTCCCGCCGGCTCCCCGTGTCCTACGGGAGCCGGATTGCTTACACATGGGGAGCTGTTAAGATGCAGCTCCCCATGTGGAAAGCAGTCGGCTTTGGATATTGGAAGAGAGAGCAGGTTTCCCTGCTCTCTCTTCCAATATCCAAGGAGTTTGCAATGACAGGACGGGAGCCGCGAGGCTCCCGTCCTGTCATTGCAAACAGCAGTGTCCCGGGGTAGGCACCCCGGGACACTGCAGGAGCCGGCTCCTGGGGGTGGCGGTCCCCAGGGCCACCACAGGCTCCAGGAGGGGGCCGCGCGGCCCCCTCCCTACATTTTGAAAGCCCCGGGAGGTGGTGGTCCTCGGGCTTGGGGGTCCAAAACGGACCCCCATTTTAATTTTTCTTAGTGCCCCGGGAGGTGGTGGTCCCCGGGCGTGTGGGGGCTGGAGCCCCCCACACGGCTTTTTGTTAAATAAAAAAAGAAGCCCCGGGGAGGTGGCGGTCCCCGGGGCTGCGGGAGAGCTCAGAGCCCTCCCGTACCATTATACATAAAGCCCCGGGGGGTGGTGGTCCCCGGGGCTTGGGGGGCCCTTAGAGGCCCCCCACCCATAAAATTAACCCCCCAGCATGCCCCCGGGACTTGGCCCACCCGGCGGCCAATTAACATCGAAGCGCGGGAGACCACGCTTCGATTTTTTTTTATTTTCGGCAGGATTCGCGCACCCTGAACGCATCCTGCCGATTTTTTAAAAAAAATTATTTTTTTCGGTGTTTCTACCCTGCTCCCTTTGTGCGCTTTGCGCACTTGTTTCTGTCCCTCGGTTCTACCGAGGGATAAAATGGCTGCCAACATTTCCTGAATCGGAATGTTGACAGCCAGCTGACAGCCAATTAACATGCAGCTCGTGATCGGGATGGTGCGCGCAGGGTGCGCTCAGGGTGCGCGAATCCTCCGTGCCCATAGATATCACTATCTTTTTACTTTTGATTTTCTCAGCAACTACTGAACAGATTTACACCATTTAACAAAAGGGTTCTTTCTGAACCAAGAACTACCTCTTTGCCAAATTTGGTGTAATTCCGTTCAGCAGTTCGGGCTGTAGCCGTGTCTAAAGTTTCCTATGGAAAATTGCATGGGGAAAACGCGTTTTGGGACCCCCCTTTTTCTCGGCCCCCGCTTGACGAATCCCCCGAGACTTTCAGGGTAGGAGCGGACCGGAGCGGGCCACAAAGTTTGAAATTTTGCGAAGATACGTCAACCGGCAAGAGAGTTATTTCAAATAGAATGTCGCGGATTTCCTATGGATAATAGGTTGTAACTATAACTATCTACTGGCGACCGCCAGTAGATAATATATATATATATATATATATATATATATATATATATATATATATATATATATTCCAAATGCCCAACAGCTTGGAAGGCGCACTCGACTGCAAGCAGCAACCCACAGGTTGTATTTCTGAAAAAACCAGCATTAGCATTCCGGTGTTAATTCTTTTATTTTTTCCTAACGCGTTTCGAGGCTAAAAGCCTCTTACTCATAGGCTATTTGCACAAATGTCACACAGAGTACTCTGATTGGTATTCAATTTTGCCCCCAGTGGGCTTTGCACGGTGCGATCTTGTAGTGCACATTGGGACTTGTGGTCCTTAATCAGAGAAAAAAAAGTCTTTACCCATTAGTAGGTTCTGTGTCAACATTCTAATTTTCAGCATTCTTTCCCTCAGTGGGCCCCAGGATGCAAAAGCCGGTTTGTATTATCAATGCTTGCTGCGCTGAAAACAGGTTTGGCAGAGTTCCAACCATCAGCCTTCCTCCTGGAATGGTGCAGCCTCCCACGGCAGGGCGCCGTGTTAATTTTATGTATTCCAAATGCCCAACAGCTTTGAAGGCGCACCATTCCAGAAGGAGGAAGGCTGATGGTTGGAACTCTGCCAAACCTGTTTTCAGCACAGCAAGCATTGATATATAACTCTGCTCCGTCCACACCATGAACTGGAAGCACTCACGAAAGGGTGCCGGCGTCACGGTGGGCAGACGACAACCTATTGAATTGGGATGAGCAGAAATTCCTTAGAAATGACACACCAACTATACCTACTTTTTACCTTCTACCGAAGGTACACAAAGACCCATTGCAGCCACCAGGCCGACCTATAGTGTCATCAAAAAATAGTCTGCTCGAGAATGTTTCCATGTATGTGGACCATTTTCTAGCAGACTATGTCAGAGACCTAACATCATACATTAGAGACACAAAAGACTTTCTACAAAAAATTGAAAACATACACTGGGATAAAAACTACTGGCTTGTGTGTTTAGACGTAGAAAGTCTCTATACGAGCATCAGGCATAGAGACGGACTGAAGGCATGCAAACATTTTTTGAGAACCAGAGGTATACACCTGTTAGCACACACTAGGATGTTACTACAGATGATTGAAATCTGTCTTTTGGAGAACGTATTCACATTCAATGGGGTTCTATATAAACAAATACAGGGGACTTCGATGGGCACCTGCTTCGCTCCCAGCTACGCCAATCTTTTGGTGGGCTGGTGGGAGAAGCAGGTGCTCTGGAGTGTATCTCTGGAACATTGGACCAACAAGGTCAATATCTGGTTCAGATTTATTGACGACGTCTTCTTTGTATGGGAAGGCAAAGAGGAAGAACTCCTTGATTTTGTAAAAGAACTGAATGAGAATTCCGTAAACCTAAAATTTACTATGCAACACAGCCAACAGACAGTTGATTTTCTAGATATCAGACTAACTGTGAAGGGTAACAAACTAGAGACGGATTTATTTAGGAAGAGCACAGCAGGTAACTCAGTTTTACACTCAGCTAGTTGCCACCCTCCGAATTTCAGGTGGAGCATACCGTTTGGAGAGTTCCTTCGAGCAAAGAGAAATTGTAGCTCTGAGGAAACATACAGGAAAAACAAGAAGGAAATGTCACACAGATTTCGAGCTAGAGGGTATCCCCTCAAAATGCTTAAAATGGGCGAAAAAGAGCAGATGAAATTGAGAGAAGTGAAGCCTTATATAAAGCACCTAAGATCAAACAAACAGAAACAGATTCCCCCATAAGACTCATCACAACTTATAATTCTCAGTCCAATCAGTTCAGCCAGATAATCAGAAAAAGATGGGACATACTCACACAAGACAGATTACTCAAAGAAAAACTGGGCTCATACCCAGCGATAACTTACAGGAAAGGTCCCTCTATTAAAGACAAGATAGTTAGGAGTCACATGGAACATCGAAAAGTGACATGGCTGGAAAGAATGGGGGATTCCACAAGTGTGGAAAATGTGAGGCTTGTAGTCACAGTGAGAATGTGAAGGAGGTTATACTACAGAGAACCAACAGGAAATGGTATATCAGGAAGAACATACAGTGTAGCACTGATTTTGTAGTTTATGTAATCACTTGCCCTTGTGGCAAGTGGTACATAGGCTCAACCAC
This sequence comes from Calotriton arnoldi, assembly GCA_963921515.1. Taxonomy (NCBI): domain Eukaryota; kingdom Metazoa; phylum Chordata; class Amphibia; order Caudata; family Salamandridae; genus Calotriton; species Calotriton arnoldi. Next base: position 824,543 of record CAWUFW010006746.1, on the reverse strand, counting down.
CTTCCCTGTTAAGAAAAGGATACTAGAGCATTGGCGTGCCATCACCAATAAAGATTTTTAGCTACGGCACGGCGAAACATTTTAACCAAGAACATAACGGTGATTGGACACAAGCTAAATTCTTCGCTCTAGACACCATCCCCAAAAATCCTAGAGGTGGAAATAGAATTCAAGCCTTACGCAGAACAGAGTCCAGATTCATACTGCAAGCTGGTTGTGTCGTTCCTTTTGGGATGAATAATGATGAAGAGATGCATGTGCATCTATAACTTGATTGTAATAGTGCTTCCCGCTGTACCTGTGAAACAGAACCAGAGTTCTGTATCTATTTTAACTTGTATATAATAACTGTTTTGTCACTTATCCCATCCCTTCTGGATTTTTCTTTCTGTATCCCTTCACAATTGTACAACATGATTGTTTGTTTTTGGGTTGTATTTAGAAGCGGTGTGTTGACTTGGTCTCCCTACATTAGTATCGTACTATTAAGTAAAACATCTATGAAGTGGGCAATATTGTTAGTATTATGACGTTTCTTACCCAATAATTGACCAAACATACGATTAACTTATCTCTATTTTTTTTGCTCCCATATAGATTAGACGGATGGAGTGTATGGGTCACCTTTACTACCGTTATAAACTACGAGCATGGAGTTTTAGGTGTTTGTTTCTACAACCATGCTCTCCATTTCTAGACACATTTGGGGCAACAGGATACTATATACGGTCGTTTGTTGCCTACTGTCAGTTCCATATCTGTTCCTTAAATGGGTATTATACCCTTTATGAGTATCAATGTCAATAGTTTTGATTTTTATTCAGAACAGAATTCTGCTGACGAGTGATTACAGTCTTTCTAATATAATCATAGGCACTACACCGTTTCTGACACCTTTAAGTTAAGGCAGCCCGCCTTTAATAGAGGGTACTTTACCCTTATAATTCATTTGTTTCAAAAACGGAAAGCCTCCTTAAATCTTATGTCAGAGACATGATTGTATAATTCAGTGACAGAATATATGATTAATGGAATTATATGTTTTCGTAGAAGTTTGTCACCGCTTTTACTCATTTCGTGCACAACGTGTAGAATTCACTATTATTGTATATTTTGTCACGTATAATTATTCTTATATTCTTTTATGTTTAAATTAACTAAATACACAGTATTGTATACAGGGTATGAAATGTTTTGAAATACTCACGTTATTGTTTTGGATGATTGTAATCCGAAGTCTTTTCTTTAGTTTCATGGAAAAGTATAAAAAGGCTGAACTTTAAACAAAGGTCATGTGACCAAGAGCTGGATAGCTCGAAACGCATCTTTTTGCCTTAAATCAATAAATAATCTTTTGCCAAACTTGGATCGGTGTGGCTCGTGCTTACATGAATCGGTAAGCTATTTGGTGTATATATATATATATATATATATATATATATATATATATATATATCTGCTCCGTCCACACCATGAACTGGAAGCACTCACGAAAGGGTGCCGGCGTCACAGTGGTGTACCATGAAATAAATCAAAGCTCCAATGCTCCCCTTCCCAGAACATAAGCCAGCACTCCCGAGGTAGTTGCAAAAAGATTTTAATGTCCTCAAAGCAACAACAAATGCGTTTCGGCTTTTAGGCCTTCGAAGGCGTAAAAGCCGAAACGCGTTTGTTGTTGCTTTGAGGACATTAAAATCTTTTTGCAACTACCCCGGGAGTGCTGGCTTATGTTCCGGGAAGGGGAGCATTGGACCTTTGATATATATATATATATGAGCAAACGCTGAATTCTCTACGAACAAAACAGCAAGTGGATACGGGGAGGGGGACTTTTATAATTTTTAGTTGTCCGTGAACCTTTATTCAAAGAGGGTCTCTTGGCACCACTGCGCGCGCAGGATGGGAACAATAAAGTTTCATCCTATCCGCCCGTGTTTGGGCGTTACATACATTCCTTTTCACTGCAATCAACAATGACTTTTTTGCACTTGTTTAAAAATCAAAAAATTATGAAATCTGTTTTGACCGAGGCATTTTCACAGTAGCATTTACTGAGTGAGGTAACTTGAAATGCAATGTAAAAGTCTTTTCACTATGTTCATATTGATTTGATCACATGGTTTGTTTATTTAAACAATTTTGAAACTGACACAGTTGCTCGTGAACAAGGGGTCTACCCCGAAACGCGTAGAGTGTTGTCAAGCCTTTTTGATTAAAATACCGCTTCTTGCAACAATTGATGTCCACGGCGTGCTGTTTTGTTCGTAGAGAATTCAGCGTTTGTTCGTGTTAAGGGATTCGCCATCCCGCTGTGGAACGCCGTCAGTAGAGACTGGGATAAGGCGACAGCTTTGCTGTGCATCGCTCTGCTGTGGGATATATATATATATATATATATATATATATATATATATATTTTCTCCACCATTCCTCCACACGTCAGCAGGGAAACTCGGACACGCGTGATCAAGGCTGATGCCGAAACGCGTTGCTTTTTGCTGCCATTAAAACTTTATTGAGCAAGATTGAGTGTCCGAGTTTCCCTGCTGACGTGTGGAGGAATGGTGGAGAAAATTGTGGCGCTACCGGTAGCTCTTACTCGGACCGCCCGTGAGTCTGTCCAGCTGATTATTTACCGGAACTGGTGAAGTGCATATATATATATATATATCTATATATATATATATATATATCTGCTCCGTTTTCCGTCACTCCTTAGGAAAAATTAGGCACTCACGGGGATTAAATTCCGTGCGGTTTTAATTTCTTTAGTAAAAACATGACGCGTTTCGGCAAGCGCCTTCATCAAATGTTTGTTACAAATGCGCCATTGCTGCGGCGTTTTTTAAATAAAGTTCATTCAAGGCAGATCACATCACATGATTTACCGATCATTGCAATCAACAACGGACATTTCGATCCATTGCAAGAATATCCGCCATCTTTGAATGGTAAAAACGAGTATTCTTGTTTATCTAAGCCTATGTTAGATAACCAATCGTCATTTATTCATGTATCTACAAAACATGCTCTTTCCTTGGCAGTAGAACAACGTTCCCCCTTCACTCTATATTTACATTTCCGCCATACATTGGCCAAACACATTAATAAACCAACAGGCATTATTGCCAGTCATTTTCGCCGTAAATCGGCCTCATTTGAGAGTGAAATCTTATATCACTGTATATTGGTTTACATGGAGCAAAGTTCACCACTGCCTTCCTAATTTAGCAGTGTATCGGCATTACAATTGGCTTCAAAATTTCCCTCTTATTGACCTGCAATGAATCAATATTTAACTGAACAGATTGTTTATACTTTCAATATTTAATTTTTCCTTTATTCTTTTATAAGTTTTCAATTTACCTAGAAAGTTTCTCATATTCCTCCACAGAGGCCATCATTTTTAATATACTCAAGGTCAGTCCCCCAGATGTACTGCCATTTCCTCCCCACTATTCATTCCTTTCGGGTTCTTAGCTTCAAGATCAATTATGTACTGTGACTCTAGTCTTCTAAGTTTGATAACTCTGTCCCCTCCGCGTATATTAGGAAGCACCTGATCCACCCCAAAGAAGCGTAACAGATCCCTATCGCTCTGATGCCATTCTGCAAAATGCCTTGCCACAGGATATGTGGCATCTTTTTTGGCTATTGCTCGCATATGTTCTAAAATGCGAATTTTCAATGGGTGGATGGTGCTTCCAATATACTTTAGTCCACATGGACATGTTAGACAATACACTGCATATGGAGTGTTACATGTTAAAAAACTGTTTATAATTTTAGGATTTTTGAGCCCTGGTACACTATACGACAAGGTCTTTCTACTCCCCACACATGCTTTTCATTTACCGCATGGGTAGAACCCTCTCATTTCTTTGAGAGTCCCACTGGGTTTAGTCAAGCCTTTTAAATGACTATGCACCAAATTATCTTTCAAAGACCTTGCTCTTCTAAAAGTGATTAGTGGTTGTGCTGGTACATCTGCTCCAATAACATTATCTGTTTTTAATATGTGCCAATTTTTCTTAAAAATCAGTCTTAGTTGGCTAGCATTGTTTGAATAAGGTGTTATCATTGTAAATTTAAGTTTGTTGTCTTCATCATACTTTTTAATCTTTGTCTTCAACATCCCTTCTCTCGGGATGTTCTTGACTTTTTCAAGTGTTGCATTAAGCATGCTCTTATCATACCCTCTCACCTCAAATCTTCACTGGCTCTCTTGCACTGCAACATTAAAATCTTCCTCATTAGTACTATTCCTTTTAATTCGTAAAAATTCCCCATAGGGGATACTCTTTACTAGTCTTGGTGGATGACTACTTGCAGCATGCAATATTGAGTTGCCTGCGGTGGGTTTACGGTATAAGGACATGCATGGTTTTCCCTCTCTTATGTTAATCTGTAAATCAAGAAAATTCACAGTGTTTTGATTTATCTCCCTGTGAATTCCAGATTGATGGTGTTATTATTCAGATAGTTGATGAACTCTCTGGCTGATTCAGCTGAGCCATTCCACACTATACACAGATCATCTATGTACCGATCCCAGGAAACCACCTTGGACATCCAAGTCCTCCCTCAAACGAACTGGACACCTGCTTCTCCCACCAGCCTACGAACAAGTTCGCGTAGCTCGGGGCGAAGCAGGTGCCCATCGCTGTGCCGGACGTCTGCCAGAAGTATTCCTCTCCAAACAGAAAGATATTATTCTTCAAACAGAACTCTGTCATTTGCAACAGCATCTTGTTATGTTCACTAAATCTTAATGGCCTCTTAGCCAAAAAGTATGCTATTTCCTGCAGCCCGTCTTCATGACCAATGGAGGTATATAGGCTTGTTATGTCCAGCACGATCAGTTTGTAATCATCATGCCAAGATAGCGCTTCCATACGGCACAGAACATTCCTGGAATCCTTTATATATGAGGGTAACTCTTTCACCAACTTAGATAAGAAATGATCAATGAAGATCGACAAATGTTCCGTGAGGCTGCCTTGAGACGATACAATTGGTCTCCCTGGGGGTTTCTCCGGATTTTTATGAATTTTTGGAACATGATAAAAAGTGGGGACAATAGGATTGAGACAGCGCAAAAACAAAAATTCTTCTGTATCTAGCATTTGTTTGTCATACCATGCTTTAATCAGATCTTGATACTTCAAAATACTTTCTTGATAAAATGTTTTCGTAACCTTCAAGTAACAAGTTGCATCTAACAGCTGTCTGTATGCTTCCGTGCAGTACCGTTCTCTCGTTTGTAGCACAATGTTCCCTCCCTTATCTGAGGGCTTACACACGATGGTTTGATCATTTTGTAGTTCCATAAGAGCCTCCTGTTGTTCTTTGGTTATATTCTGTATTGGTCTTTTGTTCAGTTTTGTTCTTAATGCCAGTAGATCTTTACTTACAGCCTCCGAAAATACATCTATTGCATCCGGTGGTAGTTGCGGCAAGAATTTCGAGGTTGGTTTGAACGGACTTATGTCTTTTTCTTGCTCTACCCCCAATCGTGTTACTCTTTCTACAATATCCAATGTTGTATTACTTTGGTCATCTTGATCATTGCCTAACAACACCATGGTTTCCCAAGTGCTCAGATCTTCTCCTGTTAATTCGTCAGTCTCTTTGTATGACCGTAGTTGTTCCTGCAATTTGTTAGTCTTCGGTTTCAACTTGAAGTATTTATGTAGCTTTAATTTTCTTACCATCTTAAACAGATCGATTTTTGTTTGTGTATATTCAAGATTTGACGCGGGACAAAAAGTAAGACCCAATTTCAGTACTGTTGTCTCCGCATCTGTTAATTCTCTCGGTGTCAGGTTCACAATGGTCAGATTTTTCAATTTCACCTCCTGCCCCTTTTGCTGCGGGTTCTTGGTGGTATAGTTGGTCCTCCTTTTCCATCCGCCCCTTCGTGTTGGTCTTTTTCTCCCTCCGGGGGCTTGTTCTTTCCTCCCCTTAGCCATGTTTGACGCATGACTCGGAATTCCACCTGAATGGTACATAGATGATCTGTGTATAGTGTGGAATGGCTCAGCTGAATCAGCCAGAGAGTTCATCAACTATCTGAATAATAACACCATCAATCTGGAATTCACAGGGGAGATAAATCAAAACACTGTGAATTTTCTTGATTTACAGATTAACATAAGAGAGGGAAAACCATGCATGTCCTTATACCGTAAACCCACCGCAGGCAACTCAATATTGCATGCTGCAAGTAGTCATCCACCAAGACTAGTAAAGAGTATCCCCTATGGGGAATTTTTACGAATTAAAAGGAATAGTACTAATGAGGAAGATTTTAATGTTGCAGTGCAAGAGAGCCAGCGAAGATTTGAGGTGAGAGGGTATGATAAGAGCATGCTTAATGCAACACTTGAAAAAGTCCCGAGAGAAGGGATGTTGAAGACAAAGATTAAAAAGTATGATGAAGACAACAAACTTAAATTTAGAATGATAACACCTTATTCAAACAATGCTAGCCAACTAAGAATGATTTTTAAGAAAAATTGGCACATATTAAAAACAGATAATGTTATTGGAGCAGATGTACCAGCACAACCACTAATCACTTTTAGAAGAGCAAGGTCTTTGAAAGATAATTTGGTGCATAGTCATTTAAAAGGCTTGACTAAACCCAGTGGGACTCTCAAAGAAATGAGAGGGTTCTACCCATGCGGTAAATGCAAAGCATGTGTGGGGAGTAGAAAGACCTTGTTGTATAGTGTACCAGGGCTCAAAAATCCTAAAATTATAAAAAGTTTTTTAACATGTAACACTCCATATGCAGTGTATTGTCTAACATGTCCATGTGGACTAAAGTATATTGGAAGCACCATCCACCCATTGAAAATTCGCATTTTAGAACATATGCGAGCAATAGCTAAAAAGATGCCACATATCCTGTGGCAAGGCATTTTGCAGAATGGCATCAGAGCGATAGGGATCTGTTACGCTTCTTTGGGGTGGATCAGGTGCTTCCTAATATACGTGGAGGGGACAGAGTTATCAAACTTAGAAGACTAGAGTCACAGTACATAATTGATCTTGAAACTAAGAACCCGAAAGGAATGAATAGTGGGGAGGAAATGGCAGTACATCTGGGGGACTGACCTTGAGTATATTAAAAATGATGGCCTCTGTGGAGGATTATGAGAAACTTTCTAGGTAAATTGAAAACTTATAAAAGAATAAAGGAAAAATTAAATATTGAAAGTATAAACAATCTGTTCAGTTAAATATTGATTCATTGCAGGTCAATAAGAGGGAAATTTTGAAGCCAATTGTAATGCCGATACACGGCTAAATTAGGAAAGCAGTGGTGAACTTTGCTCCATGTAAACCAATATACAGTGATATAAGATTTCACTCTCAAATGAGGCCGATTTACTGGCGAAAATGACTGGCAATAATGCCTGTTGGTTTATTAATGTGTTTGGCCAATGTATGGCGGAAATGTAAATATAGAGTGAAGGGGGAACGTTGTTCTACTGCCAAGGAAAGAGCATGTTTTGTAGATACATGAATAAATGACGATTGGTTATCTAACATAGGCTTAGATAAACAAGAATACTCGTTTTTACCATTCAAAGATGGCGGATATTCTTGCAATGGATCGAAATGTCCGTTGTTGATTGCAATGATCTGTAAATCATGTGATGTGATCTGCCTTGAATGAACTTTATTTAAAAACGCCGCAGCAATGGCGCATTTGTAACAAACATTTGATGAAGGCGCTTGCCGAAACGCGTCATGTTTTTACTAAAGAAATTAAAACCGCACGGAATTTAATCCCCCGTGAGTGCCTAATTTTTCCTAAGGAGTGACGGAAAACGGAGCAGTTATTCAAATCGCGGACGCACCTCCGCGAAAAAGGCACCCGTACGAGAGTGCACCAAGCAGGTGCAAAGGAGCAGAATATATATATATATATATATATATATATATATATATGTATATATATATATATATATATATATTTCGCTCCACATTCCACCTTGGGCTTTATTTGCACTCTTAGAGACGGGTGCACTCGCTACATGGAGGTGGGTCCATGTTTAAAATTGCCGCTCAAATCCCAAAGGAAACACAATGCACTCTCGGGGTCAGTTTCAAATGAAATTCGCAAGGACGCGTTTCGGCGTGAGCCTTCTTTCAGCTTGCATTCAGACAAGACAGCGCCGATGTATCAGTCTTTAAAGCACATGATGTAATCTCATTGGATGAATAGTCTTTGCAGGTGAAAGGGGACTGCTCAGATCTCAGGCTGATGCCATTTCGCATCCATCTTAGTGCAGTTGTACTTTACTTGGGGCCGAATGGTGACACCTGGAGAATGATAGATATCTTCACTATTATATTGCTTTGTACATACACATTCTCGCCTCTATATGGGCACATTCTCAACAGGTGTTCGCAATCCACCTCCCCTAAGATGGTTTTTATACAAGCAGTTCTCACAGTTCACGTTAAAAATAAAGTGCATATTCCTCGTGCTTGGTGCTGCTTGAATGACTTACTTCCAACAGCCCCTCGTCAAACCACAACGCTACACAGTTCCCGCCACAGGAGTCGGTCAGATGGCCGTGTCTCCAGCAGTTTGTATAACTGCCGATCCTCGTCGACGGCAGTACCCAGATTACGTTGTGGCGGTGCAGTTGCCCTTTCAAAATACTTCGCTCCACATTCCACCTTGGGCTTTATTTGAAATGAAATGAAATGAAAAAACATTTATATAACGTGATAGCTACCCTGAGGCATCCCAGTGCTGTAGACAGACGCAGACAAGGAAAGGAATCAGCGATTGTTAAAAAGTAAGGTTTTTAAGAGTTTGCGGAAGGATAAGAGATTGGGCTCCGTCCACATACAGAGGGGGAGAGCATTCCAGAGCTTGGCGGAGTTGTAGAAAAAGGAGCGTCCACCGCATCTGGCTCTCTTTATTCTGGGCAATAGGGCGAGGGAAGAGGATGTTGAGCGGAGATGCCTGTTTGGCTGGTAGGGTGTTATCAAGGGCTGGCTGATTAAAGAGCCTGTTTTCCAAAAAGCCTTGTGCGCAATGCACATGGCTTTAAATTGGATACTCTCCCTAACCGGTAGCCAGTGGAGGCTCCTTAGCGCAGGGGCTGCGGACTGTCAGTGAGGAGTCTGGAGGAGCGTGTGGGCTGCACAGTTTTGAATTATTTGAAGCTTGCCTATGGTGGATTGCGGGGCCCCCAGATACACGGCGTTCCCATAGTCCAAACGGGAAAGAATGAGACCTTGTACCATGATTTTTTTTGCTTGAAATGGGAGAAGGGGGAGTATCTTACGTAGCATCCTCAGCAGACCGTAGCAGGCAGCTGAGAGTTTCGCCGCTTGGTGGTTAAAGCTGAGGGAGTGGTCCAACCAAATGCCAAGGCTTTTGATCTGGTCTTTGGGTACTGGAGCGGGGCCAAGGCATTTCGGCCAAAATTGCTCCGACCTAAGAGAAGGGGAGTTTCCGAGAAGCATAATCTTGGTTTTGTCCCCGTTGAGTTTCAGGCAAGAGAGTTCCATCCATTTGGCCACCTCCTTAAGACAGCTTTCAAGGTTACTTGATGATTTTTCGGGGTGGTTTAATGCCACCACAAGCTGAGTGTCACCAGCGTAGGTGATGATTTTAATACCAAATGGAAGGACAATCTCTTCCAGGGGACTCGTGTAAATATTGAATAAAGTGGGGCTCAGGGAAGAGCCCTGAGGCACACCACAACTAAGGGGCATCTGTTTGGAAACAACATCGCCTTCAAAGACCTGGAAGGATCGTTCACTTAGGAAGGAATGTAACCAGGCGATGGCATTGCCTGATACACCCAGATCCCTTAGTCTCAAAATCAGCGTGTCGTGGTTTACAGTGTCGAATGCGGCACTGAGATCGAGAAGAATGATTGCCGCAGAGCTTACCTGATCCAGGATCCTTCTTGCCTCCTCCGTTACAGCAAGGAGGGCGGTTTCGGTTCCGTGATGGGGACGGAAACCAGTCTGTGAGGGATGGAGTAAGTTGTTGGTTTCTAAAAACTCTACCAGCACTGAGTTAATATGTTTTTCCAATATCTTACTCAGCCAGGGAAGTAGGGAGATTGGGCGGTAGTTGCTTAGATTGTTCTCGTCTAAATTTGTTTTTTTTAAAAGGGCCTTTACCATGGCACATTTCCATGCCATGGGGACCACTCCAGTGGAGATGGAGGCGTTCAGCAAGTCGAGAACAGTTGGTATGATGTTTGCTATGACTCGTAGCAAGGCGCGGGGGTGCTGGGTCTAAGGGGGAGCCTGACTTTACCCGGTGCATAAAGGAATCTAGAGATACAAGATCTAAGGGAGGGAGTAGTTCCAATGTGGCTTGAGTTCCTTGTCCTAAACAGTTAGTGGGTTCAGACTGGACGGGAGTGAAGGTGGAGTAGATATTTTGTACTTTCTGGTGGAAGAACTCCGCCAGATTGTTGCACCGGGATAGAGCATCGTCGGAGGTAGGTTGCTTCTGGTGCAGTTTTGAGAGGGTTTTGGCAATCCGATAGATCTCCTTGGGGGAGTTGGAGGCTGCCTTGATTTTTTCCTCGTAGAAGGCTGCTTGAGTGAGTTTAATTTCCAGTTTATAAGTTTTTATTGCCTCCCTGTATTTGACTTTGCTGGAGACTGCGTAGGTCTGTCTCCATTTCCTCTCTAACCTTTTGCAATGTTGCTTGAGCTCCCGTAATTTAGGGGAGTACCAGGGAGACATCTTTGCTCTACATTTATTGTGGGTGTGACCTATGGGAAGTACAACGTCCAGGGAGCTCTGGATCCAGTAATTAAATTTCTCGTTGGCAAGGGTGAGGTTGGGGTCTTTGTTAGGCATGGTGGTTTCAAAGGCTGAGATCCAGTGTTCTCTGGGAAGCTTGGACCAATTGCGCTCCCGGCGTGAGGTCGGATTGGAAGGAAGGGGGTATTTTGGGATTTCCCAATTCATGGGAATCAAGAAATGGTCAGACCATGGAAGCGGAGATGGCACCCCTGATGTGAGATCGGGGCAGTTGCTAAAGACAGGGTCAAGCAGGTGGCCTTTAATGTGGGTAGGTTTAGATACTAACTGCTTTAACTGAAGTGCGGAGAGGCCCAGGTTTAGTTCATTACTGGAGTGATCGGAGGTGTTATCTAGATGAATATTAAGATCTCCCAATACTGTGAAGTTGGATGGTGAACAAGCTAAATTAGCGATGGTTATCGGTAGGGTGTAAAGGAATTGGCCCAGGGGACCGGGTGGGCGATAAATTAGTAACCCAGAGAAAGTGATTGTAGGAGAGAAATCTATGGAAAAGAGGAGACTCTCGCAGTCTGAAACCTGATCTGGAGAGATACGACACTTAAAGTGGTCTTTGAAAATGATCGCTAGGCCCCCCCCTCTACCTTCCATACGGTCCTCTCGTAGTATAAGATAGCCGCCAGGGAGATTTTGAGCGAGGACCGGCTCAGACTCATTATTAAGCCACGTTTCCGTCAGGAAGAGAACATCAGGTTTAAGTTCTTCCAATAGTAGGGCGATTTCGGTGGCATGTTTCGGGAACGATCTGCAGTTAAGCAAGAACAACTTTATACTGGCTTGATTTGTATGGGTGTTCTGTGCCTTGACAACCGGCCGAAAGTTAAACCCACAGTGGGGACAGTCAGTGTGTTTATCGGCTACATTCCATAAGTAAAGGCACTTGTCAGATGTCTATCCTCTTAGGTTACGTAGGGTATATGGGCTGTAGGAACTGATGTGGGATGGGGAACGGACAGGGGTTCTAGCCCCTGGCCCCGGCCGGCCGCAGACAGGCTTGCCTTTAGCGCACCTTCGGCGCGCCAGCGTTGCGCCCGCTGCGCGCATCTGCTGCGCGAAGCTTGTGGCATGTGGGCTAAGTAGTGGGAAGGCTCCCCCCCTCCGGTCTCCTACCCGGAAGTGGGTGGGAAATGTAGCCGGATACTCCCTCCACTCAATCGGGAGAACCCGTGGTGGACCGGGGAGCAGTACGGTTCAGGGAAGACAGGTGAGTAAAATGAAATGCGGCGCGATTAAAAGAAGGATTTTCAAATTTTATACAACAGTTCTAGCAGCAAGTAAGTTTAAAAATAGCAGCGCTTCAGCTTGCCTTAGCCTGCGCCTTTGCACTCTTATAGACGGGTGCACTCGCTACATGGAGGTGGGTCCATGTTTAAAATTGCCGCTCAAATCCCAAAGCAAACACGATGCACTCTCAGGGTCAGATTCAAATTTAATTCGCAAGGACGCGTTTCGGCGTGAGCCTTCTTCTGGCTTGCATTCAGACAAGACAGCGCCGATGTATCAGTCTTTAAAGCACATGATGTAATCTCATTGGATGAATAGTGTTTGCAGGTGAAAGGGGACTGCTCACATCTCAGGCTGATGCCATTTCGCATCCATCTTAGTGCAGTTGTACTTTACTTGGGGCCGAATGGTGACACCTGGAGAATGATAGATATCTTCATTATTATATTGCTTTGTACATACACAGTCTTGCCTCTATATGGGCTCATTCTCAACACGTGTTCGCAATCCACCTCCCCTAAAATGGTTTTTATACAAGCAGTTCTCACAGTTCACGTTAAAAATAAAGTGCATATTCCTCGTGCTTGGTGCTGCTTGAATGACTTACTTCCAACAGCCCCTCGTCAAACCACAACGCTACACAGTTCCCACCGCAGGAGTCGGTCAGATAGCCATGTCTCCAGCAGTGTGTCTAACTGCCGATCCTCGTCGACGGCAGTACCCAGATTACGTTGTGGCGGTGCAGTTGCCCTTTCAAAATACTTCGCTCCACATTCCACCTTGGGCTTTATTTGCACTCTTAGAGACGGGTGCACTCGCTACATGGAGGTGGGTCCATGTTTAAAATTGCCGCTCAAATCCCAAAGGAAACACAATGCACTCTCGGGGTCAGTTTCAAATTTAATTCGCAAGGACGCGTTTCGGCGTGAGCCTTCTTCCAGCTTGCATTCAGACAAGACAGCGCCAATGTATCAGTCTTTAAAGCACATGATGGAATCTCATTGGATGAATAGTCTTTGCAGGTGAAAGGGGACTGCTCAGATCTCAGGTTGATGCTATTTTTTCGCGGCCATCTGATATATATATATATATATATCAACAAACAAACTTAGCTTCTCCGCACCTCCACATCCCAGATGGGCGAACAGAGAATCCACGAACCACTGGAAATTGTTGGCATGAAGATGTTTAATTGCTCCACAGAACGACGCGTTTCGGGCAACACTTGCCCTTGATCTCGTTTACAAAAGAAACGGTTCGCCATATTTAAATATGCTGTGCTCTCACCCTCGTGATATGTGAACATAGAAAACATACTAGCACAACTTCATCATACACGGTTAGTCTGTTTTCCTTTTTTTCCCTTCCTTTTTTTTCCCTTTTTTCTATAGTTTTTGCTATGCACATTTTATATATCAGAACGAACATACATCAAATGGTAACATATTATTTCTTACACATTTATATTATACATTCCCTTATTTTTTCCTAGCTTAACAATTTGAAAAAACCAAATTTTCTTCATATATAAATAAATGTATATTTGGGTTTACGTTATACGTTGAATTTGCACGATGATTCACCAACATGACTTATTGCATCTATACAATCCGACCTAATAAATACAATAATAAAATCCTCATTTTCAGCCTAATACTCTTTAGTATATTGAGAACATATGTATGCATACACAAGTCCGTAATAGGTATGAATATACTATTCTATCATATAATAAAATAACATTAAATGTATTATTCCCGCGTAATGCCTATTTTCATAATCAATTTGTCATGGTCAGATTCCTGACTAAGCAAACTATGCCGGTACTTATTGCAATTACAATAACATTTCAACCCATAATCCTAGGAATTGGTACCCTACCATATTCCTTCCTGTGCAAAAAGTTGCAAATTGATAAAGTGCTCTGTGTTGTGCAAAGTATGCAATACCGCTATAAAGTGCTAGATGTGCAAAAGTGCTAAATTTCACCTTTAAAACCAATAAAAGTGCAAGTACTAAATTTTCAATAATAATCTCATCATAAAAAAACCATATCTAAGAAGTTATTATATATATACACACACAAATACAATTTCTTTACGCGGTCCCTGATGGAATTTGGGACATGCTGCTGCTAAAACAACTGTTACATATTATGCCATAATCTTGTCTTTATAATCAAAATGTATCCTATCAAATATCATATGGGGACCATACCTCAGTTGTCTATAAATTCATTTACCCTTTGTCACAGAATGCAATTTTACAAAAAATAGTGTAAATCCTCAGTATTATTTAATCCATTAGGGAATTTACTATCCAACTCCAAAATCATACGGGATTCCATCTGCCTTAGTTTCCTTTCCCTGTCACCACCTCTTCGTAGTTTTGGAACTGCTGCCACCACAAAATATTTCAAACAGTCAAGGTTATTATTATGTATCTGTTTAAAATGACGAGCCACCGGATAAGTAGTGTCATTGTTCACGATGGCTCGTAGATGTTGCAAAATTCGGACATGCACCTGCAGCTTGGTACTTCCCACATACCTAAGGCCACAGGTGCATGCCAGAATATACACTGCATACTCCGTTCTACAGTTAAATTTGCCCTGGATAGCAATTCTATCCGGGCTAAAGGGAGTGGTGTAATGAGTTGTATTTTCTCCGAATTTGCAAGCCCTACAAGAGGAGCATTTGGTAAAACCTGATTTCGGTTGCAGCCACATGGTGGCTTTGGACAGTTCTGGGCTACTCTTCACAATTTGAGTGCGCATTGAGGGACCTTTCCTATATGTAATTACTGGTTGGGCAGGGAGCCTGGATGCCAGTACCCCATCCGTCAACACAATTGGCCAATTATGTTTGATTATTGATCGAATCTTCCTTTCTTGTTTGTTATAAGTAGTAATAAGTCTGGGGGCAGTATTGATATCTACACTGTTTTCTTTTCTACTATTGTCATTGGAGAACAGAGATTCCCTTGTTCTATCCTTCATCTTTCTTTCTGCCTCAATTAACACTTTATTGTCATACCCTCTCTGTTTGAACCTACTTAGCGCCTCTTCTGTACACATTTTCAGATCTTCTTGCGTACTGCAAATTCTTTTTATGCGCAGAAGTTCTCCGTAGGGGATATTTCTAATCAAGTGCTGAGGATGCGCACTACTTGCATGAAGTGTGACATTTCCAGCTGTGGCTTTTCTGTATAAAGTGGTCGCTAATCTCCCTTCTTTTATATACACCCGCACTTTACTTGGGGCCGAATGGTGACACCTGGATAATGATAGATATCTTCATTATTATATTGCTTTGTACATACACAGTCTTGCCTCTATATGGGCTCATTCTCAACAGGTGTTCGCAATCCACCTCCCCTAAAATGGTTTTTATACAAGCAGTTCTCACAGTTCACGTTAAAAATAAAGTGCATATTCCTCGTGCTTGGTGCTGCTTGAATGACTTACTTCCAACAGCCCCTCGTCAAACCACAACGCTACACAGTTCCCGCCGCAGGAGTCGGTCAGATAGCCATGTCTCCAGCAGTGTGTCTAACTGCCGATCCTCGTCGACGGCAGTACCCAGATTACGTTGTGGCGGTGCAGTTGCCCTTTCAAAATACTTCGCTCCACATTCCACCTTGGGCTTTATTTGCACTCTTAGAGACGGGTGCACTCGCTACATGGAGGTGGGTCCATGTTTAAAATTGCCGCTCAAATCCCAAAGGAAACACGATGCACTCTCGGGGTCAGTTTCAAATTTAATTCGCAAGGACGCGTTTCGGCGTGAGCCTTCTTCCAGCTTGCATTCAGACAAGACAGCGCCAATGTATCAGTCTTTAAAGCACATGATGGAATCTCATTGGATGAATAGTCTTTGCAGGTGAAAGGGGACTGCTCAGATCTCAGGTTGATGCCATTTTTTCATGGCCATCTGATATATATATATATATATATATATATATCAAATTCAATCTCAAGTTTCCCCTCTGAACCTAACATCGACACTGCAGACTCAGTTATAATTTATCGCACTGTTTATTCACTGCTTGCTGTAACACGTTTCGGCAGATTCTCCTGCCGTGCTCCCACCAAACCACGGCAAACAGCACCACTACTAGCAAACCCAAATATATGTCCATTTCCTATGGTAACTAGGTACTAACGATAACTGCAGAGTGGTGACTTCCGCTCTGTAATATATATATATATATATATGTAATATATATTATATTTGGGTTTGCTAGTAGTGGTGCAGTTTGTCGAATCATCACAAAACTTTCCCAAAACAAGAAGAAAAAAATGTTCATCCACCTCAGGTCCTTCCTGGAACATTTCAGGGTGATCTGTCAAGTGGAGGCCGAGAAAAAAGCCGGATCTCAAAAACTTAAATCCCCATTAATATTCAGGAAAATTGAGCCGCGATACACAAAAACAGCTGAACGGAATTAAACTAAATTTGGCAGAAAGCTAGATCATGGTCCAAAAAGTGTGTTTTTGTGATTTGGTATATATCTATTCATTGGTTTTTTGAGAAATTAAGGGTCACAAAACTTGTATATCTGGATTGTCAGTTTGAAACTCAAAAATGTAAGCCTTCTGATTAGCTATGGGGGCGTTTTTCAGAGTGAGTGCTCTGATTGGCTGGCCGCAACATGAAAAGGAATGTTGCAGCTGCCATTACAGGACTTAGTCCCCTGTCCTGAAAAGATTTAAATATAAGGGGCCAGATTAGGGATTCCATGGCCCCTAACCCTTGCGGGACGGGGTCTCAGAGGGCCCCTCCAGGGGTTAAAATGTAAACAAATTGTTTTTTTGGGCTTTATCCTGTGGTTCTCCTGCAGTAAAAATGAAAGCAGCTGCTTTTATTTTAAATAAATGACCCCAGGGTGGCCCAGTACCTGGGGGTCAAACCACATATTTTTTTTAAAATATGGGTAGGGGCATGCATGGCGCCCCCTTCCTTGCACTGATTTCAGCCCTTTAGACCCCATGCCCCAGAGCACTTTGTATATGTATAAGAAGAGTGGGTGTGCAGTCCTCTCCCGTGCCTTAGATCGGCCCCAAATCTAAGCAGTGTCCCAGGGACCCTATTCTACCAAACTCTACTCCACTGTATGACACTCTATGCAATTTCCCCTATGACACTCCACCACAATTGACTCCACTCAACTCTATAACACACTACTCCACTCTACTCCCCTACGCCACTCCACTCGACGGCACTGTAAGCCACTCGACTCTACAACTCTCTAGGCCAATCTACTATAAGGTACTCCACCACACTCTACTGTACTCTGCGTCACTCCACTCTACAACTCTGTACTCCACACAATGCCACTTCACTCTACTCCACTTTACAGCAGTTTCCCACACTCTACGATACGCCACACCACTCCACTGTACAACAAGAAACTCCACTATATAACACTTTGCTCCACTCTATGCTACACCACTCCACTCTACTCCACTCCATGGCATTGTACTGTGCCAGACGTCACTCCAATCTATGATACTTTACTCCACTCAACTCCACTGTACAATATTTTACCCCACTCTACAATAATCTTCTACACTATATGCCACTGTACGACACTGTACTACACTCTATGCCCCTAAACTCCACTGTACAACACTCTACTCCACTCTATGCCATAGTATGTCACTCTACTCAACTGGATGCCACTGTACAAAACTCTACTCTGACACACTACCCAACCCCTTCTATGAAACTCCACCCCACTTTACAGCACTCTATTCTATGGCATACTAGTTCATTCTACTCCACCGTACACCAATCCACTCTATGCCACTGTATGCCAATCGACTCTGCAACACTCTATACTACTACACTCTACCACACTTTACAACACTATACTGTACACCACTCCACTCTACAACATTCTATTCCACTCCACTGTACCCTACTCTATGACACTTCCAAACACTTTATGACATGCCAGGTGTGGCGCCGTGGCGAGGGCGACTGACGCTGGACGCTGGGGATCACGGTTCGATCCCTGGCTCCGGCGACAGGGGTCTGCCCAGCACCATGCGACTCTGGGCAATAGCTCGCTTAATCTTCCCAACGGCCCCCCAGCGCCGAGAGACCCCTTCGGGGGTGATTCGTGCGCTATACAAATACTGGACTTACTTACTTACTTACTTACTTCACTCTATGCCACTCCATTGTATGCTATTCCACTGTAAGCCACTCCACGCTACGTCACTCAACTGTATGATACTCCACTCTACATACTCCACTCTATACTACTCCACTGTGAGCCACTCCAATACACCCAACTCCACTCCATGCCACTTCAATCTACTCTACCATAAAATAATTCACTCTATTGCACTGCACTATGCAACAGTGTACTCCAGTCTACCCGAGTGTGCGCCACTCTAGTTTACGCTATGCCACTGTATGAGACTCTACTCCACTCTACAAAACTCCTCTATATACCACTCCACCCCCCTTTGCTGTACTCTACTCTATGACACACTACTTGTCTCTACTCTACTCCAGTACTTCACTTTATACCACTACACTCTACCCTACACTATGCCACTCAACTGTACAAGATGACACTGTATGCCACTCCACTCCACCACACTGTACCGCACTCTATTGTACTCCACACCGTTCCACTGTGGAACACTCTAATCCACTCTGTGGCATGCCACTGTCCTCCAGTCTATGACATTCTCCAATACTCTGCAACATGCCAATCCACTACACTGTACGACTCAGCACTCCACTGTATGAGACTGTATGCCACTTCACTCCACCACATTGTACCACACTCTACTGTACTCCACACCACTTCACTGTAGAACACTAATCCACTCTGTGGCACTCCACTGTCCTCCAGTTTACAACACTTTCCAGTATTCTGGAACATTCCAGTCCACTCCACTCTACGACACAGCACTCCACTCTACGACACTGTATGCCACTCCACTCCACTACATTGTACCACCCTCTACCATACTCCACACACCTTCACTGTAGAACACTCTAATCCACTCTGTGGCACCCCACTGTCCTGCCGGTTCCCTCCACTGTATGACACAGCACTCCACTAAATGAGACTTTATTCCACTGTCTGATGTACCAAGCCACTCTACTACACTCCACTTTACAACATAACACTCCACTGTATTTAGCCCACTCTATGACACTGTTCGACACTCCACTCTATGTTTCTCCACTTTACTAAACTCTCCTCCACTATATATAACTCCACTCTACAAAATTCTACTGCACTCTATGCCACTCTACGACACTCTATCCCCATACACTCCAATGTACAACTCCACTCTATGCCCGTACACTCCAGTGTACAACACTCTCCTTCACTGTACGACAATGTACTATAGTCTACTGTATGACACTCCACTATACCACACTACAGTGTACGAGACTCTCCGTCATTCTACTGTACGACACTCCACTCGACAACACTGAACTATGTGACTGTACTCCACTGAACTCCACATTATGACACTGCATTGCACAGCACTCTATTCCAGTCTATGGCACTGTGACACTCTACTCGACGCTTTTCCACTCGACACTCCACTTCACTCCACAACACTGCAGTTGACTACATTCCACTGTACGCAACTCAACTGTACAACACACCTCTCCACTCTACGACACACCACACCACTCCACTGTATAACACTTTACTCCACTGTACACTACACCTGTCCACTCCACTCTGTTCCACTGTACAAGACTACACTCTACAACGCTACAGTCTATGACACTGTCCTCCACTATACTCTATGAAACTCCACTTAACAACACTCATCTGAATGACACTTGTCCCTACTATTTGAAACACATTTTCATTAAAAAAAAACATTTAACGTCAATGAAAAGACAAAAGTTAAGGATATGTTATAGTTAGAAAAACTTGATTTATTCTTTTTATAAAAACCCAACATAAACTATACAAACATTACACATTCTAGTTATAGTTATAATTAAATTTAAAATGTATGCACCACCTTCAAATTACTAAAAATCACACAGCTCTGTACACAGCAGAACCACAGAAAAAGGAAACATACAGATTGCAGCTGATGGAGGGGAGAAACCGTATCCTGATTTTCTCACTTTACCAGAAATAGTAAAGCTGCCCTCGAGGATCCATATTTGTTACAAGAATGTTTTCCTATCTGTGATCTATAAGTGACCTTGATAAAGTACCTGTTGCCTCTTTTTACTTCTCCTTTAAATGAAATATTTCCTGTATCTTGGAGAATCAGCTCTGAATGGAATTGACTCCGCAGCTTGGTGGGAAAAAAAGACAGGAAAACATTTTCTAATTTAAGGGAAATTTGAGGCACCGGTTCCACTCGGCTTTCCATTATCTGGCGAGTCGGGGGCGTGGGCTCGGAACCATCAGCACGCGCAGTTTGCTCCGCCATCCGTCTGCGGAAATTAGCTGACACCCATCAGCGCAGATAACAGAAAGCTGTAGCATTAACACTCGAGAGCGCATTAATCTTCCCCAAATTAAAATCTGCTCCGCAGCATTTAAAGATGGAGGCCACCGTGGTTCAGCGCTGTTTGACCGCCAATTTTGATAAAAGCGTTTTAAGAGAGGTTAGACATAGATAAATTGCCGGCGATTGCCCAGCGGTGGCGAGGGTAAGTGTTCACTCTATTGACTGCCATCATGCCGAGGTGTCAACCGAGTGTTTGCATGCTCACACAAAGCGCGAAGAAGAGGGAAGGCGGCGCATTATAATATATTTATAGCAAGTGACACCAATATTATATTTCATCGGGGGTGATAAAGAGCCTTCCGGTGTTTCGGCGCCGATGATAAAGATGGCTGCGGTTGTAGAACAAATGGATACGGCGTCGTATGCTGAACTCTTTGACTAGCACTCTCCTCCCCGAGTTAAATCCAATCTAACCAAATTACAGCTGGAATCCAGGGATTGAGATAACACGGATGGGATCATCTTCAACCGGAGGAAAATTGATCTTTTATTTTTTAAATGGCTTCCGCGTGACAGCTATCTTGCGAATAATTTACCTGTCATTTTTTACATGTTATCTCTTGGAAACCTTTCTATGCTAAGCAGAGCTCACAGTTCAGCAAGAGTATTCTACAGGAGAACTCGTGCTAGATATTGAAATCTGCTGATGTACCTGCTTAACTACAGACTATTAAACGGTGTATGAGAAGAGAGGGTCAATAAATGGGTCATGTACCTTCATGGGTGTCAAGGCCTTTCTCTGTCACCATACAGAACAATCTGGCTTCTGTCTTACCTCAACTTTTTAATATACATTGACTTTCCCTACTCCTCATGCCCTGCCCTTCTTGGGGAATTGCTGTTGTGAATTGCCATGCCAATGTTTTGATTTCTTCAATGTGTTTTGTAAAACAAGTTGTAAGAGCATCTACATGTGGATTTCATGTAAACTACTCTGCTACACCCCAGGCCCATGCTGAATAACTTAAAATAAGAAAGGAAAGAAAAGAGGGGAGGAGGAAAGAGAGAGGGGGCTAAACATCCTGTGATTCTGGGCAAATCACTAATCTCCCTGTGCCTTAAAAACACATTTAAATGTGTAACGTAGTCTGTTAAGTTGTAATGCACTCTAAAGCTCTCAGGTCAGGATTGCACAACATAAAAGAAAAAAAAAAAATATGAAAATAAATACCTA
Source organism: Calotriton arnoldi (assembly GCA_963921515.1). Classification (NCBI taxonomy): domain Eukaryota; kingdom Metazoa; phylum Chordata; class Amphibia; order Caudata; family Salamandridae; genus Calotriton; species Calotriton arnoldi. Next base: position 802,799 of record CAWUFW010006746.1, on the reverse strand, counting down.
AATAGGATGCTAAATCGGATGCACATAGTGCATTCAGTGTCGATAATGATATAGCAGCAAGAGGCATGGAGTGTATCAAATTCTAAAGGTAACCTTTCCCCGTTCATGTGCACTCGCTTGAGCTGGGTTTACTCTTCACACTTGGACCACTTTAAATCCTCCAGGGTGGGAAAAGGTTTATGCACATGTAGAAAACCAATGCTGATGTGATGATTTAGCCACGATGAGCAGGTATTGGTTGTCATATGATGTACATTGGGGTGGTGTAAATGAGTAGATATGGGAGTGATTTTTGTTATTTCTTTCTCAGATATGTTCAACCAGACAGAGGGGCACCACTGAAGTGTGCTCCTGGTGGAGACTTTAAAAACGCTTTGCTTGTAGCTTTACAAATGGGTTTTAGTGGTTAAAAATGTGATGCAGTGTGCTTGAGATTAAGTTTATTTAGGGTACACCTCCTAAAACACAGGAATGATACAACTATAAAATAAATAAGATATTGGAAATATATTAAAACTACCGACATTTATGTATTTACTGGACTGGTCTGATGGTCTTTACACAGGTATAACAGTCAAGTAGTAGTTGTCATTTTCATACTTGATTGTGAATACCCAGTTCCTCATACCCTGTACACTTATCACAGATTCTGGTGCTTACACCGTAATGTTATGCTTAAATATTTTGGCTGAGCCCTGGCTACTCAACATAGGTTATACGATGCCAGGGACAAGGTGAATAAATTATTGGCCTGGCTTGATAAGGGAAAGGAGTGTGGCAGATGGGTCCTGGGGATAGTTGACGGGGCAGGACGTGAGCGCAAATCCGGGAGGGAGGTGGCAGAGGCATTTGCCACGTACTATGAGACGCTATACATGTCCTCCTCCATGAGGACCGAATGAGAATGTAGTGATTTTTTACACAGGATAAATCAACCACAATTATCAGTGGACGATAGGGAAATGCTAGAGAAGGAGCTGACAGTAGATGAGATTGTCAACGCGTTTCCTGCAGTCCAGTAAAGCAACAGGGCCGAATGGCCTACCTGTGGAGATGTACAAATGTATGTTGAGTAAAATGGTGGAGAATCTCCTGGGTATGCTGACAGAGGCCAAGGTGGACGGGGTCTTACCCCCAGACCACAGGATAGCTGTAATAGTAGTGATTCCTAAAGCGGGAAAACCGCCGTCAGAGTGTGGGTCAAAAAGGCCAATTTCCTTACTCAATTATGAAGTCAAGGTTCTGGCAAAAATTCTGTCCTCCCACTTGTGTGGGGTGTTTTCCTCCCTCATACACCTTGACCAGTCAGGCTTCATGCCACATAGGGGAACCAGACTGAACCTGCGCAGGTTGTTTGGTGTCCTGCATGTTACCGAAACAAATCCAGCTGACCAAACAGCCCTCATGTCCTTAGATGCCAGGATGGCCTTTGATAGTGTAGAATGGAATTATCTCTTCACAGTGCTGAGCCGGTTCCGCTTAGGTCCTAATTTAATAGGATAGATGCGGCTTCTTTATAAACAGCCAATGGCCAGAGTGAGAGTCAATACAACAGTGTCACAAGTATCCCCTCTCCGTAACGGAACGAAACACGGGTGCCCATTGTCCCCTGTCTTGTTCGCACTTGCCCTGGAGCCCTTGGCGGCATGGGTGCGACAAGACCCTCTGGTCTGGGAAATTCAGGTTGGGGAAGAATGGGAGGATCACATCTCCTTATATGCGGGAGATACCCTATTATATGTTAGACGACCGAGACAATCGGTAGACAGAATACTTCAGATCTATACAGCGATTACTCAGGATACTGCATCAATTAGGACAAATCCTTTCTCTTCCCCCTGGCGAGGGGAATCCCCAGTCTGACTTCGCGATGTACAGTGCCAATCGAGAGACAGGGCTTTAACTACTTGGGAATGTATCTAACCAGGGACCCCTGCGAGTTCTATCAGCGTAATTTGGGTTACCATCTGGACAGACTTGTGGTGGACCTTGCCTCTTACCCTCATGGGTCGGGCAGCTACATTCAAAATGATGACCCTTCCGCGTCTACTCTATACTTTGCAAAACACACCATACGAGGTCCCTCCACTCTTTTTTCAAAGAGTGGAGGCCGAACTAAGATCTCTATTATGTAGTGGTGGTGTGCCACGCATAGCGTTTCGCAAACTCCAACGGGGGGTTTATGATGGGGGCTGGCACTGCCCAACATCCGTATTTACTATTGGGCTTCACAACTGGTCGCTGTAAATGGATGGATTTTTGCGGACCGTGCGGAGCCGGCCTACAGAGTGGATAGGGTCACCATGGGCCCCAGGGGAGACCGCCCTTTATTATACTCAAAGAAAATGGCAGGAGACCTACCACCGCACATGCAAATGGTGGCATTGGCATGGCATGCAGCAACCAAACACCTGGGTTGGAAGGGGAAACTCTTGGGGATGACCCCCCTCTGGGATAGCAGGGTGCTGAAAAAAGGTGAGAGGGTTACACGGATTCAAGAAGTGGGAGCTGCTGGGTCTTGAATACCTGGGAGACATCTGGAGAGGGCAAGCTTACATTACATTCACTGCCTTACAAGCTGAATTCGAGATGGGGAAAGGGGAGTGGCTATGATATATATATTCAACTGGGTCATGCCCTCCAGGCACATATTTGTTAAGGAGAGGCTTTAGTGGAGGCCTCACCTCTGGAAGACAGACTGTTAACTGAACCCCTACATGAAAAGGCCATATCATTATTATACAAGAAAATAATGAATAACTCACCAGACATATAAAGCCGCCTACGAGCAACATGGGAGGAGGATCTAGGGAGGTGGCGATAAGAGCTAGATGCCGACTGATTCCGCTGAAAATTCTGCACCGGGTGTACTATCCCAGATCTGCTTTACAGCGGCTGGGGCGTACTGAGGATGCACTGTGCCAGAGAGGGTGTGGGTTAGAGGGAACCTTTTACCACCTGATTTGGGAGTGCCCAATGATACACTCCTATTGGTTTGGGGTAGGAGGGGTGATGGCCACTGTGGCGGGTGTGGAGGTATCAATAGAGGCCAAAGGATTATTATTAACGATCTCGTTGAGGAGGACTGGCCACGGCACGTGAGATGCTGGTTAAGGCTGGCAGTGGTGGTCGCAAAGCGAAACATTGCGAGAAATTGGGGAGCGGCCACCTCATCAACAGTAGCAGAATGGAAAGTTGACTTAGATTGGTGTTGGCAGGCAGAATGTGCGATTTATGAGAGTAGAGGGTGCCCTAGGAAGTGGAAAAAGATATGGGGACCCTGGCAGATATATCAGGGTCTATAGGTCGAGTAACGATGAATCTAGTTTGTCATCACAAGGTATGGATAACTGTTTGATTTGGGGGTCTCTAGTTGGCAGAGGTAGGTACCTTTGACCAAATAGGGACCCTTGCGTCTAGTCAGGGTAAGGGGGATACACTACTAAAATAACCCCTGCTCACCCCCTTGGTAGCTTGGCACGAGCAGACAGGCTTATCTCAGAGGCAGTGTGTAAAGCATTTGGGAACACATACAGTAATCAAGTGACAACACTACAGATGGACACCACACCAGTTGTATATTAAAAATAAGTATTCTTTATATAGATTTAACACCAGACCACAAACGACAAAAATCCACAATACTGTACTTCAAAAATGGTAGAATTAGCTTAGTTCTCTTTAGATGTAAATGCAACACTTTGAGTTCAATGTACCTTAGGATGCGTAACGCTATACAACGAAAGTGTTGCAGGGAAGGTGATGCGTCGGTTCCTTACATGCAAGAACGGTGATGCGTCGGGTCCCTACTGATGCGTAGGGGATGCGTCGGTTCTTCTCGGCGGCGGGAGGTGATGTGTCGGTTTCTTACTGCGCTTTCGTGGCGATGCGACCAGCAACGCCGTGATGCGATGAAGATCCGGTGCAAAGAAACAAAGATGGCGTCTTCTTCTTGATGCGACACGATGCGTGCACGCCCGACGGCCGTGCGGCAACTCAACCATTCTTCGGAGCCACAACAGGCCCTGCGACACGCTTCCCGGTGATGTGGCGGCATCTGATGCGACGTCGGTCCTCTTCTCCGGCGATGCGGGGCGCTTCGGCAGCGATGCTTCTGAGCCGCGACAGGCCCTGCGACACGCTTCCCGGTGATGCGGCGGCGTCTGATGTGACGTCGGTCCTCTTCTTCGGCGATGCGAGGCGCTTCGGCTGCGGCGGCGACGCTTCTTCTTCGTGAGTCGCGCTTCCAGCTCCTTGCGACACGCAGTCCCTCAGAAAGTCCAGCTCAGCAGCAGGCACTTTACAGAAAGACTCTTGGGGAGTGGGTTGGTGAAGTCTGTTGTCCCTGAGACTTCAGCAGGAGGCAAGCTCTTCTCTCAAGCCCTTGGAGATCTTTTACAAGTTGATGAAAGTACACACAAAGTTCCTTTCTCCTTTCTTTGGCAGTCAGGCAACCACTGCAGGCCAATCCCCCAAACAGCACTCAGCTTAGGGATAGTCTCCTCTTCAGTTTCTCTGGTTCCTCTCCTCAGCAAAGGATTCTTCTTGTTTCCCAAAGTGATCTGATCTTCTGGGGTTTGGGTCTCCTCTTTTATACACATATTCTCTTTGTTCTCTGAAGGCAGAGAGGCCTTTGCCTAGTCCAACCCAGTTCTGGTCAGTCCTGGAGCACTTTGTTGACAAGAATCCTTCTTTCCTTTCACAGAGTAGGCCAGGGACATCAGACACACCACAGGAGGTGGAGCCAGCATTGTGGAGGGAAGGCACAGCCCTATTCAGGTCCCAGGTGCAACTCCTCCCACCTATCTCCATGCAGATCTCTCTATTCAGCCCTGTGCTGACTCACCCTGTCTCCTGGAGTCCCCTAGCCCCTGTCACTCACAAACCCAGACAAGGAATACACAACCTAGCAGAGGCAGGCTTGGATAGTTAGGCAAGAAAATACCTACTTTCTAAAAGTGGTATTTTCAAACACAGAATGTTAAAACCAACTTCACTAAAAAATGTATTTTATCATTCTGAGTTCAGGCATACTCAATTCGTTTTTCTACCATGTTCCCTGGGTCAGTTAGGATTATAAGCTGTAATAATCAAACTGCCCATTCTGGCCTATGGGGAACAGGTAGCCTTGCAATAGTGAAAAACGAAAATGGCTGTAATTCACTATTAGGGCATGCCACACACACCAGGGCATGTCCTACCTTATACTTACAATGCACCCTGCCCTTGTGCCTACCATAGGGGTGACTAATATGCAGAAAAGGGAAGGTTTAGGGACTGGCAAGTGGGTACACTTGCCCAGTCAACATGGCAGTACCAGACTGCACACAGGCTCTGCAATGGCAGACCTGAGACACACTTTTACAGGCTGCTTCTGTGGGTGGCACAACCAGTGCTGCAAGCCCACCAGCAGCATTTGATTTACAAGCCCTGGGCACACTCAGTGCACTGTACTAGGGTCTGACAAGTAAACCAAACCAACCAATCATGGAATCACTAATCCATACATCAATTTATAAAGAGAGCATATGCACTTTAGCACTGATCAGCAGTGGTAAAGTGCCCAGAGTCATAAAACCAACAAAAACAGGTCAGAAAAAGTACAGGAGGAAGGCAAAAAGTTCAGGGATGACCCTGCAAAAAGGGCCAAGTCCAACAATAACTATGTCAAAGATTGTCTATAGATGGATTACTTAGGTTCATTCGGAACAAATCTATTGTAATTGTTTTTGCATTGTTTTGTTCGCTGAGTACGTGTCAATAAAAAGAACTTAAAAAAATATATATATATATTTTGGCTGAAACCTTTAACATCCCTTGTAGCTGCTGTAGGGTGTTGTGAGTCAGGGATACCCCGGTTTGGTTGGCTCACTCTGTGTGTTGTCAGAGAATGTGTGAAGCAGTGGGAAATAGTTACTCAGTGGAAGCTCGAAGTTGGAGAGGGGAAAACCTGGCCACAAAATCAGTCTGAGCCTGATTTTCCACTCTATGCCAAACTCATAATGAGGTCACAGTGAACATCAGTGTGAATTTGTTGTAGATGAGACTGATGGTGTAAGCTAGAAGCAGACCTTCATTGTTGACTGGAGAGCTTGCAGAAAATTACTTCTTACTCCTACACACATAAGCATATCAGTGAGGGATGTACTCCTTTGTCTTGATTCCTTCAGGGCCCTTGAATGTGCAAATGGCAATCATGTTTAGTTCTCCTAGATATATACCATTTTGAGTGGGTGCAGTGGAGGGGATACAAATCAAACCCATTAATAAAAAAAAGATTCTTGCAGAAAAGCTCCTGTTTGGCAACCGATATCCACTCATAGATATTAGACAAAAATAAATCCATACATTTCTGAAGTCTGTACTAATGGATAGCGGAAAACTCAAGTTGTCGTAATAGACTACCCAGCATAGAGAAAATTACAATTTTCTAAATTTCCACTTAATTTTTATACCCCTGATATTTCTCTTCAGCCTTCATTATGAAAGACCATGCCTGTGATAAAGATAAATTCCACATATGTGCTCTTCTGGGCCTCTTTAATGTGCTGTGGCAGAATGTTGTACCTCTTCTATGGTCCCAGGTATCTTCTGAAACATAGCCAGGTTGGACTGGCTATTTTTCTCATCAGACATTTCACAGAGAGCTTGAGCCCTTGGACGCCTGTTTCTGAATGTCCAAGCCCCCTGCTGGTGCATCTCCAGCTCCCCTGGGTTTATTGCAGTAGGTGCAATAAGTAACCCTGGGCGTAGTTTGCGGAGTTGCGCTACGCGACGCTACGCGAAGGGGTAAAACAACTCCGCCGCGCTACACGGAGCTACGCGAGCAGCGTAGTGCGATAGGAAAATGCTGTTCACGGTGATTGCACAGTGCCGGATGCTTCTCCGCACTGTGCAATCATTGCAAATGGCATCATGCACAGTGCAAGCGGTCGTTTTCTGCCGCTCGAGTAGATTTTTACTCGAGCGGCAGCTTTCTCAACGCGAACGGGCAGTTTCTCATCGCGAGCAGTCGCGAGCATACGCGACCACTCGCAATGAGAAACCTGACCCCCCCCGCGTTGAGAAATCTCGCTGGGAGGTTTATTTTCCACGCTCGTGCATGCCAACCTGATGTTGCCGATCGCGAATGAGGAAAAATCTCGCCGGGATGTTGATTTTGCTCGCTCGCGGTCGCCAACTTGACGTTGAGGAACGCGAGCGAGCAAAAATGTCTGCTACGCGTAGCGGATTTTCTCTGCACTCCGCGAGATCCGCGTAACGCGAAGTGCAGAAAACTCTGCAAACTCCGCGAGTGGAGCGTAGTTCACCGCCCAGGGTTAGTAATAAGGGCACAAGCAGAGACAGATAGGGGAGGGACAGAGAGAGATGCATGCGAGAGAAAGAGTTCGAAGGAGAGAGAGAGAGAGGTTGAAGAAAGTTTAGAGAGCCGAGAAGACAGAGAGCGGAGAAAAGAAGAAGAGAAAAGGAGAGAGACATCAAATTGATGGATGGTTAGAGATAAAGAGGGAGGGAAGAGAGGAAGGCTAGAGTGTGCATTGTATGAGCACCCACTCAAAATGTTAGTAAATTATGCCCCACGAAATTGTATCTCTTGCACAAGATCATGACTTTTGAAAAGTTAAAATGGCCTGCCTATTCCCCTGGACTTCTGGGTCAAAACTGTTACCCTTTTGAGTTTAGTTGCTATGTTTCAGTTTTTAATGGATTTAGGAGAATACTGTTGGAAAATTGGACACGGGGCAGGCAGACATTTTCACAAATCTGCCAGAAATGCTAATTTGGTGCTCCTAGCCTTTGGTTTGTGATTAAACGACTCAAAGCTTCAGCTGGCTTAGGTCGTATTATGATATCATGAAAAGTGCAAGGGTAGTAAATGTATGGGCTTGTCACTAAGTGCAGTACAGTATTTTTATGTTATCATTGTCATCCAACAGAGCTGAGTGAGCCGACTGCAAGAATGGTATATCATGATTTACATTCAACTCATTAGCCCTGTTTTTAAGCGTATAATACAGGCGCGCCCAGCACAGGTAACCGCGGTGAGTCAGGGCGGGGGTGGGGGGTAAGTCGACAGATGACGGAATAGGATTTATTGATTTATTTTATTTTCCCTATTCCGTCGTCTGTTCCCAACCCCCACGCCCGCCCCACTGCCCCACTGCCATTACCTGTGCCTGGTATAATACTACTGTAAAAGTTGATTTCGATTTAATAAAAAGATGTGGTTGACATGAACATTTCTGCGCTGAAACCAAAACATTATACTTGATAGAACTGTATTTTCCTGTGCCTGACTAAACTAGGCCAGATTAGGCCTAAATTCCGTCTTGGATTTTTCAGTGCAGCCATGATGTGTGTTTTCATTTCTTAGTTTGACATTACATGTCAGCAAAATGTGCACTGTGTTGATATGCTATACTCGAAGAACTACAGAGGAAGCCCTTCACAACATTCAAGGCTCTTCGTGACAATAACACTGTGAATCCATTCACTTATGAGGCTTCTATTGTTTTTGTAACTAGACTTGTACTGCCACATCCAAAGGAATTAGGTCAAAATTGGACAAATTAATATTCATATAGAGGATAGTGCTAGAAGGGTGGCAATAGGTGATGTTGTTTAATTCTGTAATGTGACTCGTTTACGTTTGATCACCTTATGCTGGCTGTACGATTTTCATTGAATTTTTCTATAAAAGATGGCACATTTTGTAGGTGAGCCAGTCTGGTTTGCCCTGAATCTAAAGGCTAAACCCACCTCGGTTTGTCTCATGCTTTGGACTGAGAATATTTTTGCCCTCATTTCATGTCATTTTCTTGCTGCATTTTATAGAGCCTTATGCTAATTCCCTACATTAATTTATTATGCAATTCGACTAATATTTTTGCTTTCGGTATTGCATCTTCAATTATTTTAATAAACCTTCATGGTTTAAATTTTACTACTGCCTCCAGAATGAAAAAAACAAATAAAGGACTTTGACACTGCCTCCAGAGGATTTATTTCCTTTAAAGGCAAATTTTTCATGTGTGATTGAGTGCCATTTAGGACACATTGCCTCATACATGCTTGAGGTTCAACATCGTCCCCGATCCGTGTAGGCGCTTTACCTTGATTATCTGATAAAATAGCATCTTTTATCTATCTATACCAATAATATTATTGTTATTATTTTTATTACTACTTGTAGCGTCCTCCTCAGCCTGGATACTCGTAAGTGAATACGCCACACACAGAGTTTAGTATTACACATCTTTATTCCTCAGCGTGTAACTGTGAACTCAAAGTTCTAAACATGAACTCTATTCACCACACCAAAATACTTACATCATAGTTCTACGGAGTCCATCAGGAACCAAAAGGGTCCCATCATTGCAAACTCGCAAAACACTATGGGCCCCATTAGGATGGCGGGCGGACTTCAGTCCGCCCGCCACCCTAGCGGTGCTGGGACCGGCCGCCAGCGGTGCGTCGGTCCTGCACCACCAATTAGGATGCGACCGCCACCCTGGCGGTCGCATCCCGCATCTTCAACATTGCGGCGGGTGCTGCTGTAAGCAGCACCCTCCGCAATGCCAAAGAGGCATGTTGTGCATTGCCATGCACAACGTGACAGGCACCGCGCGGTGCCTGCCACCTTGAGCATGGCAATGTAGGGGGGTACCATAGGTACCCCCCAAGTGCAGCCCCCCACGTCCCCGGGGACCCGCAACGGGCCCCCAAAGCAATTCCCGCCAGCCCTTCCATGGCGGCATCGCCGCCATGGAAAGGCCAGAACCGCCAGGCATCATAATATGGATTGCGGTACCTTCCAGGCACCGCCACCATATTATGCCCGAGTTCCGCCCGGCCGGCAATCGTGACGATTGCCGACCGGCGGAAAAGCGGCGGACGGACTTTCTGTCCGCCGCGGTACTCCCCGCCATGGTAATATGGCGGGGGGTAAATGTGGTTGTGATGGTGATCCGCCTGCCATCATAACCAACCCCTATATCGCCCCCCTGGTTAAATAAAAAATATAGTTTTTTCCAGATATATATATATATATATATATATATATATATATATATATATATATATATATCCCAGGTCAAAGCTCTGTTTACGGCATCCGGCGCTCTCATGACGGTGTGCTGTGGAGACGGCAGAGCCCAGCCATTATTATATCCACAACAGTATTCCTTACGGAACAAATCCACACGCACTCACTGGTAATTGCTGTTTGCGCTCTTGGTTTTATTAAAGCAGCAATCTTATCCGACGAGTTACAACCCAACGCGTTTCAGTCTGTCCTCAGACCTTTCTCACGGGGAAAGATGAGAAAGGTCTGAGGACAGACTGAAACGGGTTGGGTTGTAACACGTCGGATAAGATTGCTGCTTTAATAAAACCAAGAGCGCAAACAGCAATTACCAGTGAGTGCGTGTGGATTTGTTCCATAAGGAATACTGTTGTGGATATATATATATATATATATATATATATATATATATATATATATATATATATATATATATATTTCCATGTTTGCCCTGAATTCGAAGATGCACTCCACTGCAGGCAATTCAACAGAATTCTTTTATTTGAGGAAACCGGCAATTTACATCCTGATTATTCTGCCGACGCGTTTCAGAGCCCCCAACTCCTTCTTCAAAGGCTGCCTGCAACTTACGCAAAGACATCCAAGGTGCACTTTTATTTTCCTGTTTGGTTCCCTCTGGTGGGCTGCACAGGTGAGTTTAATTTTGCAAAGGATACTGGTATCCGTAGTGTTCCTTGGTATTAATTCAATCCCTTCAATGGGTTTTGCGAGGCTGCAGTCATTCATTTCAAAGTAAAGCCCTCCAGTGGGCCTCAGTTTACAACTTGCACAGTTATTTAAAAAGCACTGCTGTGTCGCATACTAAGTTGAAGAAAAGTTATTTCACCTTGCGACCCCATGTTTCCTTAAATGGGTGGTGCGTTCTCCACGACCGGACTACTGTGATTTATGTTTCCATGTTTGCCCTGAATTCGAAGACGCACTCCACTCGCATATATATATATATATATATATGAGTTGAAGATGGATAATTATCTACTGGCGGTCGCCAGTAGATAGTTATAGTTAGGACCTATTTTCCATAGGAAATCCGCAACATTCTATTTGAAATAACTCTTGCGTCGGTTGACGAATCTTCGCGAAATTTTCAAACTTTGTGGCCCGCTCCAATCCTCTCCTATCCTGAAAGTCTCGGGGTGATTCGTCAAGCGGGGGCCGAGAAAAAAGGGGGGTCCCAAAACGTGTTTTCCCCATTCATTTTCTCATAGGAAACTTTAGCCACGGCTACAGCCCGAACTGCTGAACGGAATTACACCAAATTTGGCAAAGAGGTAGTTCTTGGTTCAGAAAGAACCCTTTTTGTTAAATGGTGTAAATCCGTTCAGTAGTTCCTGAGAAAATCAAAAGGAAAATCACATATATAGCTATGGCCGCGTCGGATTCGCGCACCCTGAGCACACCCTGCGCGCACCGTCCCGATCACGAGCTGCATGCTAATTGGCTGTCAACACTCCAAATCAGGAAGTGTTGGCAGCCATTTTATGCCTCGGTAGAACCGAGGCACAGAAACAAGTGCGCAAAACGCACAAAGGGGGCAGGGTAGAAACACCCTGACCCCCTAGGTCTGCTCAGGGGGTCCCACAAGGAACCCCTGGGCAGAAACAAGCATTTTTTTTTTTTAAACGACGGATGCGCTTAGGGTGCGCGGATCCCGCCGATTAAAGAAAAAAAAACACAAGAAACAAGTGTGCAAAACGCACAAAGGGGGCAGGGTAGAAACACCCTGACCCCCTAGGTCTGCTCAGGGGGTCCCACAAGGACCCCCTGGGCAGAAAAAAGCATTTAAAAAAATTATTAATTAAAAAAAAACGATCGTGCCGCAGGCCCCGCCCCCTTCCTTTACCACTCTGCAAACGCGCCCCTGGCGCGTTTGCAGAGGGCAATTCCCCTTGAATACTGGGGGTCCCTGGGGCCAACTAGCCCACCAGGAACCTCTAGTATGCGCCAGGGGCTGCGTTGCAGAGAGGTGTACAGAGGCCACGCCCCTTTTACACCTCTCTGCAACGCAGCTCTGTGGCGCTTTTGGAGGTACATGGTGGGCTAGTTGGACTCCAGGGACCCTCAGGATTCAAGGGGACTTAATTCCCCAACTTAAAACGCGCCACGGGGCGCGTTTGCACAGTGGTGAAGGGAGGGGGTGGGGCTTCAGGTGACATGTGTGCAAACAGGCTCTGTTGCGCGTTTTAAGATGGGGAATTAAATCCCCTTCAATCCTGAGGGTCCCTCGGGGCCAACTAGCCCACCAGGTACGTCCAGAAAGCGCCACAGAGCTGCGTTGCAGAGAGGTGCAAAAAGGGGCGTGGCCTCTGAACACCTCTCTGCAACGCAGCTCTCTGGCGCATACTGGAGGTATCTGGTGGGCTACTTGGCCCCTAGGGACCCTCGGGATTGAGGAGGATTTAATTTCCCATCTTAAAATGCGCCACGGAGCCTGTTTGCAGACATGTCACCTGAAGCCCCGCCCCCTCCCTTCACCACTGTGCAAATATTCCTCTAAAATCAGCCGAACTACGAATTCCGATTTACTCACCTGTTATCAGGAGAGACCTCAGTGCTGCATCTTTGAGCCCAGTACTGATCCTGAAAAGTAATTTTAACCGTACTTACCAGTAACTTGAATTTCCTTCCATAGGATATCATTGCCTGCTTTTTGATGAAAAAGTTTCTAAGTGTCGATTTTTGAAACATACAAATATTCCTCTAAAATCAGCAGAACTACGAATTCCGATTTACTCACCTGTTATCAGGAGAGACCTCAGTGCTGCATCTTTGAGCCCAGTACTGATCCTGAAAAGTAATTCTAACCGTACTTACCAGTAACTTGAATTTCCTTCCATAGGCTAACATTGACTGGTTTCACTTGGAAATTCTTCTAAGTGTGGAGTTTTGGAACTTTATAATATTCCTCTAAAATCAGCCGAACTACGAATTCCGATTTACTCACCTGTTATCAGGAGAGAACCCAATGCTGCATCTTTGAGCCCAGCACTGACCTTGAAAAGTAATTCTAACCGTACTTACCAGTAACTTGAATTTCCTTCCATAGGCTAACATTGACTGGTTTCACTTGGAAATTCTTCTAAGTGTAGAGTTTTGGAACTTTATAATATTCCTCTAAAATCAGCCGAACTACGAATTCCGATTTACTCACCTGTTATCAGGAGAGACCTCAGTGCTGCACCTTTGAGCCCAGTACTGATCCTGAAAAGTAATTTTAACCGTACTTACCAGTAACTTGAATTTCCTTCCATAGGCTAACATTGACTGGTTTCACTTGGAAATTCTTCTAAGTGTGGAGTTTTGGAACTTTATAATATTCCTCTAAAATCAGCCGAACTACAAATTCCGATTTACTCACCTGTTATCAGGAGAGAACCCAGTGCTGCATCTTTGAGCCCAGCACTGACCTTGAAAAGTAATTCTAACCGTATTTACCAGTAACTTGTATTTCCTTCCATAGGAATCCATTGTCTGGTTTTCAGCAGAAAAGTTTCAAAGTGTCGATTTTCACAAACTACAAATATTCCTTAAAAATCGCCTGTATGACTTAAACGCATTATTTCAACTGTTTACAGGAGATGCACCAGTGCTGGATCCAGGATCCACCACTGAGTAAGAAAAAGTAACGATAACACTACTTACCTGCTAAGTGAATTTCCTCCCATAGGATAACATTGGTGATTCTATGTGAAAAAGTTTCTAAGTGTCAACTTTTAAAATACAATAATATTCCTTAAAAATCACTACTGTAATCAAAACGCTTTTACTCAACTGTTTATAGGACATGTCCCAGGACTGAATCTAGGATCCAGTCCTGTGGTTAGAAAAGTAATCCATAAAGTAACTAATTGCATTTAACTAGAAATTCACATTGAGCTCAATGTTGCATTGTGTTTGAAATTGTGTTGCCCATTGCAACAACTGTAACTACTGTACTTAAAAGTCTATTGCCTATTTGCAAAGTATTTAAACTAAAGTAATTCATTCTGAGAAAGTATATTTTGTAATGTAATGTATAATGTAATTATAATGTAATTTAAAAAATAAAATATCTAAAAATAAATAGTTTAAAAAAATGTAGTAAATCAGTATCAAAAAAATAAATATAACAATTAATACATTTAAAAATTGTCATTTACAAAACCTTTGAAATTCACTGAAAAAAACCATAGGTTTCAGACATGTTATAGTTAGGAATTAGCATTTAAAAAACCTTTGAAATTCACTGAAAAAACCATAGGTTTCAGGCACGTTATAGTTAGAAATTAGCATTTAAAAAACCTTACAAATTCACTGAAAAAACCATAGGTTTTAGGGACAGTTATAGTTAGTTGGACATTGCACTCGTACAAAACCCGTGAAATTCCCCCGTTATAGTTAGTTCAGGTAACTATAACTCGCGCCCCACAATGCACTGCTGATGACGTCACATATTACATCACTCATGACATGGTCAGTGACATCACTGATGACATCACTGATGACATCTCAAATGACATCACTGATGACATCACTGATGACATCATCCATGTGATAATTTGATGCATCTTCTCACACCCTAATATAACTTTTGATACACCCACTGTAAATTACAGACTGCCATTGTCAAAACCATAGACACTCCAACACCAATTACTATATACACACTCACTGATTCTTAGGTCTACACACACACATCTACTCACTCACCCGTACAGTCACTCATACTTATAGTCACTCAGTACATGACTATTATATGCACTCATACACCTATATAAACACTCACACACCGCCACTCATCCATAGAGGTACTCACACACCTAGTCAGTCATGCAAAAAATTAAGCACACACCCATTTACTCACCTATACAGTTATACACACACCAGCTCACTTACTCATACAAATACTAGCACATTCTTACGCTCTTATACAATCTCTGATACAAGCACACACTCATCCATACAGTCACTCTCACAATCACACACTCTCGCTTATAGCTATTTATATACTCCAACACACATATATACTGCCTTTCACATATGTAGTTACTCACACATGTACCACTGGGACATACATTCACTCACTAAAACACTCTTACACACACTTACCCACCCATACAGTCTATCACAGATGCACTCTTGAAACCATCCACCCAGTGAATCACCCACTCACACATCTATGCACAGAGTTGCACACACCCCACCCACACAAACACTCAGGCACCCATACAGATACTCAGACAACCAATCAATAACTCATATAGACACTC
Organism: Calotriton arnoldi; assembly: GCA_963921515.1. Taxonomy (NCBI): domain Eukaryota; kingdom Metazoa; phylum Chordata; class Amphibia; order Caudata; family Salamandridae; genus Calotriton; species Calotriton arnoldi. The sequence continues at coordinate 787,445 of CAWUFW010006746.1, read as the reverse complement.
ATGTAGCTATTCACAAACCCATGCAGCCACTTACACAGCAACAGACAGACAGATACAGACATTCACCCAGTTTAGTCACTAACCCATGCATTCAGTAAGATACGTTTAATCACTCACTTATAGAGTTAGTCACACACCTACTAAATCATCCATTCAGACACTTATACACCCACTCATTCTTCAATACACCTTTCCCTATATATATTAAACATATTTAAACTTTACAGAAACACACAGTCACTGGATGATGTCATCAGTGATGTCATTTGAGATGTCATCAGTGATGTCACTGACCATGTCATGAGTGATGTAATATGTGACGTCATCAGCAGTGCATTGCGGGGGCACGAGTTATAGTTACCTGAACTAACTATAACGGGGAATTTCACGGGTTTTGTACGAGTGCAATGTCCAACTAACTATAACTGTCCCTAAAACCTATGGTTTTTTCAGTCAATATATATATGTATATATATATATATATATATATATATATATATATATATAACAAAAGATGCGGCACTCTTGAGCAGATTATTTGCTTAATTTATTAGCAAACGTTCACTCCACTAACGCGTTTCAGCCTACCTCGGCTTTTTTCACGGTCAATGAGTCTTTCTACAGTTACACTTTTATACTACCATCTCTGCCTCAAAGTGGCATTATGGGAGTTGTAGTGTTCTTAACATTCAATGTAATATCAGAAAACTTTATACATATAAACAAATATACAAGAAAGACAATAGCGCATTGTGTCAAATACTTTTCTTTTCTGTGTTTTCTTTCATTGCACAGCGTGATAAACTTATTACAATTATTTTTAAGCCATGTTTATCATGTAATCAATTAATTAATACAAGCTTGCCGTTTTATTTTCACCTTATATCATTCATTTAGGTATAGTACCTACTTCTATAGTATTAATGATACTTTTCTTAGATATCACGCTAATTGAGACATTGCTCATTATATAGCACCAGTGCTAACAATTCCTCAGCATGAATTTTAAATATTCATATTACATATATCCATAGTATGGGTATAGTACTCAATACTACTACTATGCTGTGTTCAGATACTAAAACGGCAATAATAAATTACTTGTAAACAGTCTCATTACTCAAGGTGTACATAAAGTTCTTCATCATTATTAATGCCTCTCGGGCTTTTAGTTCTAAGTCTTATGATGAATCGTGATTCAATTTGACGTAACATCTTAACTCTATCCCCACCTCGTTCACCTAGGGGCATCATCTTAATTCCATAATAAGACATAGATCTCCAATCACCTTTTTGGCATTTACTCATGTGTTTTGCTGTAGCATACATCATATCCCCATTTTTTACTGCACGAATGTGCTCCAGAATTCGTTTTTTGAGCATACATATGGTGCTACCAACATATTTCATACCACATTTACATTCTATGATATAGATTACAAATTTAGACGTGCATGTGATATTCTGATCAATGTCAATAGATTTACCATTGGGTTCATGAATGATAGTCATGTTTTTTCCTATCTTACAGGCTTTACATGAGTTGCATTTTCTAAACCCTTTTTGTTGGTTTTGTAGCCAGTTCGTTTGTTGTTTTGGGTTGAAAATAGCTCTTCACTAGTAGATCTCGTAGAGATATTGATTTCCTGTAGGACACAACAGGTTTGGGGCCAAGAAGTGTACCTATATCTGGGTCTCCTACAATTAAGTGCCAATACTTTCTCATTTTATTCACATTTCTTCCACTTTCTTTGCTATATGTAGTTACAAATCGTGGTGCTGTACTAATATGAGGAATTTTGGGTTTTTCAATCAAGGTATCTTCTCTCGTTCTCATATCAATACGTTGTTTACATTTTCTCAATGTACGTTCATTGTAACCTCTCATTTTGAGTCTTTTTTGGACTCTAAGATTTTCTGTTCAGCGTCATCCTCTTTAGAACAATTTCTCTTCATGCGTGTAAACTCACCATAAGGGATGCTGTTTATTAGTGGCTTCGGATGGAAACTTGTCCCATGGAGAATACTATTGGTGGAAGTCTGTTTTCTAAATAGTGTTGAATGTATCTTTCCTTCATCTATGTAGACTTTGGTGTCTAAAAAATTAATTTCTTTTTGTGTGTCGTACACGTGAAAATATATATATATATATCTATATGAGTTGAAGAAAAACGCCGCACTCAGTAGATTCGTTGTACGAATTTAATAGTGAGCACCACTACTCCACTAACGCGTTTCGACCTCCCTGGGTCTTTCTCACGGTAGGTGAGTCCCTCATCGCTTTTACATTTTATACTCTCCATCTCCTGCTCATAATGAAGCATGATGGGAGTTGTAGTTTAACAAGTTACATTTGTAATTTCCACATTACAGTTACCACATTTGCTACACATCCTGTGCTTCTTATTAGATCAGCAAGCAAATTCGTTTTTACATTAAATCAAAGAAACATTGAAGATATAGTATCTTAACTGCATTATGTCATTATGTCATTATATATGTGTACAATCATTGGTATGAAGCTGCTGCTGATTCAGATTGTTTGTTCAGTGACTAGATCACAATATGACATATATTTTGTATTTCTGAGGGTTCTTAAGATTTTTTGTATAGTACCATAAGTAGTCTCTCTTGCCTTCATTTGTTAATTGTCTCAGTGTTCTGACATATCTGCAATAATTTCACAAGTGTACAAAAAGTTCTTCGTCATTATTAAGGCCCATCGGTGTCTTAGTTCGAAGTTGTATAACTGGAGAAGTGTGGCTCAATGGTTAGAGCGGCAGACACTGATGCAGAGATCTGGCCCGGGACCAGGGTTCAATTCCCGCCTCGGTGGGTCTTGGGCTCAATTTCCTCGGACCTGATAATTCTCGCCTCGGTGCCTATTCTGATCATGGGTCCCACTCTGCAACTCTGGGCAATAGCTTGCTTAATCTCCACAACGGCCCCACCAGCGCTGGGATGCCTGGCTTCACCTTGGGGGTGCCCAGGAGTGGACATCTCACAGGGAAAAGCCAGGAAGGGTTCCACAGCGGTATGCGTACAGCGCCGGGACACCGCTTCGGGGGTAGCCATGCGCTTTACAAGTACGAAAAATTTCAATTTCAATTATAATGTAGCGTGATTCCAGTTGTCTTAGTTTCCTGGTTCTGTCTCCACCTCGTTTGCTCAGTTTTATAGTATCCAACCCAAAAAAGCTCATCATTTTCCAATCAACATTTTGGCATTGTATTAGATGTTTAGCTGTGGCGTAATTTGAGTCTCTTTTTTTATGTGTTCCAATATGTGTTTTCGCAACATGCATGTTGTGCTTCCTATATATTGTAGACCACAGTTACATTGTATCACATAAACTACGTGTGTTGTTTTACAGGTGATATTTTGTTTAATTTGAATTTTCTTTCCTTCTTTGTCAATTATGTGATCCTTGTTCATCCCAATTTTACAAGCCTTGCAGCTGTTACATTTTACAAAACCATTTCTTGCTTCTGACAGCCAATTTTTAACAGGTTTTGGATCTTGCAGATGACTTTGTGTCAATTGGTCTTTCAGCGATTTTGTTCTTCTGTAAGTCACTAGTGGTCTTTTGCCTAGTACTTCACCAATATCTGGATCCATTGCTATCAGATGCCAGTGTTTTTGCACTGCATTTACATTTTTTTTGCTCTCTTTGCTATAAGTGATGATCAGCCTTGGTGCTTGTTGTTTTACACCTTGTGTTTCCTGACATGACATTTCTTTCTTTGGGATAAGTAATTCCGCACTTGATTTTTTTCTGACGCTTTTCAGACATGACATCAAATCTTTTTGTTTGTATCCTCTACTGTGCATTCTTTTTAGAGTTTCATTGAATTTAGCTTCAGCATCCTCTTCTTTTGAGCAATTTCTTTTCATTCTTATCAGTTCTCCATATGGAATACTTTTTGTCAATGACTTTGGATGGAAACTGTCCCCATGAAGTATGCTGTTGGTAGCGGTTTCTTTTCTATGTAGAGTGGAGTGTATTATACATTGGTCTATATAGATATGTGTGTCTAAAAAGTTGATGTTGGTTTTACTTATCTCACAATTGAAATATAGTCCAATTTGATTGTGATTCAATTTTTCAAAGTAATGTCTGAAACTGTTTTCATCTCCATTCCAAATGAGGAATAGGTCGTCAATATATCTGACCCACAATATTATGTTGTCCAAATCCTTGTAGTTGTTGGTTCCCCATGCTATTTCCTTCTCCCACCATCCCATTGTAATATTGGCATAGTTCGGTGAGAATGAAATGCCCATCGCAGATCCGCATTTCTGGTGGAAGAACTCATGATTGAATAGGAAGACGTTGTTCATCAGACATATCTCTATCATTTTCAAAAGCATTTCTGAATGCTGTAGTTCCACATAATTGACAAAGAAGGAAAGAAAATTCTAATTAAACAAAATATCACCTGTAAAACAACATACAATGTAACTGTGGTCTACAATATATAGGAAGCACAACATGCATGTTGCGAAAACGCACATTGGAACACGTACGAGCAGTTAAAAACAGAGACTCAAATTACGCCACAGCTAAACATCTAATACAATGCCAAAAAGGTGATTGGAAAATGATGAGATTTTTGGGTTGGAAACTATAAAACTGAGCGAACGAGGTGGAGACAGAACCAGGAAACGAAGACAACTGGAATCACGCTACATTATACAACTTCAAACTAAGACACCGATGGGCCTTAATAATGACGAAGAACTTTTTGTACACTTGTGAAATTATTGCAGATATGTCAGAACACTGAGACAATTAACAAATGAAGGCAAGAGAGACTACTTAAGGTACTATACAAAAAATCTTAAGAACCCTCAGAAATACAAAATATATGTCATATTGTGATCTAGTCACTGAACAAACAATCTGAATCAGCAGCAGCTTCATACCAATGATTGTACACATATATAATAACATAATGACATAATGCAGTTAAGATACTTGGGGCCCCATGCATCAACCTAAAAACCGGTCGCAAACGGCATTTGCGACCGGTATTTTTGCATTTGAGATGCATCATCCCAAATGCAAAAATCGCAATTTAAGTAATCGCAAATTTGCGATTACTTTAATTGCGATGGCATTTGAGGAATCGCAAATTGCGATGCCTCAAATGCAATGCATGATGATATTTAAAATAGCGATTTCGCTATTAGGGGACGCTAATTACCGTCAAATGAAACTTGATGGTAATTAGCGAAAACTTTGAAAAATGCACTAAAGTGCATTTTTCAAAGTTCAAGGTTACACACACACATGCCCTTGGGGCATGTGTGTGTGCAACATGTGTTCACTTAGCAATTTCAGGGGTGTACAGGGTGTCCTCTTGGCACCCTAGCACCCTTGAAATTGCATGCGCAATTTGCGAGTACCTATTGGGTACTCGCAAATTGCGCATGCAATTCCCATTCATTCCTATGGGCCTCTAGGCCCATAGGAATGAATGGGAAGCAATTCCTTAATTGCGACTCGCAATTTGCTAGTCGCAATTAAGGAATTTGTAGGAATCGCTAATTTATTTGCGATTCCTACATGCATAGCCAATAGCGAATCTGTAATTGCGATGCCTTAAAAATCGCAAATAAGGATTCGCTATTGGCTATTTTGATGCATGTGCACCTATATCTTCAATGTTTCTTTGATTTAATGTAAAAACGAATTTGCCTGTTGATCTAATAAGAAGCACAGGATGTGTAGCTAATGTGGTAACTGTAATGTGGAAATTACAAATGTAACTTGTTAAACTACAACTCCCATCATGCTTCATTATGAGCAGGAGATGGAGAGTATAAAATGTAAAAGCAATGAGGGACTCACCTACCGTGAGAAAGACCCAGGGAGGTCGAAACGCGTTGGTGGAGTAGTGGTGCTCACTATTAAACTCGCACAACGAATCTACTGATTGCGGCCTTTTTCTTTAACTCATTTGAAAATTGCAGGGCTCAATGGTTCAGCCCATCGCTGGCACCCGCAGTGGAGCGCGCCAGCTTTGAACCAATTTGCAGAAACAAATATATATATATTTAGACACATTACAACTCCTCAACAAGTTGTCATGGAGTTCTGACCAAATGCCCAGATCGTGTCCTCTGAGGCTGGGAAGAGAGAAGAGAAGCATCTATGACTGGCATTGGTGATGAAGGGACAGACGCAGTCAAGGGGCTCTCTACAGACTCAATCGAACCATTCTCATTACTGACATCATGCACTGGCGAATGATGAGGCAGATTCCTGAAGTGTGAAGCATCTCGAGTAATGGACTTTCCAGGACGGTGTGCAGTCACCATGTGTCCTTTACTAGTGACAGCTTTCTAGGGTTCAGCATCAAAGGGAGCATTAAATTTGCGTTGTCTTTGTTGTCACACCAATACTTGATCACCTTTATTGAAAGTAATGTTCATGGCACATCGACGCTTGTTGGCAAATACTTTTATCTTTTGTTTACGCCACAAGTCTGATGAAGTTCACCATCTGTTATAGACCTTCTGTTGGTCCATTGTGGTAACTTGGTCGTCATGGCTCTCCCGCAAATCAAGGTGACGGGACTTTCACCTGTGATTGATTGAGGAATTGACCGGTAAGCTCAAAGAGCAGTATGGAGAGCAGACTTCAAACCAAGCTTCTCCAATGTAGCATGTTGGACAGTCTTTTAAAGTGTGCTCATAAAGCATTCAACAATGCCAGTTGCTTGTGGCCGAAGAGGTGTGCTTTTCTGATGCTTCACATTGAGATGGTTAAGAAAGCCTCTGAATTCTCGACTGTTGAATGGTAGGCCATTGTCAGACTTTAGAATTGAAGGAACACCCCCTATTGCAAAAATGCCATCTAACCTCTTGATGACTCTTTCTTGAGTGGTTGATGAGAGATCGACCAATGGAAAATGGGAGTATTCATCGATGACCACCATCAGGTGATGCCCTTTGTCAAGAGGACCAAAGAAATCAAAAGCTTTTCTTTCCTATATATGTTTTGGTGAATCAGACATATTTAAGGCATGTTGAGTGGTTTTGGGAGATAAGTAATTGCACAAATGACAGGCCTTCAACTCTCTTTCAACTGTCTCATCAAGATAAAGAAACCAAACTCGATCTCAGAGAGGTCTTTTAGTAGCAATAATTCCACAATGTCCTTCATGGGCCACTTTAGTTACTTGTTGTCACAGACTCCCCGGTACGACAATTCTTGAACCATGTACTACAATACCTTCTTGAGGAACGGACAGTTCATCTTTCACATTTTTGAACTTTTGATATTCGTTGTCACGTCTAAGAGGTCGAATGTGCTGTTTCCAGGATTGATGTGCAATAATGTCTTTTAACATCAACATGTCACTATCTTTGCTCGCTGCAGCAATGATTTGTGCTAAGGAAATAGCGGCAGGTGTATTGGACCTCACAATGAAATTAATGTAGGCATTAGCCACTTTGGAAGGGTTTCCAGGGCACTCTACTGGCACTCGTGAAAAGTAGTCAGCAGGATTTTAATCTTTCCCAGTTCGGTGCATGATAATGTAGTAATATTCCTGTAGTTGCAAACCCCAACATTCAATTCTAGGAGGCATCTTGGCTTTTGGGTTGCCAAAGATGGGAAACAATGCTTGCTGAGTCGTTACAAGAGTGAAAGGTTTTCCATATAGGAATACATGGAAATGTTCACAAGCCCACACCACTGCTAAACTTTCTTTCTAAGGTTGTGAATTGTTGCGTTCAGTTTGTTACAAACTTCTGCTTGCATGTGCCACAATATGCTTTCGAGCTTTGACTGTCCACTGTGTTTGGCAAGGATCACACCCAAGCTGGCTTGCATCAACAAGAACCTCTGTATGGAGCTTCAGATCAAAATAGGCCATTTCAGTGGCATTCTCAATTGCATGCTTGATTTTCCTAAAACTTTGTTCACATTCATGTGACCAGTAAAATGAAGCATTTCTTTTTGTTAAGTCTCTTAAGGGAGCACTTACTGTGGCAAAAATCACATATGTATCTGGAACAGTAACTGTCCATGCCAAGGAATGAACGTAACATGGTAACATCTTGTGGGGGGACTGGTGGCAGACAAGCTTGTACTTTAGCTGGATCCGGCATTATACCCCCATCAGAAAAGATATGGCAAAGAGTTTGAGTTTTGTCTTGTGGAACTCACATTTCTCAGCATTCAAAGTTAAACCTGCATTAGCAACTAGATGACACACTTGTGTAGGAGCTTTATCATGTTAATTTTGTGTAGCTCCGAAAACTAATATGTTATCACTGTAATTGAAGGCTTTCATGACAGGTTGTATGATACGTCAAATGACATCTTGAAAAAGTTTGGCAGCTGATGACACACCAAAACTAAATTGTTTATATCTGAACAAACCAATATGGGTAGAAAAGGTGTTAATGTACCTGCAATTTTCTTCTAGCTCCAAATGGTGATACCCTTTGTTCAGATCAAGGCGAGAGAAAACCTTGGCACCATTTAGCTGTGTGATCATGTCGGCAATATGCGGACGGGGATGCCATTCTCTTTCAACTGCCTTCTTGGCTTGACACATATCAACACAGATATGTATAGTTCCTTCAATGTCTTTTTTGAGCACTAATACTATGGGAGAAACCCATGGAGTTGTACCAGTAGATTGTTTAATGATATCATGCAAAGCTCTTTCTATACAGCTTCTTGTTGATGAAATGCAATTTGTCTATGTCTTTGAGCAACAGCAAGAACGTCTTCATTGATATGCAGTTGCACTTTCATGGTTTTAAGTCTTCCCAATCCATGAGTAATGACGGGAACGTACTTACTATATCATGATGAGCATTCATGTTGTAGTTCACAGATATCACTCCCATATCAGCAGCAGTATTGAAACTGAGTAAACAGGCACTGGACACAGTACCATGAAGTACATAAATGGGTGCATGTACTTTTGTCCTTTTGTGTTTAATGGTTGCTAAAAATAAACTTGACTCTTTAATGGCATTGATGCAGCCCATGTTTACACTTTAGTCTTCGGTGGTGTGAGACGGAGCAATGCAGACAGTTCATTGTATTTCTCCTCAGGCATGATGTCTATCGATGCACCACTGTCAATCATAAATGGTATGGAGCAACCATTTACTTTAAGTGTAATTTTTGGACAATGTTTGAATGACTTCTGTGATTTTGCACGACAACTTTTCTTTGACTCGTATTCTTCTCGGCATACGGCCAGTCCGACATGGACTCGCTTTTCTGAGGTAAACGTCGCACATCCGTCTTCCTCACTGTCGCTTGACAGTGAAACTTAAGAACTCTTAGATGTACGTTTAGACGTCGATCGACTTCGTTTAGTTTTAATTTGCCTCAGCTGATGTTGCCGCTTGGCCTTGTGGGCGTGCGTATAACATCGCTTCTGTAACGTTTGGGCATTCATTTTGTTTTCTTGTCGTGAAGCACCTAGCTTTTCCTTCGCCATGCAAACCTCTCTTTCTCTCTCTTTTCCACAGCCTTTGCATACATGTCAAATGGCAGAACATTTACCTTTGTGTGAAAATGAAATCCACATCTAAAGCAGTTTCTTTTTCTTTAGAGAAATCACTATTGTCCGTCCTCTTTGTGCTTCTGCTTACTTTTCAGGTTCATAACTGGCTCATTCTGGGAACCTCCTGCCTCCATGTCAGTAGCTTGTCCATCTGCACATTCCTCAGCTATGGCAGCCATGAGAACTCACTCCAGACTAAAGATTTCTCCCAGCATTATTTGTCTGAATTAATCTGACAGACATCCAACGATAACTCAGAGACATATAGCTTCTTCATCATTGAATTAATTGAACTTACAGTGTTTGATGAGCGTATCAAGTCTGTCAACAAATGTGTTGATTGTTTCACCAGCGTTCTGTTGTTCCTGACTGAAAATATATCTTTCGTAATTGACATTTGGCATCGGATTGAACTTGAGAATTAACGCTTGTTTGATTTGACGGTATGTGACTTCATCAGTTTGCGGCAGTTTCTTTATTAACTCTTTTACTCCTTCACCGGCATGATTTTTAAGGTATTTGACAATCTTTTTGTTGTCTGTTTCTTCCAGTGCATCAATGAAATAATCAAATGATTCTATCCAGGCAGTCTATCTGTCACCAAAATTCTGCTTTTTAGAAGTGTCAAATGGAGGTTGTGGTTTCAGCAAAGTGGCAGCTGTATAACCAGTTGTGAAACTTACGACGTTGAGAGTCTATGCTGCTCACCTGGACTTGCACCATTTATTCCATTGTAAAGTCCTTGCAACATGCTTGCTTCAGGGTCATTATGGCCAATCAGAATGGGTAGATAGTTTTTTTACGTGGCCATCAGAGCTTTTCAACTCTTGAAGGACTTTCGAGCTGTGCGGAATGCACCCAGCACTTTCGATAGTGTTCGCTTCAGGGATCGACAGCTCCGTATTCACAACCCCGGGTATTCTACTTGGGTCACAGTGCCCACAGTGGTGGCATGATGACTCTCTTTACTAGGCTTTGGTAAGTACCCCATGCATTTCTCAATCTGGTTTTCACTGCCTTTAGCGCTTTTCTGTATTTGGCTCTTTCGCTGCTAGTGCAATCTCGCCCTTATCTGTCGCTGCTTCTAGTGCTTCTCTGAACCTGGTGATTGCTGCCTTCAACTTTAACGTTCTGTATGTCTTATGGCTTTGTGTTGCATTGTGGCACAGTACCTCTTTTGCAGCCTTAACAGCTGGTTTCTGGCCCACGATGAGTAAACTACTCAGTGACGCTTTCGTTATCATCAAATGCTTCACATTGGCTGGAGTAGTGCTTTGACTCCACATATGCCAAACGGTGATCTGCACTTCGACTGAGGCATGTGTGGCACACTTGAGTAATTTGCTGGACCATGGCAAAGTCTCTGGAAGATCACTGTTGATCTTCAGGTTTCTTATCCCCTATCTCGTCGCCAGTTGTAGCGTCCTCCCCAGCCTGAGTGCTCGTAAATGAATACGCCCCACACGGAGCTTAGTATTTCACGTCTTTATTCCTCAGCGTGTAACTGCAAACTCAATGTTCTAAACATGAACTCTTTTTACCACGCCCAAACACTTACGTCATCGTTCTACGGAGTGCATCAGAAACCAAAAGGGTCCTGTCATTGCTAACTCACATGACACTACACTAGTAATATTATTATTGATAATAATATTGTTGTCGTTGATTTTGTTATCCATTTTGTCATCCTGAAGCTAATATGATACATTGTAAGATACTCTCCAGGACACTGCAAGCACAATAGAATGGGTGACACTACTTTAACACCAATGAGAGTTAGAAGCAAAATCACGGTGAGTACTTGGAGATTCTTACAAATCATGTTGAGTTGCCTCAGAGGTCGAGATTAAGCACTTATTTCATTTTAGGTAATGGGGGTTAGGTCTCCTGTCTCCTTCAGAAGTTTTTGTTTAAAATAGCAGTAAAGCAAGAAGAGAAGGCACAGAATGCACCGAATTTGCTAGTTATTCTAACAGAGAAATAATCTCCTTCAATTAGGAAGCAGGAATCAGGAAGCAATGGACACGAAATTCCTGAAGAATGTGTTGTCTGCAGTTTGAATTTAACCGGGAAAGATGCTTTTACGCTTAAAATATCTTGAAGGACAATTACTCCATCACCAGACTGCGAGCTTAAAAATCACTAATAAATAAATAAAAAATATTTTGATTAAATAAACGAATATTAGTTTTTACAAGAGTTCGCTCTCATTCTTCCTCTCTCTCAACTGGCTACTCTGAGAACCTAATTCTGAGTGCTGAAGCACTTCTAAAGCAGCAATAACACATCTTATTTTTGGATGCGAGGGTCTTTTATTGTTTTATAAGTGTTGGGCATTCAGCTATTGAATCTATTGTGGTGCACAAAGTAATAACAACGCTAGGACAGACATGGTACGCTCAACAGGACTATGTAAAAGCAAAAAGTGGTGCACACAACTAGTGCTCTTGATATGAGTTGAGCACAAATGTATATTATGCATGGGATGATATACCTCTTAACTACAATTTCTAGGGACTCAGATGGTGTATTTTTGAAGGATAGGATCACGGCATCGCTTAGGCATCGGCCAAGCGGTGAGGAATGGTGACACTGCAAGACTGGCATGCCGTTTTCCACATGGAAATAACCATAAGATTGCTTTATATATTTTACCAATTGTAAATACTCACCATGCAACCATGAAGAATTTTGGGACATTACGTTTATTATGACGGCGTGGTTGCTTTAAATTTTACGAGGAGTGTTTCCTCCATGTTTATGGAGGTGAATGAACTTAAACAGAGCAACCGTTATGGACATGGACAAGACTTAGAAAGGCATGTATTGTGCCGAAACGCGTCTCTTTATTTAATGCGGCATACAATTAAAGATTTGAATTGTCCCATCCTCGAGCGCAGGGTCTCTTTTCATAGAAGGAGCAAGTGGCAATGCAATATATATATACATATATTTTTATATGTATATATATATATTGCATCCACATTCCGCTAAGGCGACAATTGAACATGCACGCACTTGATATCCGAATTGAATTTTTATTAGTGCAAATAGGCCATTGCCATATATATACTTACATACACACACACACACATATATATATATATATTTATATATATATATATATATATATATATATATATATATATATATATATATATATATATATATATATATATATATATATATATATATATATATATATATATATCCAACGATGAACTAGGGTGCCGAGTGAAAAAGTCACGCACAGAGAGCTTGACTCCTTCTTTATTGCAGGCGGCAAACAGAACAGGTCCCTCCTTCAGTGCTCTCAAACTGGCCAAATGCGTTTCGGGCAACACTTTGCCCTTGATCACTGGCTACTGCAAAGTCACGGCTGCCTTGAGGAGCTCTAATTAATACCAAAGTCCCGCCCCAGTGGGCGTTTGCAGATATGCCTCATGGTCTTTGTGGTTCCTCATTGTATTCCTCAGTGGGTGCTGCCATGAAGATGCAAAAATAATTAAAAACAAATCTTGCCCTCGTGGGTTGACTGGAAGGTGGGAAAACACAGTCTCAGTGCAGAAAGAAGGAAGAGAAGTGCAGAAAGAGGCAAGACAATTGCTGAAAGAAGCCACAGAGGTGTAGAAAGAAGCAACAGAAGTGAAGAAAGAGGCAAGTGAGGTGCAGAAAGAAGCAAGACCAGTGCAGAAAGAACCAACAGAGGTGCAAATGGAGGCAATAGGGGTGCAGAAAGAGGTAGGAGAGGTGCACAAAGAGGCAAGAGAGGTACAGAAAGAGGCAGGAGGGGTACAGAAAGAAGGAAGAGAAGTGCAGAAAGAAGCAACAGAGGTGCTGAAAGGGGCACGAAGGGTGCAGAAAGAGCAAGAGAAGTGCAGAAAGAAGCAACAGAGGTACAGAAAGAGGCAAGAGAAGTACAGAAACAGGCAGGAAAGGTGCAGAAAAAGCGAACAGAGGTGCAGAAAGAGGCAAGAGAGGTGCAGAAAGAGAAAAGAGGGGTGCAGAAAGAGGCAAGAGGGGTACAGAAAGAAGCAAGAGAAATACAGAAAGAGGCAACAGAGGTGCAGAAAGACGCAAGAGAGGTGCAGAAAAAAGCAAGAGAAGTGCAGAAAGAGGCAAGAGAATTGCTGAAGGAAGCAACAGAGGTGTGGAAAGAAGCAAGAGAAGTGCAGAAAGAGGCAAGTGAGGTGCGGAAAGAGGCAGAAGAGGTGCAGAAAGAGGTAAGAGGGGTGCAGAAATGTGCAAGAGAGTAGCAGATAGAAGCAAGAGCAGTGCAGACAGAACCAACAGAGGTGCTGAAAGAGGCACAAAGGGTGCAGAAAGAGGCAAGAGAAGTGCAGAAAGAAACAACAGAAGTACAGAAAGAGGCAAGAGTGGTGCAGAAAGAGGGAAGAGAGGTGTAGAAAGAGGCAAGAGAGTTGTACAAAGAGGGAAGAGGGGTGCAGAAAGAGGCAAGAGGGGTGCAGAAAGAAGCAAGTGAGGTGCAGAAAGAGGCAAGAGAGGTGCAGAAACAGGCAAGAGAAGTGCAGAAAGAGGCAAATGAGGTGCAGAAAGAGGCAGGAGAGGTGCAGAAAGAGGCAAGAGGGGTGCAGAAATGTGCAAGATAGTAGCAGATAGAAGCAACAGCAGTGCAGACAGAACCAACAGAGGTGCTGAAAGAGGCACGAAGGGTGCAGAAAGAGGCAAGAGAAGTGCAGAAAGAAGCAACAGAGGTACAGAAAGAGGCAAGAGTGGTGCAGAAAGAGGGAAGAGAGGTGTAGAAAGAGGCAAGAGAGTTGCACAAAGAGGGAAAAGGGGTACAGAAAGAGGCACGACGAGTGCAGAAAGAGACAACAGGGCTGCAGAAAGAAGCAAGACAGGTGCAGAAAGAAGCATAGGAAGTGCGGAATGAAGCAATAGGGGTGCAGAAAGAGGCAATAGAAGTGCAGAAAGAAGCAGCAGAGGTGCAGAAGGAGGCAGGAGAACTGCAGAAAGAGGCAAGAGAGTTGCAGAAACAGGCAAGAGAGGTGCAGAAAAAGGGAACAGGGGTGCAGAAAGAGGTAAGAGAGGTGCAGAAAGAGGGAAGAAGGGTGCAGAAAGAGGCTGGAGGAGTACAGAAAGAAGCAACAGAAGTGCAGAAAGAAGCGAGGGAAGTGCAGAAAGAAGCAACAGAGGTGCAGAAAGAGGCAAGAGGGGTGCTGAAAGAGGCAAGAGAAGTGCAGACAGAAGCAAGAGAGGTACAGAAAGAGGTAAGAGGAGTGCAGAAAGAGGGAAGAGGGGTGCAGAAAGAGGCACAAGGGATGCAAAAAGAAGCAAGAGAGGTGCAGAAAGAAGCAACAGAAGTACATAAAGAAGCAACAGAGATGCAGAAAGGCGGAAGTGGGGTGGAGAAAGAGGAAAGAGGGATACAGAAAGAAACAAGAGAGGTGCAGAAAGAAACAAAAGAAGTGCAGAAAGAAGGAACAGAGGTGCAGAAAGAGGCAAGAGGGGTGCAGAAAGAGCAAAGAGGGGTATGAAAGAGGCACAAGGGGTGCAGAAAGAAGTCAGAGGGATGCAGAAAGAAGGAAGAGAGGTGCAGAAAGAAACAAAAGAAGTGCAGAAAGAAGGAACAGAGGTGCAAAAAGAGGCAAGAGGAGTGCAGAAAGAGGGAAGAGGGGTGCAGAAAGAGGCCCGAGGGGTTAAGAAAGAAGCAAGAAAGGTGCAGAAAGAAACAAAAGAAGTGCATAAAAAAGCAACAGAGGTGCAGAAATAGACAAGAGAGGAGCAGAAAGATGAAAGAGGAGTGCAGAAAGAGGCACAGGGGTTGCAGAAAGGAGGGACAGAGGTGCAGAAAGAGGCAAGAGAAGTGTAGAAAGAAGCAACAGAGACGCAGAAAGGGGGAGGAGGGGTGGAGAAAGAGGCAAGAGGAGTGCAGAAAGAAGCAAGAGAGGTGCAGAAAGAAGCAAGAGAAGTGCAGAAAGAAGCAACATAGATGCAGAAAGGCGGAAGTGGGGTGGAGAAAGAGGAAAGAGGGATACAGAAAGAAACAAGAGAGGTGCAGAAAGAAACAAAAGAAGTGCAGAAAGAAGGAACAGAGGTGCAGAAAGAGGCAAGAGGGGTGCAGAAAGAGCAAAGAGGGGTATGAAAGAGGCACAAGAGGTGCAGAAAGAAGCAAGAGGGATACAGAAAGAAAGAAGAGAGGTGCAGAAAGAAACAAAAGAAGTGCAGAAAGAAGGAACAGAGGTGCAAAAAGAGGCAAGAGGAGTGCAGAAAGAGGGAAGAGGGGTGCAGAAAGAGGCAAGAGGGGTGCAAAAATGAGCAAGAAAGGTGCAGAAAGAAACAAAAGAAGTGCAGAAAGAAGCAACAGAGGTGCAGAAAGATACAAGAGGGGAGCAGAAAGAGGGAAGAGGAGTGCAGAAAGAGGCAGAAAGGTTGCAGAAAGGAGGGACAGAGGTGCAGAAAGAGGCAAGTGAAGTGCAGAAAGAAGCAACAGAGATGCAGAAAGGGGGAGGAGGGGTGGAGCAAGAGGCAAGAGGGGTGAAAAAGAAGCAAGAGAGGTGCAGAAAGAAGCAAGAGAAGTGCATAAAGAAGCAACAGAGATGCAGAAAGGGGGAAGTGGGGTGGAGAAAGAGTCAAGAGGGATACAGAAAGAAACAAGAGAGGTGCAGAAGGAAACAAAAGAAGTGCAGAAAGAAGGAGCAGAGGTGCAGAAAGAGGCAAGGGGGGTGCAGAAAGAGGGAAGAGGGGTGTGAAAGAGGCACGAGGGGTGCAGAAAGAAGCAAGAGGAATGCAGAAAGAAGCAAGAGAGGTGCAGAAAGAAACAAAAGATGTGCAGAAAGAAGGAACAGAGGTGCAAAAAGAGGCAAGAGGAGTGCAGAAAGAGGGAAGAGGGGTGCAGAAAGAGGCACGAGGGGTGCAGAAAGAAGCAAGAAAGGTGCAGAAAGAAACAAAAGAAGTGCAGAAAGAAGCAACAGAGGTGCAGAAAGAGACAAGAGGGAAGCAGAAAGAGAGAAGAGGAGTGCAGAAAGAGGCACAGGGTTTGCAGAAAGGAGGGACAGAGGTGCAGAAAGAGGCAAGAGAAGTGCAGAAAGAAGCAAAAGAGATGCAGAAAGGGGGAGGAGGGATGGAGAAAGAGGCAAGAGGGGTGCAGAAAGAAGCAAGAGAGGTGCAGAAAGAAACAAAAGAAATGCAGAAAGAAGGAACAGAGGTGCAAAAAGAGGCAAGAGGAGTGCAGAAAGAGGGAAGAGGGGTGCAGAAAGAAGCAAGAAAGGTGCAGAAAGAAACAAAAGAAGTGCAGAAAGAAGCAACAGAGGTGCAGAAAGAGACAAGGGGGAGCAGAAAGAGGGAAGAGGAGTGCAGAAAGAGGTACAAGGGTTGCAGAAAGGAGGGACAGAGGTGCAGAAAGAGGCAAGAGAAGTGCAGAAAGAAGCAACAGAGATGCAGAAAGGGGGAGGAGGGGCAGAGAAAGAGGCAAGAGGGGTGCAGAAAGAAGCAAGAGAGGTGCAGAAAGAAACAAAAGAAGTGCAGAAAGAAACAAAAGAAGTGCAAAAAGAAGCAACAGAGGTACAGAAAGAGGCAAGAGGAGTACAGGAAGAGGGGTGCAGAAAGAGGCACGAGGGGTGCAGAAAGAAGCAAGAGATGTGCAGAAAGAAGTAAGAGAGGTGCAGAAAGAGGCAAGAGGGGTGCAGAAAGAGGCACAAAGGGTGCAGAAAGAAGCAAGAGAGGTACAGAAAGAAGTTGAGAGGTGCAGAATGATGCAACAGAGGTTCAGAAAGAGGCAAGAGGGGTGCAAAAAGAGGGAAGAGGGGTACAGAATGAGGCACGAGGGATGCAGAAAGAAGCAAGAGAGGTGCAGAAAGATGCAACAGAGGTGCAGAAAGAGGCAAGAGGGGTGCAGAAAGAGGCACAAGGGGTGCAGAAAGAAGCAAGAGAGGTACAGAAAGATGCAAGATAAGTGCAGAAAAAAGCAACAGAGATGCAGAAAGAGGGAAGAGAGGTGGAGAAAGACGCAGGAGGCGTACAGAAAGAAGGAAGAGGGGTGCAGAAAGAGGCAAGAGACATGCAGAAAGAGGGAAGAAGGGTGCTGAAAGAGGCAAGAGGGGTGCAGAAAGAGGGAAGAGGGGTGTGAAAGAGGCACGAGGGGTGCAGAAAGAAACAAGAGGGGTGCAGAAAGAAGCAAGAGAGGTGCAGAAAGAAACAAAAGAAGTGCAGAAAGAAGCAACAGAAATGCAGAAAGAGGCAAGAGAGGCCGAGAAAGAAGCAAGAGTGGCTTGCACATCATTAGTTCCAATTTAACACCCACATTTAGCAATAAGTAACAGGTGACTATTTTAGGTTTACAAAGGACCTTCCACCACGCTGTAACACTTGTTGCTGCATTTTTGGTAATGTTAGAGCCGTTTGAGCTAGAAACAAGGCTTTTTTTGTTCAAATCTGCAGATTAGGCAGCAGATGATGAATTATGTGGCTAATGCGGAAAATGTATAATTGTGCGAATGTTGGTGCAGCCAGTCACATAATTCCAGTGGCCCTGCTGTTATATCTAAGGTTTTATACTATTCCTTGTTTCTCTGCTGCTCAGCCAGTGTGAATGTGTTGGGTAGAATGTTGGTGTGGATGATGATGTCATTGGAATGTGTGGATTGCTGTGAGGTAGAGTGTCAGTTGGATCCTCGGCTGAGCAGCAGAGAGACTGCTCCTGGTGAGGCCTTATTTACATCTTAACTGGGAAATCTACTTAACATCAAAAAACAATAAACTTATTTATCTGTAACTTATCTACGTCTACAGGATCTCCTTATTATGACACAACACCTGCGACTAGGTCCAGAAGTGCTCCTCAGTGATTCCTTCTTTTTTTTGTCTCATTGAGTTCATAGTTTAGCTTCTATGGAAACGAGGAAGACTAAACCTGAGGTTACCACTCCACAACACAGACTACCATACCACATAATTACTCTTTGTAACATATAATCCCACTCTACATAATTCCTATACACTAAATACCACATACTTTCTATCCACATAATTTCCACTACACACAACCTACATCCACTCCACTCCAAGAAACATTAATAAAACACTTTTAGATTTACAACGCTAATAGCTCTAACTCTTGCAAATGCGAGACCTATTACATTATAAATGCTTCTTTAACTGGTAGTCGCATTTGCAGAGTGGTGAGGAAAGGGGGCTGGGCCTCCAACCAGCGCTCAGGAATTCCACTACGTAGGACTTACAGGAGGTACCAGGAGGGCTACTTGGCCGCCAAAGTCCCTCAGGAGTAAAGTGGACTTCATCCCCCAACCAGTACTGTGCTAGGAGGTGCATTTGCAGACTGGTGGAGAAAGGTGAGAATGGCCTCCGAAGACCTCTTAGCAATCCCACAGTGTGGGATTTACTGGAGGTAACAGGAGGGGTAGTTAGCCCCTAAGGTCAACCTTGGGGGCCAACTACCCCTCCTATTACCTCCAGTAAGTTCCACACAGCAGGATTGCTAAGTTCTCATAGCAGGCCATGCCAACTTTCCCCACCACTCTGCAAACGCACTTCCTGGCATGTTCTTGGATGGGGATTAAAGTCCCCTTTGCTGCTGGGGGTCCTTAGAGGCCAACTGCCCTACCTGATACCTCCAGTATGCCCCAGATAGTGGGATAGCTGACATGTGGACACAGGCCACGCCCCCTTTCTCCACCACTCTGCAAACACGCCTCCTGGCGCATTCTGGGTTGGGGAATTAAGTCCCCTTGAATCCTGAAGGTCCCTGGGGGCCAACTAGCCCAGCAGGTACCTCCAGTAAGCCCCATGCAGCTGGATTGCTGAGAGTGGTCGGAGGCCATGCCCCCTTTTTACACCACTCTGCAAACGCGCCTCCTGGCACATTGCTGCTCGGGGGATGAAGTCCACTTTAGTCCTGAGGTCCTCAGGACACAAGAGGACCTCATCGCCCCATCAGCAGTGCGCCAAGAGGCGCGTTTGCAGAGTGGTCCCCCATATTAACATAATTTGTGCCCTGGGGAGGTGGTGGTCCCCGGGTCAGTGTGGGGGGCACACGAGGCCCCCGCCCCTATTAAAGCACAGCCCCAGGGAGGTGGCGGTCCCTGGGGCAGCGTGGGGGGGCAGGAGCTCCCCACACGCATTTTTTGGAAAAAAGCCCCGGGGAGGTGGCGGTCCCCGGGGCTGCAGGGGGGCTGCGTGCCCCAAGCACATTATGAGCAAAGCCCCAGGGAGGTGGCAGTCCCCAGGGCTGTGGGGGCCCCCACGGGCCCCCACACCATAATTATAAATTGCCCCCGGGACCTGGCCCACCGGGGAGCCTGCGCTTCATTTTATTTTAGTTTTTTCGGCCGGATTCGCAAACTCAGCACAAATTCAGCCATTTTTTTTTTTTTTAAATGCTTTTTTTGGCCCTGGGGATCCCTGTGGGACCCCCTGAGCAGACCTAGGGGGTCAGGGTGTTTCTACCCTGCCCCCTTTTCTTGTTTTTTAATGTTTTTTCTACTGTTTTCTTGTGACTCGGTTACCGAGTCACAACATTGCTGTCAACACTTCCTGGTTTGAAGTGTTGGCAGCCAATCAGAATGAAGCTCGTGCTCGGGAGGGTTCGCAAATCCTCCTCGGTGCTCAGATATATACATTTTTATTTTTTGATTCTCTCAGCAACTACTGAACGGATTTACACCATTTTTTTAAAAAGCACGCTTTCTAGACCAAGACCTACCTTTTTGCCAAATTTGGTGTAATTCCGTTCAGCAGTTCGGGCTGTAGCTTTGTCTAAAGTTTCTAATGGAAATGAACATGGGGAAAACGCGTTTTGGGATCCCCCTTTCTTCTCGGCCCCCACTTGACGAATCACCCCCAAACTTTCAAGACAGGAGCTGACCTGAACTGGTCATTAGTTTGGAAAAGTTTGCGAAGATTCGGCAAAAGGCGCCAAAGATATTGGCAAAAGAAAAAACGCTTTTTGAATAGAAACAAGGTCCTAACTATAACTACCTACTGGCGACCGCCTGTAGGTATATATATATATATATATATATATATATATATATATATATATATATATATATATATATATATATACATTCATATATATATATATATATATATAAACCTTCATTAACTCAAAAAATGCAGACTGCTTGTTAAAATCTGATCTAGAAAGCAAATGTGTTCTATTTCAGTGTGTGCTATATTCAAAGAGGCTACGATTTTCTTAATCACAAGGCCTACATTTGTAAAATATGCACAACTTCTGATTTCAAAATTTTGGTTGATCGCTCCTAAAATAGCAAGCAGGAAGTGGCATCTGCTTCTATAAATTTGTGAAATGGCTCTGAAAAATGTGTCTGGAAAATGCTATCATTAGTTTAGCCAGAAATGAGTGGACAATGCATGTTCTCTGTGTGCTCTTTGTGAATTTCTAACATATGTTTGTGCATTTTCTCACTCCCACTACGGTAAATGCACAGTTGTGTATTTGAAATAGGCAGACTGGGCAGATGTGCACTGGATGACTCTCCTATGCTTTTTTCTCAAATTGTGCTAAGTGTAACATCCAAAGAAAAATGGTTTAATAATTTTAACAAATATAAACCTCCTATTGGGAGGTTATAAAGGAAAATGTGTGCATGCGGGTTTAAAAGTTTAACCCCTTCATCAATACTCCCTGAATTTGAAATGTAAAACAATTCTTTGTTAAGGTATTGAGAATTTAAAGAAATATGGAATTACAAGAATGTTATTTTATATTATTTTGATTTGCAATGTAACTAACACCATTCCGATCACCTTTTGGTGCAGGAATACATAACGCCTGAGCTTCTATAATTAATATGAGAGAAAGTACCTCTTTTTTCGTGGTCACCCCATTTTCTGTGGACTGATGCTGCTGGTCTTTGAACTATGCAGACTTGAACAATGCTAAGCAGGCACCAATGTATGTGCTCTGACCCCTAAAACATGGCAGAATTGGCTAACTACTAACTTGCATTTTTAACTTTCCAGTAATTTCATAATATATGGTGTAGGAAAAAACACCAATGTATTGGCATGGAAAAGTTAAATGTCACCTGTGGGCATCAGCACATGTGAAACCATCCATTAGATTGATAAAGAAAACATGGCTACAGGTCTAACTGTGTAATCGGACTACTGCAGGTTTTAAACCTGCTGGCAAACCTTCCATCTTTGGTTTGGGACAAGTTATCGGAATGATTCAATCACCATTTTAATGTTAATTAAAAAGCCAAATCAATGGTGACATCGGAAATGTTTAATAAATATTTAGAAAAAGTAACTTTTAAAAAGTTGCACTTTGTCTGCCTGAATATCTAGTAGACTAATTAGCATTAGCCTGTCAGTGGCTCGTCCTTGTCAGTGCTTCCCTTTTTTGAAGTGTGAAAACAGCTCCCAGAGCAGAAACAGTGGCTTAGGCTTTTTTGAAGGAAGACCCGGGGTTGAGGTATGTGACTCTTCTAAGCTTAGGGAAGGGATCTGGGAGGGTCCAGGACCTTAATTAACTTGGAAAGGACCAGGGTGAGGCCTACCCATTCTTAGTAAAGTATAGAGGGAGACCTAGGGAAGAGAAGCCTCTGTTTTTTATGCCAACTGTAGCCAGCTTGGCACCAGCCCAATAGGAGGGGAAGCTGGCCCTGTATTAGGTCGGTGTAGTTAAAGAGAAAGGGACTACTCATTTCCCTAATACACCATTGGCTGGCACACTAGCAGCCTTTAAAGACAGAAGGGTGCTGCCATGCTGGAAGGTCTCAGAATAGTGCACAGTGGGATAGTTTGTAGTAAGGCAAGCAGGCTGTACTGCAAAGGTTGGAAGAGTTGACCCTGGAATTTTGTTTTCTCATTGCTTAGAGAGTGTACAGAAGTTACCCCACCCACTGGCAAGTGAATTCTACAAAGCTGGCACCTCACCCACAGCTCATCAGAACACTTCTGGGCCTGTGGAAGAACAGAAGAAGAAGACTGCACCTGCTGTCTGTGACTTGTGTGGAGACCAGGGATGTGGACTCCAAAAGACAGTTGGCTTACCACCTGTGTGGCTACATGGATGCAGTAGGCTGTGAGATGCCTCTTTCCTGGAGTGCGTAGCTGAGAAGTAGGATCTGGGTCTGGAGTGGATCTTACTGGTGGCCTTGCTGAAATGAATCTTACCTGAAAGTGTTGTCCCTCAGGACCTGGGAGCCTTATAAGAGACCAAGAATGTTCGTGAAAGTGTGAAACGTTTAGACTTCCAAGACCTCTGGAGCTTTAGCAGGACATCGTGGCAAAGGTGCCCAATTTCAATAGGACTTCCCTGGATAGAGTTTTAGGCTTGCCCGGCTGGAGGATTTTGAGCTTCATTAAAAAGGTAGAAAACTTGACCAGAAGAAGGCGCAAAAAGTATCAACAGACAGGAGGACCTTGGCTGGCACAAAATTAGAATTTTCCAGCTCAGAGCTTTTCCTGCCAAAATCAATGGCTTCAGCGGGACCTTACCCAACAACTATCCAACTGTGAGAGGACTTCGTCCGATACAGGCTGCAGCCATGCCCTACTGGAGAATTTCTACTTCCATTTCAGAGACTAAGTCAGAAGGTAAAATCTTTGACTAGGACAACCCTCTTGGCGTATCCGACTTATGCTCTATCGAGGTTGTTCTGAACTTGTGCTTAGGTCACGGTCAATGGTGAACAGTGACATCTGATTGGTGCTTTACCTTTTCTTGGTGCTTTTTACCATAAAGCATTACAAATTAATGCTTCCAGTTCCCCTAATAGCCGGGTCTGATGGCTTAGTGAACTAATGCGTCCACTGCAGGGGCCTGTGTTTGACCTCATGGTCACAGGTTCAAATCCCAGAGGTTCCACTCAGTCTTTCGTCCCTCTGAGGTCATGAGTTGGGGAACAATAAACATCTGTTATGCAGCACCAAGATACCCTTGTATGAACGTGCACTTTACAAAAACATGTTATGTTATTGGATTTTAATTGTGTGGCGTACTTTTTCCTATTAAAATGTTGTCTATTTTTAAAAATTGGTTGTGGGATTTTTATTGCGATGTGTTTTGACTTTTTCATTGCTTTGGTACAGTTAAATACTTTACACACTTATCTTTACCTTACGCCTGTTTGCTCTGAGACATGGCTACCCGGGGTTGAACCCAGGTTTATTTAATAAACTTGTGTCTTGGACCTTACAGAATTCTCTGACATTACTTGGGAAGGACTCACATCCTCCCCAACTAATAGGCCATTTTTGTACTAAGAGGATTAATTGTACAAGGTCTGATAATTCACAAATGTGTTTGAAGTTATTTACAAACTTTTTCATGGATGGCCCATTCCCATGAAGGACACGGTCAGAATTTACTGCTGTCAAAATGAGATTGGGGAGGAACACCTCCAAAATGGATTGGCATGTAGAGGAATGCATTTGTTTCACAGGGGGAAATATTATCCAATGTAGAAAAAATGTACATTGAAAGAAACTATACAAATAATAGAAAAGGTTTTGACATGGAATGAAGCTAAAGCGCAGTCTGTATGCATTTGCAAACTTATTTAAAGTAGATTTACACTTGAAAGAATGGCTTCACATGTGAGTAACTTGAAAGTCCCACAAGGATTCTAGAACTATTCCAGGGGAACTGCAACTGTTGTATCTCCCCATGAATAGGTCTGAAAACATCTTTGAATTCCCCAAATGTTGTAAATTTACTTCAAACCTAGGGATAAGGCTATGGGAGTAAATGTCTAGCTTTTTCAAAGAATCATTCTTACATAATCAAGTCTTATTTATTTATTTATTTATTTATTCTTACAACAGGATGCTCCTTGTTGCTCATAGGTTTTGGAGTAAAACGTTTCAAATATGAGAAGCTTGAAAGGAGAGCAAACGTCTCCCATACTGTTGGAGGTTTTACTACACTAGGGGGCATATTCACAAGGAGCTATCGCCAAATTAACGGCACTTTATCGCAGCCAAAGTCGTGATAAATTTACCCCCCCATTCACAAGCCGGTGTTAACAGCCCACAGCACCAGTTTACCCGCGATAGCAGCCGCAAAAAACATCGCCACAGAGGACCCCCGCAAATATCGCTAATGAGATGCAGAGTAGGTGTTCCCGTGACAAAAGTTGAGACAACAGCACACCTCAACATTCACAACGACCAGCCACATCCGCGATAAAAACACAAAACAGGCGATGAGGTGCAGTAGCCGCAGGTATTTAACACCAGCCTCAAGCAGGTGTAAAGAAGGACGTCCACCTGCAGTAGGCAATGGAGTCCCGCACACAGCCATACCCGAAGAACAAACGACGCCATGGAGCTACTCTACATGCAGCTCGGAGCCCCAACAGGCCCACAACACCCCCCCACAACCCCCTGGACCGCCACCCCCCCCCAGGACCCGGACCCGCTCCCCCCGGACCACCACAGAGGCAGCGTAGAGTAAGACAGCGGACCTACCGAAAATGCACCACTCTCACAGACCTAACGCCCGCAGAAGTCATTGCCCACTACAGGCTCAGAAGGACAACCATCCTCCGCATCCTGACCCACATCGCCCACAGGCTGACGGTCCCAACACAGCGGAGAACAAACATCCCTCCGCAGACAAAGCTGCTGGCAGTGCTGCACCTGTTGGCCTCTGGGACCTTCCAACCAACAACTGCCAGAGTAGGAGGGGTCTCACAGCCAGCCCTATCAAAGTTCATCACACCCGTCCTGGATGCCATCCTCAGCTTCATACCCCAGTACCATCACTTCCCCAACACTGCGCAGGAACAGCTGGAGACTAAGCAAGGCTTCTACGCCATAGCCGGATTCCCGGCCGTGTTGGGGGCAATCGACTGCACACATGTCCCACTTGTGCCCCCTGCGGATACTGCACACCACTACCGCAACAGGAAGCACACACATTCCATCAATGTGCAGGCAATAGTGGACCACAGGGGAATGTTCACCAATGTCGTCGCCAACTACCCAGGCAGTGTGCATGATTCCTTCATCTTCCGACAGTCCATCATCAACCAGCGCTTCCAGGATGGCACATATGGAATGGGACTGCTGGTTGGTAAGTACCAACTCAACACACCACACATCCCACAGCCACCAACACACAAGGCACAACTGTGGGGATGCACACGTGACCTAACCACATCCGACATGTTAAACTACACGACCCGCTACCAGACACGACTACACCACTCCATGGTCGTCCTGGGCTACCCCTGCACCCAATACAGACTCCACATGGCACCACAGCCACACAACAGCTGAACGTGTGGAGATGCAGAATGCGGCCATGACACATGTGAGGCACTGCTCTGCCCCCATGACCCTATCCCGGTCTCCCACAGGTCAGCGTCCCGTGGTGGTGGGCCCGTGTCGGCCGCTGTGCATCCGGGGCGACTAGCCCTGTGCGACTCGAGTCATCCCCCCTTGTAGTTCAGACATTGCATGTCTGTGTGCCTGATTACTGTTGGTGTAGTTGCCAGCACATGCTACTCCCTGAGGGCTGGCTTACACTCACCCCCCACACAGCCAGCACAGGCGTCACTGAATTGGTGGGCCTGCCATCACATCCTGCCGAACCAAGTATTGACTTTTTTCTCCCTGCACTGTCCCAGGTGATCAAGGATATGCACTCTGCCCTTGGATGATGACGCCCCTCCGAGACCCGAACACACCCGCCCAGAGGCAGTACAATGCAGCCCACATACGCACCAGGGGCATCGTTGAACGCACATTTGGCGTGTTGAAGTCACGTTTCAGGTGCCTGGACTGCACTGGTGGGAAGCTCTTGTACAGCCCGGACGTTGTGTGCAAGATGATCGTTGCATGTTGTGTGTTGCACAACATCTGTGTTCGCACCAGGGCCCCATGGATCCCAGTTCCAGAGGTACCGGACGATGATGGTGGTGATGGGGCAGGTGGCCCACATCCCACTGCAGCTGCGGCAGGAATGGCCCATAGGGACTCCATCATTGACATTTACTTCTCATGAGCACGTCACATTGTGACCCTCAGTGGCATTCATGGGACAGTAGTAGATGTCTAATTGCACTGCATGTGTGAATAAAACATATTTGCAGGTCACAGGTTGGAATTGTACATTGTCATGTTACATGTCCCTCGGGTTTCAGATGTGATTTGCCATGTTGTGCACATTTTCCGAACCAGTTGTGTCCTGTGTTCAGTCCTGGAGGTGTTGCTGTTTGTACCGGGATGTTGTCACTGTCCGGGTGCACTTCTGCTTATGTGCGTATGCTGCAAGGTGGGTGTGTCGCTCCTGCGGCTCTGATTTGTCTGCCACTGGTCTCTTTCATGTGGTGTGCCTGTGGGTTCTCTTCTTCCACTGTGCGTGGATGTTGTGGTGTGCATGTTGTCCTCTGCAGTTGGCCAGGGTGCATCCGTGGTACTCCGCTGTTGATGTATTTTGTTCTGTGGCATTTTCCGTATACTGTTCTTGTGCTTTTTCCCACATTGCACATGCGTATTGCTGCCCTCGCGCTGGTTGTCACTGTTTTCTTATCGCTTTTTGGCCTATCGCAGCTTTTTTCGCGTTGTGGTTTGTATTTTTATCTCGGTCGGGTTGGTTGTGTCGCGAGCATTGGCCGCGGTGTCGGCCAACTATCGCATGCTACCGCTGTGTTGTGAATTCCATGTTGACACGGGTTATTTTCCAGAGATAGGCTGCGATATTGAAAGTTGCGTTACGCTACTCTTGCGGTAGTTATCACACGTTCTTGTGAATATACCCCTATGAGGGCTAAACTCCTAGGACCATGCTGGTTCAACCGTGAAGTCCTTCATGCAAGGAATGTGGGAGTTGCCAGTGAATGCATAGTTTAGGGATTTGGAGATAAATCTCCAGAAAACAAAATATATGGTCTTCCATGCCAATACCAGTAACTGTCCACACCACCGATTGGAAGGCAGGCCCCTAGAGCGGGTGTCCATCTTCGATTAACTGAGCCTTACACTAAATGATAAGATGGATTGGGGGACTCAAGTAAAGAAAGCCAACCTAAAATTAACACAGTCTATAGGGGGAATTTTAAAAGTGCACAAAAATTGTACCCAAAAAGTGGTAGGCCCCCCAGCAGAAATTTACAAGACCCAAGCGAGGGAGCCTCAATATATGGCACTGAACTTTGGGGCTACTGTCCATCTAATACCTTATCAATGACAGAGAACACCTTTATCAGGCAGCTGTTGGGTCTCCCTAAAAGCACCCCCTTAATCCCACTAAGGATGGATTTGGGCATTGGCCCTATTGCCGACTTAATTGCCTCTCGCCCACTCTTATATTGGAGTCGCCTATGGAGTACGCCGGAGCTAGAAACCTACAGGCAGGAATTGAAGGATGTCATGTCCATTCTGGGAGCAGGGAACTTACCATGGCTGTCTTACATTAGGAACATATGTCACGCACTGGGGAGGGTTAATATGTGGCTAACACCAGAAGTGACTTGCCCTTCTATCCCTAAAAAATCTTTAACCATCGCTTTTAATGATTATAAACTTGCCCAGATCTCTCAGAGCATAGACTCATCTAGCTTGACCTCCAGGTTCCTGGACGTCAAACAGCAATATAAGTTAGAGTTGGTCCTGGATAGTATCCAACCTTTTATGGCAAAGAAACTGTTTCTACACTTTAGGCACGGGACGCTCCCGTTGTGTGCATTCACAAATAAATGGAAGGGAGCAACTAAACAAGATTGTCCCGGGTGTACTTCAACAGAAGAAACAGAACTCCATGTCATACTTTTCTGTCCTGCCTTTAGAAGGTCTAGGTCTAAGTGGGTCCTTCAGCTCTGTAGGAACCTGGGGATTAGAGATTACATTGAGGTGTTTAGGCTACTAAAATATGAGACGCATCCATTATTTGTAGCCGCTACCTCTAGATTTTTATTTGCGATGTGGTGTATACGCAGAGGCATTTTAAAGGAAAAGGAGTTGGGTAACAACGTAACTCTGTTCTCTCATTAGATATGTTACTGACCCAAATCAGCATATATCTCCTATTGGGCAAATTCCTTTGTAACGCTAGTTTAGTCAATTGATTTTAACGTTTTTTTCTTTTAAATTATTTTTTTAAATTGTGCATATTTTGATTGTTTTTATTGCTCTCAAATTCTGTCTATAGAAAACCTGGTAACAGTTGATACATATGTTTGTCGATTAACAGGTGACGATTAGTTTTGGGGATAAGAAACATTTTATAAACTTGTAGCACAATATTACTCTTGGTCCCAATGATATCTTGTACTATTCCTTTAGTCTACAATTGCTGTGTATTTTAACTTTCTGCAATATTTTTTAATGATATAACTAACTGTGCTTTTATGGCTGTAAAGCCGAAATAAAGTTTTTTTGACTGACTGACTGGCATAGTTTACTACACATGATTCCTTTAATATGATTTGCTTTCTCACTGGAAGCCAGTTAATATTGGTCGGTTCTGGCAAGGTAAACTCTCAGTATTTTTCATTCTCACAATATAGAGAACAAATAAAATATTTGGAGTTTTAATTGTTTCATGTGTATTTTTTAAATGATATAGCTTTGTGATGATATTTCTAGGTGCCTGCTTCATATTAACATTCCCTATTATACAACTGTGCATTGATGTTTTAAATGCAATATGGAACAATACATATGTTGGAGTTAAACACATTTGATATGTAATACATCTGCATTCCAGATGAGTTAAATTGAACATATTCTAGAAGTTCTGCCATAGCATTGCTTTACTCTTTTTCAAAGGGTTTCACTGAGTTAAGGTAACATAAAGAAGCTGCAAAGCGTAAATGTCACTTCTAAGCTGCTGCTAAACACAAGCTTAATTCTGGAAAAAGAACTGCATGATAATTCTAATGAGCCTGTTGGAGATCCATGGAGCTTGTAATTGCATTTACTTGAGAACAATTCCTGAGGCATTTAATCTCCAGGGATTTTGTAGGAGCTTACTCTGGCCACTTAAACCATGTGTTGATAATGCAATGCCTCAGATAGTTTGGTTCAAACTGAGATTCAGTTCACAATACAAACACATAGATTGACCAGGCCCTATTATGCTGTGTTGGATCAAACCACAGCTCAGAAAGAAACAATGCTTTCATTTTTGCTGTTGATAGTACATGCTAGTCTATGTAATCTAAACAGGTACAAATCCATGCATGACTTACAAGATGAAATAGAAGTACTAAAAGTGTACATGGTGCCCCACAATGAGATCACTGAACTTTGATAATTATACATGAGTCATTTTCACCCCTTTTGAAAAACAGGCACCACTTATTCTGTGACTGCCTTTTGAGGACAAAGATACATATGAGAGAAGAAGCTTCAGCTGTGTGTCACCACAAAACCTACATAGGTGCCAATTTGCAAACGCATTTATGAATATGAAATAGTATTACTGGTGTACTCTTTTATGTACTCTTACATGCCTTTGAAAATGAACAGAACCGTCTACCTCCCAATTAGTAAAAGTGCAGAGAGGGCCCAGTCCTTTCTATTTGTACTATTTATATAAGAATATTTCCTCACTATTCCCATTTCAGATTTTTTGGGGCCCATTCACAAAGGTATGTAAGAGTATGTGAAGGAGTACTACAAGAGTACTATTTTACACACTGAAAAATTCCTTTGTGAATAGGCTCCGATGTCTCTTGTTGGCTCTAAGTGAAGTTTATCGATGAAAGCTGCACATTTTCTGTCATAAGAACCAGATGCTTCCATGATTTTCAGGATGATGACAGAGGAAACATTTTCATAAAATGAATCAAAATGGGACTCAATTACACAGTTGTTGGTTAGTCTACAAATATGGCTTTGATCTGGCTATGTGATTCAACATTGGATAACCATAATGTCACAGACAGACCTTCCTGGAATAGTGTTGCCCATGTTGTAAATAACTGAGGCTAGATATAGCACTATATGAAAAGCATAAAACACACTTATAGGCATAGTTCTATATGGGGAGTATCTACAGATCAATCCAAAAACAATTTATCCATCATCACATTTCCAGCAATGTCAACATAATAACACTTATATTATTGAGAGGCAGCTAGAAATGTGTTATTATGATGGAAATGGACTGCCCTGAACTGCTTTTGGAGTATGCTTTTATTATATGCCCAGTACCTAAGCTTCATTGTTTTGTGATTTGCTTTTAATGTTTTCTTATAGTTTTTAAGAATTGTTTTTGTAATATGGTTGATTAATGATCAGCAAGCTCACATACCCACAATTTCCATATTTGAATGCTTACACCTAAATGCCCAAAGATCCATAAATCATAAACAAATACTTTACTAATGTATGCCAACGCGGTCACAGTATAGCATTCATTGAAGAACTGATCCACCTCACTACCAACAATCTCTTATCTTCCAGAAGGTATCATTACAACACCTACATTCAGGACAACCAATTTACAGTACTAAAAATGGAAAGAAAAGCAAAAAAGCATACATTTCACAGAAAAATAAAGATATCCTGCATACAGTGATAAGCTGCTTGATGCCTCTCCTCAATGCTGGGTAATGTGAACCTGCATTGAAATCATAATAAGGATGTATCATAATAAGGATGCTGCAGCATTTGCACATTCACCATTCTTGCAAGACAAAAACCTATTGTATCTATCACAAAACCAACTTATCGTAAATGAGCTTTCCTTAATGTGATTATTGCAAACACCACATGGGCATTAATACATACTACATACAAGTTGACTGGTCTGATAACTCCATTATATCGTTCTCTATGAACATTCCTAAAGAAAGTTAAGAATATCACCCTAAATCTAAGTATGAATAGAGCAGGATCGCACAGAGAATGTCCTTAGATGCCGTAAGCTCCACTGTCACTCCTCTAAAACTAAAAAAGACCCTCTAGGTCCTCCAAAACTGAAACACCTAAAAACCTACTACACTCCTCTGTATTTACCATTATTGATACTTTTTATCTCATCTCTAAAAAAGGAATCAAGATAATTTAGCAAAGAATGGTTTAAACCTTCCCTAAATTAGAGACTTAAGGCATATGCCTCCTGGAGCACTTGTGGAAAAATGACCTGCGTCCAACCTGATTTAAAAATCCAAAACAACTCAGACGGAAATACAACATACTAAACACCAAAGACGCCTTCTTTGAAGACAAAATAAATCAGTAAAGACTCAAATTAAATGCCTCTCTTCAGCATTGTTCAAAAGTATACTCCTACTTCTACATATATTATTAAATCCCTAATGAATGCTGATCAGAAATAGCACCTTCGACTAGGACTTTGAGATCAAGAAAGACAATCTTTTGCTTATCATAAGACATTGTAAACTGGATATCATTGGACTTTGTATTAATCCAAGTGTGGACAATGAATGTGTTCAAAGCATTTACTCATATTTTGAAATGTTAACATAATTGTAGGGTTTTTCTCCATCATGTGATATGGTTATGTAAAAACATTTGCCAGAATCTGGTCGCATCTCTGCCGGCCAGACAAAGTGTGCTGGATCTCTCCTTCATTTTCATCCTCCTCATCCATTTGTTCTGGATGTTCTGGCTTGGAGTCCCATGGAACATTTGTTTTATAACAGATATTATGCAAAATAGCACAGACAAGGATGGTTTTGCAGACCATGGGGGGGTGGGGAGTACAACAGTCTTCCCCCTGACATGTCCAAGGATCTGAACCTGGACTTCAGAACTCCAAAAGTCCTCCTCACTACATTCCTCATCTTGATCTGTGCCATATTGTAGCGTTTCTCTGGCTTCATCTGGGGATGGATGATTGGGGTCATGACCCATGGCTGCAATCCATATCCTTGGTCAGCTGAAAGTACAAAAATACAACTATTCATGATTTTGCACATTGTTACAGAAACATAATTTTTGCATGTGTTTTAAGTATACTGCCAAACTCATACACATTTCTTACAGTCCAGAACAATATGTGTTAGATGATGTTGATCACTGGTTTACACATATCTCTGCCGGTTCTACTTGTCATTGCAAATGCTGACCATGTCCTGATACTTTGGACATTTCTACATGCTAACTGTCATGTTCAGGCAGTAGTTTCCTATGATAGGTGTTTTGAAATGTTCTAGACCTTGCTATGTTAGGTGCACTCACTATATATATAAACTGCTCAACTTATCTGATTTTCTGGCATCTATTGAGCCCTAGGAAAGTTGTGACAGTGCCACATATTTGACACTCACACATACATATGTCCTTTTGAAAGGTCTGATGTTGCTTGCCTATGTGACATTGGCATAGCCTTTGATTTGTCCACTTGATGTAGCATGGGTATTTGCTTTGCACATGTAGTGCATTTCCAACATGTGACATGGATAGTTATATATTTTGTAGTCAGCCTACAGATAATGCTTTTTGTCAGACAAGGTGTCATGCTGAACTCAGATGGACACATAGGTATGGCAATGTGGACCGATTTTCTGAAATACAAACTGACATAGATACAAGTAACTTTCTGCTACAGACCTGGACCCAAGACGTTAGGTTTCAACATATTTGTACGTGATTTTGACTTGTAGGTGATTCTGTACTAATATGCCTTGATTCTGTCATCATTGATGTGTCAAGTGAATGTTCAGATTGGGATCAAGAGTACACAATAATACCTTGCCTTGGTTGCAATTTATTCTATGGTAATTACTGGTGTAAGACATGTTTGACAGCATATTGTGTGACTGTGAGTTTTACATTGAGAGACTCAGAAGCAGGAAATGTATCCACCTTGCACCACAAAAATGGTTATCTATCACAATATTTAAATATGTCAATATGGCTTGATACCTATATGTATGCAACTAGACTGTAAGTATGGCTGAGACATATGTGTGCTTTGTACTGTTAGTATCACATTGGTACCATAAGTTGACATTTACACATGGTTTGGGCCTAAACTTACATTGCATAACACAAATGGTATTTACAAGGACTTCTCCCAGTGTTGCTCCAGAAACTTTATTTACATTTACTTATGAACACTAGATTTGTTCTCACACCAATAATTTTGTGCACCTTTAACTTCTACCGAGACTAGGTACGCCACTGAATAAACACTCATCTCACTCTTAGCTAATATGTCCCCTTTGTACTCATATTGAATTGACTTGTGTACCAAATGATTTGCGCATTTATTTGTTGACCACTGCAGACGATGTGGTTCTGTCCTTTAATGCAGTGTGAGATGGCACAATACTTCTCACAGTTGTTGTTGTGCTACTGACATTGCATGATTAGTGAAAGAATGACATAATGGAACAGCATTGTCTACTTTTTGGAGTGAGTCTTTCCCACAATGTGCACAAGACACGACCTCCACAGACAAACACAGAGATGGCTATTATGTTATACATTGCACCTTGTTAGTTAGTATGATGTATATTTCTGCTTTCCTTGCCAATGAGGAGGCCAGTCCCATATCTCCAATTCTGAAACTACTCATTTATTATACTGTGGCGGAAGATGTAGGCATCACGTGTAATCCCTGGATATTTGGCCAGCAAATTGATAAACATCCCCTGGTAATCCACCTTGGCCTGGACATTGATTGAATGTTGTGCTTCCGGTTTGTGAAGAGGTGGGATGTTGCAGCAGGGGGCACCAATTGGACATGTGTGCAAACAATTGCACCAAGGACATGTGGGAATCCTGCAAAGGTGTAGAATCCTTGCTTGATATCTAGTTGTTGTTTTTGAGTTTGGGGAAGAGGAAGGACTGGGGTGTGAGTTCGATGATGGCATCCAAGACAGAAGGGAGGAACGCTGAAAATGCTTCCTGTGTGATTGCTGCCAATCTGGATGTTGAGATCTGGAAGGAGCCGGATGCCAGCATGTGAAATGGAAAACACACAAGATGATGGACGGAATGTTGCACATTGGCAAACATTCACCCCCAGTCACAGATCTGGGTTTAATCCATCATTATTTTGCTTCACCACGCCACCCCAGTTCAGACATAGCCATATGCAAATCAGTCTTGACCCTGTCCCTCATGGGAACAGTCCAGACCGAACTGCCAAGCCATGTCTTCCCTGGACCGGAATCAAGCATCCTAGGACCGGGATCAGGCTTTCAGCCCTCATCAGCCAGGATAGCTTGACTCCAGTGGCGTAGTGAGCACGGGACCCACGTCTGGGCATACCCTTCCCACTTAGGGCGAAATGCAAAACACACAAGATGATGGACGGAATGTTGCACATTGGCAAACATTCACCCCCAGTCACAGATCTGGGTTTAATCCATCGTTATTTTGCTTCACCACGCCACCCCAGTTCAGACATAGCCATATGCAAATCAGTCCTGACCCTGTGCCTCATGGGAACAGTCCAGACCGAACTGCCAAGCAATGTCTTCCCTGGACCGGAATCAAGCATCCTAGGACCGGTTTCGGGCTTTCAGCCCTCATCAGCCAGGATAGCTTGACTCCAGTGGCGAAGTGAGCACGGGACCCACGTCTGGGCATACCCTTCCCACTTAGGGCGAAATACAAAACACACAAGATGATGGACGGAATGTTGCACATTGGCAAACATTCACCCCCAGTCACAGATCTGGGTTTAATCCATCGTTATTTTGCTTCACCACGCCACCCCAGTTCAGTTGACTGGGGGTGAGTGTTTGATTTGCTCAAACGCTCCGTCCATCATCCCCTTTGGTATCGCTTTGTTCGCCCTAAGTTGGCAGGGTATGCCCAGACGTGGGTCCCTTGCTCACTTTGCCACTGGATTCAAGCTAGCCTGGCCGATGACGGCTGAATAGCCAGAAACCGGTCCCAGGATGCTTGTTTCCGGTCCAGGGAAGACATGGGTTGGCAGTTCGGGCTGGACTGTTCCCATGAGGCACAGGGTCAGACTGATTTGCATATGGCCATGTCTGAACTGGGGTGGTGGAGTGAGCTAAAGAATGATGATGGATTAAACCCAGATCAGTTGACTGGGGGTGAGTGTTTGATTTGCTCAAACGCTCCGTCCATCATCCCCTTTGGTATCGCTTTGTTCACCCTAAGTTGGCAGGGTATGACGAGTCGTGGGTCCCTTGCTCACTTTGCCACTGGATTCAAGCTAGCCTGGCTGATGACGGCTGAATAGCCAGAAACCGGTCCCAGGATGCTTGTTTCCGGTCCAGGGAAGACATGGCTTGGCAGTTCGGGCTGGACTGTTCCCATGAGGCACAGGGTCAGACTGATTTGCATATGGCCATGTCTGAACTGGGGTGGTGGAGTGAGCTAAAGAATGATGATGGATTAAACCCAGATCAGTTGACTGGGGGTGAGTGTTTGATTTGGTCAAACGCTCCGTCCATCATCCCCTTTGGTATCGCTTTGTTCGCCCTAAGTTGGCAGGGTATGCCCAGACGTGGGTTCCTTGCTCACTTTGCCACTGGATTCAAGCTAGCCTGGCTGATGACGGCTGAATAGCCAGAAACCGGTCCCAGGATGCTTGTTTCCGGTCCAGGGAAGACATGGCTTGGCAGTTCGGGTTGGACTGTTCCCATGAAGCACAGGGTCAGACTGATTTGCATATGGCCATGTCTGAACTGGGGTGGTGGAGTGAGCTAAAGAATGATGATGGATTAAACCCAGATCAGTTGACTGGGGGTGAGTGTTTGATTTGCTCAAACGCTCCGTCCATCATCCCCTTTGGTATCGCTTTGTTTGCCCTAAGTTGGCAGGGTATGCCCAGACGTGGGTCCCTTGCTCACTTTGCCACTGGATTCAAGCTAGCCTGGCTGATGACGGCTGAATAGCCAGAAACCAGTCCCAGGATGCTTGTTTCCGGTCCAGGGAAGACATGGCTTGGCAGTTCGGGGTGGACTGTTCCCATGAGGCACAGGGTCAGACTGATTTGCATATGGCCATGTCTGAACTGGGGTGGTGGAGTGAGCTAAAGAATGATGATGGATTAAACCCAGATCAGTTGACTGGGGGTGAGTGTTTGATTTGCTCAAACGCTCCGTCCATCATCCCCTTTGGTATCGCTTTGTTCGCCCTAAGTTGGCAGGGTATGCCCAGACGTGGGTCCCTTGCTCACTTTGCCACTGGATTCAAGCTAGCCTGGCTGATGACGGCTGAATAGCCAGAAACCGGTCCCAGGATGCTTGTTTCCGGTCCAGGGAAGACATGGCTTGGCAGTTCGGGCTGGACTGTTCCCATGAGGCACAGGGTCAGACTGATTTGCATATGGCCATGTCTGAACTGGGGTGGTGGAGTGAGCTAAAGAATGATGATGGATTAAACCCAGATCAGTTGACTGGGGGTGAGTGTTTGATTTGCTCAAACGCTCCATCCATCATCCCCTTTGGTATCGCTTTGTTCGCCCTAAGTTGGCAGGGTATGCCCAGACGTGGGTCCCTTGCTCACTTTGCCACTGGATTCAAGCTAGCCTGGCTGATGACGGCTGAATAGCCAGAAACCGGTCCCAGGATGCTTGTTTCCGGTCCAGGGAAGACATGGCTTGGCAGTTCGGGCCGGACTGTTCCCATGAGGCACAGGGTCAGACTGATTTGCATATGGCCATGTCTGAACTGGGGTGGTGGAGTGAGCTAAAGAATGATGATGGGTTAAACCCAGATCAGTTGACTGGGGGTGAGTGTTTGATTTGCTCAAACGCTCCGTCCATCATCCCCTTTGGTATCGCTTTGTTCGCCCTAAGTTGGCAGGGTATGCCCAGACGTGGGTCCCTTGCTCACTTTGCCACTGGATTCAAGCTAGCCTGGCTGATGATGGCTGAATAGCCAGAAACCGGTCCCAGGATGCTTGTTTCCGGTCCAGGGAAGACATGGCTTGGCAGTTCGGGCTGGACTGTTCCCATGAGGCACAGGGTTAGACTGATTTGCATATGGCCATGTCTGAACTGGGGTGGTGGAGTGAGCTAAAGAATGATGATGGATTAAACCCAGATCAGTTGACTGGGGGTGAGTGTTTGATTTGCTCAAACGCTCCGTCCATCATCCCCTTTGGTATCGCTTTGTTCACCCTAAGTTGGCAGGGTATGCCCAGACGTGGGTCCCTTGCTCACTTTGCCACTGGATTCAAGCTAGCCTGGCTGATGACGGCTGAATAGCCAGAAACCGGTCCCAGGATGCTTGTTTCCGGTCCAGGGAAGACATGGCTTGGCAGTTCGGGCTGGACTGTTCCCATGAGGCACAGGGTCAGACTGATTTGCATATGGCCATGTCTGAACTGGGGTGGTGGAGTGAGCTAAAGAATGATGATGGATTAAACCCAGATCAGTTGACTGGGGGTGAGTGTTTGATTTGCTCAAACGCTCCGTCCATCATCCCCTTTGGTATCGCTTTGTTCGCCCTAAGTTGGCAGGGTATGCCCAGACGTGGGTCCCTTGCTCACTTTGCCACTGGATTCAAGCTAGCCTGGCTGATGACGGCTGAATAGCCAGAAACCGGTCCCAGGATGCTTGTTTCCGGTCCAGGGAAGACATGGCTTGGCAGTTCGGGCTGGACTGTTCCCATGAGGCACAGGGTCAGACTGATTTGCATATGGCCATGTCTGAACTAGGGTGGTGGAGTGAGCTAAAGAATGATGATGGATTAAACCCAGATCAGTTGACTGGGGGTGAGTGTTTGATTTGCTCAAACGCTCCGTCCATCATCCCCTTTGGTATCGCTTTGTTCGCCCTAAGTTGGCAGGGTATGCCCAGACGTGGGTCCCTTGCTCACTTTGCCACTGGATTCAAGCTAGCCTGGCTGATGACGGCTGAATAGCCAGAAACCGGTCCCAGGATGCTTGTTTCCGGTCCAGGGAAGACATGGCTTGGCAGTTCGGGCTGGACTGTTCCCATGAGGCACAGGGTCAGACTGATTTGCATATGGCCATGTCTGAACTGGGGTGGTGGAGTGAGCTAAAGAATGATGATGGATTAAACCCAGATCAGTTGACTGGGGGTGAGTGTTTGATTTGCTCAAACGCTCCGTCCATCATCCCCTTTGGTATCGCTTTGTTCGCCCTAAGTTGGCAGGGTATGCCCAGACGTGGGTCCCTTGCTCACTTTGCCACTGGATTCAAGCTAGCCTGGCTGATGACTGCTGAATAGCCAGAAACCGGTCCCAGGATGCTTGTTTCCGGTCCAGGGAAGACATGGCTTGGCAGTTCGGGCTGGACTGTTCCCATGAGGCACAGGGTCAGACTGATTTGCATATGGCCATGTCTGAACTGGGGTGGTGGAGTGAGCTAAAGAATGATGATGGATTAAACCCAGATCAGTTGACTGGGGGTGAGTGTTTGATTTGCTCAAACGCTCCGTCCATCATCCCCTTTGGTATCGCTTTGTTCGCCCTAAGTTGGCAGGGTATGCCCAGACGTGGGTCCCTTGCTCACTTTGCCACTGGATTCAAGCTAGCCTGGCTGATGACGGCTTAATAGCCAGAAACCGGTCCCAGGATGCTTGTTTCCTGTCCAGGGAAGACATGGCTTGGCAGTTCGGGCTGGACTGTTCCCATGAGGCACAGGGTCAGACTGATTTGCATATGGCCATGTCTGAACTGGGGTGGTGGAGTGAGCTAAAGAATGATGATGGATTAAACCCAGATCAGTTGACTGGGGGTGAGTGTTTGATTTGCTCAAACGCTCCATCCATCATCCCCTTTGGTATCGCTTTGTTTGCCCTAAGTTGGCAGGGTATGCCCAGACGTGGGTCCCTTGCTCACTTTGCCACTGGATTCAAGCTAGCCTGGCTGATGACGGCTGAATAGCCAGAAACCGGTCCCAGGATGCTTGTTTCCGGTCCAGGGAAGACATGGCTTGGCAGTTCGGGCTGGACTGTTCCCATGAGGCACAGGGTCAGACTGATTTGCAAATGGCCATGTCTGAACTGGGGTGGTGGAGTGAGCTAAAGAATGATGATGGATTAAACCCAGATCAGTTGACTGGGGGTGAGTGTTTGATTTGCTCAAACGCTCCGTCCATCATCCCCTTTGGTATCGCATGTGAAGCACAGCCATACGTTTGACATGTGGGGGAATGTTATTGCACCTTGCAGTTGGTGACTGTAGACTTGGCTCAATCTTATGCAGCAATTGAATGATGGACTCTCTTCTGAGTCTCTAGAATTTGATGACCTCATCCTTCCTGAGGTCAATGAGGAATATGCGCTGCCAGAAGACAAGCTCCCTTCTCCTTTGCTGCCTACGTGGTGGTGGAGGTGGTCTCCTTGCGACTCCTAGTTGCAGGGTGATGAGCTCCAGGGCATAGTTGTGCTTTCCAGAATGTTTTGTGGGGTTGCTCTTTTTGTCCCACAGCCCCAGCGTCATTTCCTATGACTGGGTTGCCAATGCGCAGTAATTCTGGCACATTTCAGGCGTTGCGATGCATTTCACAACAATGCGTAATGC
This sequence comes from Calotriton arnoldi, assembly GCA_963921515.1. Classification (NCBI taxonomy): domain Eukaryota; kingdom Metazoa; phylum Chordata; class Amphibia; order Caudata; family Salamandridae; genus Calotriton; species Calotriton arnoldi. Next base: position 747,544 of record CAWUFW010006746.1, on the reverse strand, counting down.
ATTGGCCAACCCATAACTATGACTGCATTACAGTTCCGACTAATTTTGCAGGGCAACGCCTACATTGCATATATTATATTATGCATGGCGCAGCAGGTTTCAGTGGAGCTTTTGCCCCTCGCAAGCCTTATAAAACAACACATTATGGCAAATGCGACCCTTTATAAATATGACCTACTGCTTTCACCGCCATTGCATCACAATTTGTGGTGCAGCGCCAGTGCAAGCCTCTCATAAATATGCCCCTGATTCTATACTCAGTCTAGCCTAGTCTGGTTTTCAACTGTCGTACAGCACTGACACTGCCTTGGTTGCTAAGTCATAGATGGAGGTGGCTCTATTGCATTCTTTCTACTGGACATCTCTGCCACATTTCATGAGGTGTCAAATTCCATTCTTCTATTCGCAGTCCATGTTTCCATATTAAAGAAATCACCAAAAGTGCCAGAATTCAACTGAGGCTATTCCATAACATTACACCATTCAGCCCCAAAACTGACTTCAAATCTGCCATTTCAGCACCTTAAGTACTGGATTGCTCTACTAACCAGACTGTGAAGTTCCCACCTAATCCCACTCAAAGTTATCATCCACTTTTTAGTCAGGTTCATGCCTCATAAGAGAAAGTTCAATAGAAACACACCAGTTTTAACCTCCCTGAAATGCTAACAGTGGAATCTTACTCCACTTATAAGGCGGCCTGTCTCACATATAAAAGCACACACCTAAACTCTGCATAAAAACTGGAACCATCCAGAAGAAGTTTTTTTAAAACCAAATCTTCATTTGTTTTCAAATCACTGTGCTTCATGAGAATGCTCCTTCTCGTGGAAGGCCCCCGACATTGCCATAGCCATCCCGGACGGCCACAAGATCACCCGAAGGGACTGCACCAACAGACCAGGAGGAGGAATCGCCATCATCCACAGGAATACCCTCAGAATTTCGACCAGCACCGAAGACACCTCCAGCGCCGCCGAACACCTGCACTTCCAGATCCACATCGACCCCAACACCACCCTCAGAGGAACCCTCATTTACAGACCCCCTGGACCCCGGCCACAGTTCAGCGACTCCATCACCGACATCGTCAGCACGCACGCTCTTGCTTCCACAGACTACATCCTCCTCGGAGACCTGAATTTCCACCTCGAGAACGCCGACGACAGCAACTCCATCGCCCTGCTCGAAAACCTCGCCAACCTTGGACTCAAACAGCTCGTCACGACTCCCACCCACTCCGCCGGACACACGCTCGACCCCATCTTTTCCGCCAACGACCACGTCACCTTCAGCCACACCACCGAACTCCACTGGACCGACCACCGCTGCGTCCACTTCACCTTCAAGAAACCCACCACGCACCACCACCCGCAACGGATCCCCTACCGCAGCTGGAACAAGGTCACCGAAGACCAGCTCATCACCACCCTTGCCCGAGACCCACCAACCGACACCACCAACACCGACACAGCCGCCCGCAACCTCAGACAATGGATCGACGACTGCGCCAACACTCTCGCCCTGATCAAAAAACCCTCCAACAGACGCACCAACAGAAAGGCCAGCTGGTTCACCACCGACCTCCAGGAATCCAAGTGGACTTGCCGAAGACTCGAGAAAAAGTGGCGCCATGAACAGACACCGGACAACCACGCAGCCCTCAAGAACGCCAGCCGCAAGCACCACCAACTCATTCAAGCCACCAAAAGGACCTCCTTCAAGGAACGCATCGACAACAACGCACAAAACAGCAAAGAGCTCTTCAACATCATGAAGGAACTCTCCAACCCTAGCTCCAGCTCCAACGACATCCCACCATCGCAAGACCTATGCGACTCCCTAGCCACCTTCTTTCACTGCAAGATCACAGGCATCCACGACAGCTTCAACACCCAGACCCTCCCAACAGCCACCGACACCGCAGACTCACCACCCCCCAGCCTCACCAACCTCCTGGTCTCCTGGACCCACGTCAACGACAACGACACCATCAAAACCATAAATACCATCCACTCTGGCTCACCTTCCGACCCCTGCCCTCACCACATCTAGAACAAAGCAAACCGCATCATCGCACCCCAACTCCAGAAGATCATCAACAGCTCCTTCGAGACCGCCACCTTCCAGGAAAGCTGGAAGCACGCCGAGATCAACGCCCTACTCAAGAAACCCACAGCGGACCCAAAGGACCTCAAGAACTTCCGGCCCATCACCCTGCTCCCATTCCCAGCGAAAGTCATTGAGAAGATCGTCAACAGGCAACTGACCCACTTCCTCGAGGAGAACAACATCCTGGACCTGTCCCAATCTGGATTCCGCAGCAATCACAGCACCGAAACCGCCCTCATCACTGCCACCGATGACATCAGGACCCTGCTGGACAACGGCGAAACCGCGGCCCTCATCCTCCTGGACCTCTCCGCCGCCTTCGACACCGTCTGCCACCACACCCTACGTACACGCCTCCACGACGCAGGGATCCACGACAAAGCCCTGGACTGGATCACCTCCTTCCTCACCGACAGAACCCAGAGGGTCCGACTCCCCCATTTCGATCTGAAGCCACCAAGATCACCTGCGGGTGCCCCAAGGATCATCCCTCGGCCCAACCCTTTTCAACGTCTACATGGCACCGCTCGCCAACATCGTCCGATCGCACAGCCTCAACATCGTCTCCTACGCCGACGACGCCCAGCTGATCCTCTCACTCACCAAGGACCCCGCCACCGCCAAAACCAACCTCCACGAAGGAATGAAGGCCGTCGCTGACTGGATGAAGAACAGTCGCCTGAAACTAAACTCAGACAAGACAGAGGTCCTCATCCTCAGCTCCACCCCCTCCGCCTGGGACGACTCTTGGTGGCCGGCCACTCTGGGAGCCGCACCGACACCCACCGACCACGCACGCAACCTGGGGTTCATCCTGGACTCATCGCTCTCAATGACCCAGCAAGTCAACACCGTCTCCTCCTCCTGCTTCAACACCCTCCGCATTGTCCGCAAGATCTACAGATGGATCCCCACCGGAACCAGAAGGACGGTCACCCAGGCCCTCGTCAGCAGCAGACTGGACTACGGCAACGCCCTCTACGCAGGAACAACGGCCAAACTCCAGAAAAGACTACAATGCATACAGAATGCCTCCGCACGCCTCATCCTCGACATCCCCCACCACACCCACATCACAGCCCACCTGAGAGACCTGCACTGGCTCCCAGTCAACAAGAGGATCACCTTCAAGCTCCTCACCCACGCCCACAAAGCACTGCACAACGCCGGTCCAGCATACCTCAAAAAACGACTCACCTTCTACACCCCGAACCGCCAGCTTCGCTCCGCTGACCTCGCCCTCGCCACCGTTCCACGCATCCACAGGACGACCACCGGCGGCAGATCATTTTCCTACCTCGCCGCCAAGACATGGAACACCCTCCCCACCCATCTGCGACAGACCCAGGACCTGCTGACCTTCAGGAGACGTCTCAAGACCTGGCTGTTCGAGCAGTAGCTGAACCCCCCCCCCAGCGCCTTGAGACCCTCACGGGTGATTAGCGTGCTCTACAAATGTTTGATTGATTGATTGAAATGGAATGCCTTTCTCAAACAGAGATAACTTGCCCCTTCATTCCAGATCTTTACATTTCATTCTTGGAAGAGCTGTTCTCTACTCTGCCATAAACTCCTTTCTCTTCTACTTGCTTCTGGCATTGGGACAGCCAATTTCCTTTCTTTAGGGTCCACAAAGGGCCTACCTGTTGAAAGATATTTCTCCAAGACTTAGAAGACGTAGAGTTGAGAAGAAACTAACTACTTTTGGTAGCTTGTCTGCAGAAGGAACACGCCTGACAGCATAAGTGCTGTGATGAGCCTGAGACCAGAGAGAAATGCAGCTCATAGAATCCCAAAAGTGACTGGGCCAGTCGAACTGGCCCTTGAAAAATCTGTTATACTCCATGGGATTTCATAATTGATCACTACAATTTAAATTTTTGAATCATCAAGACCCTCCACATTGTCATTCATGTCAAGCTATGCATGTTAATCAGTGTTAATTCTGTAATGCACGAGGCACCTGCCTCCTTTCGAAGAACACCAGAGAGTATTGCTTGGAGCCTGAGTCTTTGAAGCAACTGACTCCAGGTTCAGAACCACAGCTACCAGCAGCTTCACATAGTTTGGCACACACCACACATATCACCAGACACTTGACACTTTTGAGACACTTCCCATTGTAAATTTCACTGTCAGCAGCCCGAGCTCAATGTGTTTTTTGTCAAAGCTTTTGGAGTACATAGTATTATACTACTATATATGTCTATATATCCTTTATGTAATGTTTCTATAAAGATGAAGTTGGGCCAAAAGGTGGGTGTAAAATATCATACTAGAACTATTGTTTTGAAAATTATAATTCACTTTGCATGATGAACAAGTGCCGTATAGTCAGATGAACAGATATAGGCCTGCATTTAGGCTATGGTGGGTGGCCTGCGTCCATAAGGTGAACAGAGGTAATGACCTCTGCTGCCCAGACGTACTATTGCCCACAGTATTTAGAGATCTTAACCTGCCTGGCAAGATATTTCTGCCTTCAGAGCGGACACCAGCTCAGCAGCACCTCTAAAGGCATTCAAAATAAGGCTGAATGGCCTCCATGTTTCATGCAGCCGCTCAGCAAACTTGTTTTACAGAAACAAACTCCAAAGTGTTTTTTTGGCAAACAAAAATAATTACCCTTGGAGCTTTCTCCCATGGTGAGGCAGTTACTTTTGCAGTCTCGCTATATACTGCTCCAGATGTTGTCGACAGACAGCACTGTATACCATACTCCACAGCTCAAAATTGAATGGCTTTCATGCCAGTCTCATTTGCGTTGCTCATATTTGTTACTGTCCTCCCTTTCTGTGTTTGACCCATCCACAAGAGGTTTTTGGTTACATTGTCCGTAGATTTGTCATTCGACTTCCTACTCTGAACAGAGCATTGCAAACAGAGCCAAGGTTAAACAATACCAGTTTGCTGAATTTCAGTGCCACATAGTACTCACTAGAAAAACATCAGCAGCAATATGGAAGATACAACATTGATCTTGGCAGTTTACTATAAGCAGCATTTTCAATGTCAATGGGTCTCACTTGTATGTAAAAGTAACCATGACTTATTGGCACAGCCAATGCTTGTTTTGTTTTTCTCTTCGGGAGCACCAGGCTTTTCCTTGCAGACCTAAAGAGTAAAATACTTCATCAGACCATATGCTCCAAATAGGGCAGATGGTCTGATGCACTTACTGCGGCAACCCCAAGTCATTCGGGCCATCGATGTAAGGTTTCTGCCAGCAGAGCCAGATGCGGCACTACTGGCAGGACTTTTATGGTCTGCCCACCTCTAAATAGAGCCAGCCGACCGTCAATTTGACAGATGGAGTACTCCACCTCGTTTGGTGGAGGGCCCTGACTGCCTACATGCCAAGAGTCTTACACTGTATATAAAAATTAACGGATTCTGTGGGGCATATTCTCAAGGACTTATCGCTGAGTTAGCGGCACTTTATCACAGCCAAAGTGGCGATAAATGCATCGCAAGGACTGACCTATTTGTGACTGATTAGAGACTCAGGACTGTATGAAGAAGTGGAAAAAACATTTGGTTTTTTTGTAAAGCCCTCACCCACCAACCTAGTTGGTGGCATGCTTCATCATCGGGCCCACCTAGTGACACCGAATGTGTCCCGGGTGTGCTACAACGCCTGTATTTACAGCGGAGCTGGTATATTGCTGAGTGTGCTGTGCGAGTGATGTGGAAGTGAAAAGTTTAAAAGCTATACAGTGGTCCCAGTGCCCGAGAGGGCATAGCATTTAATATCTGGGCCTCTGTTAGCGTTAAAAGCAGGACAGTGGATGCTGATGGAGCGGGAATTAAGCACTCCTACATCCAGGGTGTGGTCTACATGTTTCAGCCAGGTCTTTCATTAATTCTGGCTTTCCTCAGGACCGAAAGAAGTATTTATGTGTAAGTGCGTGTAGCACTTATGTGAATGTGGTTTAAAATGTGTTGCACGCGCTAAGGTGCCTTATATGTGGGAGGGGGATTCCCTCTCCGAGCAATACTGGACGTACAACATATAACAAACAAACATACAGAGGAGAGTATAAGCATACTAGCATAAGTCACAGAGATATATCTTTGCCGGTAGTAAAGTGCATAACTGGCGGAAAAACACGGCAAAAGTGGAACCGTACTGGTGGTGCGGTTTAAAGTGAATTATCTTATTATGCGCTAAAACGTGTGGTGGACTAGGAGGCGGAAATACACATGTGTGTAAAATGTGGTCACGCTCCAAATATAACCTCACGCTAGCGTTTTGTAGTATATGCCCCCGTAGAGAAATCCGGCAGAGGTTCTGACCCTGTAATGATAAAGGGCAGGGCACAACGAGCCATGAGAGACCTGCAAGAGGAAAGCTTACCCGGTAATGGTGAGGTTTCAAGATTACTCACGCCTTTGTGGATCAGGACCTGTGGGAAACCTGTTCAGCTGTCACGGATCTCCGTAAATGAAGGTCCTTGCCGTGTTGGGTATATAAAGACCATTACGGCGTGCTCAGGTGTGGCTAGTTGAACCTGTGAGTAGCGTCCCTGAGAGTAAAGGAAAAGGAAAAAAGACACGGGAAAAAAGACAGCACGCTCGCGGTGGGCGTTGGCATGGTAACAGTGCGCTGTGAGCCCTGTGTTCGTCCCGGTAAAGAAAGAGAAATAGCAAAGAAAGACTATATGCATGTAATGAGCATGTAGACGTAATTAATATTCTAAATAAAATTTAAGAGATTTGTGGGTAGTTGCGCAATGTTCTGAAAGCGCTAATGTTGATAAAAGGAAATGGGTATATTCCAAAGCGTGATTAGTTAGGAACGTTAATGAACCGGATGGGAACTTAACAGAGGTGGCGCAAAGGAAAGGCAATAAGTGTGCCTGAGCTAAGGTCCATTAACGTTATTAGGACCATAAAGGTATTAACTTCTCAGGGAGCACCACGGGATGGAATCGTTCAATCCCTGGTGTTGTGTAGACAGACGGTAAATCCATCGTTGTTCTTTAATCAGTAGGGTCTTTTCATTATTATCTCGATTGAGATCGAATTGTTCGATCACTGTCCATGTCATATCATTGGGTGTGTGACCATACTGAAGGTAATGGTCAGTGAGTCTGCTGATGTTTTTTTGCATCTGATGGTGCTGCGGTGCTCGACCACTCTGGTTCTCACTTTTCGCGTCGTCATTCCCACGTAGCGGAGGCCACATGGGCATGTGATCATGTAAACGACGTTAGTGGAGTTACAATTTGTGTGGTGTAATTGCGTCCAGACTTTACTTGGTTCCAGGTTAAGTGTCTTAGAATGTTTTGTAAGGTGGCACACACTACAGTTATTGCAAGGATAGTGTCCTGTGACATTAGGGAGGCCCCAAGCATTTAGGACGGAGTTGATGACTGGTCTCCGCGGAAGCCTAGGGCGTGTAGACACTAATTGGTCTTTAAGGTTGTTCACACGTTTATAGGCAAAAAGAGGTTCTTCCCATTCTCTGGGGCCTGAATTAATAATCCGCCAGTTTTTGCGGATGATGCTGGAGACCTGGTTAGAAACCGTGTTGTACGTGGTAACACATGTCATGGGTGGCGTGCCAGGTTCCTTGGTTATTGTTTCAAGGATGGCTTCTCTATTCTGGTTGCGTGCCCTCTTTTTGATTTCTCAATGACTCGTGTGGGGTAGCCGCGTTCCTGTAATTTGGAGGCAAGGGCTGCTGATTGTTGTTTGTAATCTGTAATTTGGCTACAATTCCTACGTATACGAAGGAATTGTCCGAAAGGGAGGTTTTCCCTTAAGGATCTCGGATGAAAACTGTTGAAATGTAAAAATGAATTCCGAGCTGTTGGTTTATAGTAAGTGGTGGTTGTGAGTACTCCTTGCTCTGCTGTAATATTAAGATCAAGGAATGCCAGGGTAGTTGTACTCGATGTGCTAGTGAATCGGAGGTATGGGTCAAGCTCATTAAGCCAGATTAAGAATTGACTTAAAGATTCTGTTGTGCCTTCCCAAATCATGAAAATGTCATCTATGTACACACTTTGATGTTTACTGAATGTGGGTTGGTGGTTGATGATATATGTCTCTGTTCAAAATGGTGTACATAGAGGCCTGCTACACTGGGGGCAAAAATGCTCCCCATAGATGTTCCGTTAGTTTGTAGGTAGAAGTCACCTTCATATTCAAAATAATTTTCTTTAAGCGCCAGTGTGGCACATTTGAGTATGAATTCTCTAGGGGTATGATATGACCAAGGTGTGTGCTTCAATATATCATGTAATACTTGGAGTGTAGCATCCTGTGGTAAACTGGTATACAGGCTCTCTATATCCAGTCCCACCATTAGTTGGGCCATGGGGTTAAACTCAATATCTTTGATGACGTTGAGAAGATGTTTTGTGTCCTTGATGTAGGTCGGTGTTTGTTGGACCAAGGGGTTGAGAAAATGGTCACAGTATCTGGACAACGGTTCTAGGAGGGAGTTGATCCCAGAAACGATGGGCCTACCGGGAGGTGGTAGCGTTCCTTTGTGGACCTTGGGGACAGTGTAGAAATATGGAACTTTGGCATTTTTCGTGCACAAGAAATCGGCCTCTTGTTTGGATATATAACAAGCTTTACTGGCAGCATCCACCAGAGTATTAATGGTGGCTTGTAGCGTCTTGGTGGGGTCATGTTTGAGTAGTTTATAGTTGCGTGTGTCACTTAACAATCTGCGACATTCTTTGTCGTAATCTGTTTTGTCTTGTAGGAACAAGCTGTCTACCATGATATAGAGCAGCTTGAACCAGCTAGACCATTCAATAATCTCTCCAAAGAAGACCGGAAGATTATCAAAAACCTACAGGACAACCCCACCCTTGTCATCAAACCAGCAGACAAGGGTGGTGGCATTGTCCTACAAGACAAAACAGATTACGATGCACGAAAAATTCCAAAGTTCCATATTTCTACACTGTCCCCAAGGTCCACAAAGGAACGCTACCACCTCCCGGTAGGCCCATCGTTTCTGGGATCAACTCCCTCCTAGAACCGTTGTCCAGATACTGTGACCATTTTCTCAACCCCTTGGTCCAACAAACACCGACCTACATCAAGGACACAAAACATCTTCTCAACGTCATCAAAGATATTGAGTTTAACCCCATGGCCCAACTAATGGTGGGACTGGATATAGAGAGCCTGTATACCAGTTTACCACAGGATGCTACACTCCAAGTATTACATGATATATTGGAGCACACACCTTGGTCATATCATACCCCTAGAGAATTCATACTCAAATGTGCCACACTGGCGCTTAAAGAAAATTATTTTGAATATGAAGGTGACTTCTACCTACAAACTAACGGAACATCTATGGGGAGCATTTTTGCCCCCAGTGTAGCAGGCCTCTATGTACACCATTTTGAACAGAGACATATATCATCAACCACCAACCCACATTCAGTAAACATCAAAGTGTGGCGCCGCTACATAGATGACATTTTCATGATTTGGGAAGGCACAACAGAATCTTTAAGTCAATTCTTAATCTGGCTTAATGAGCGTGACCCATACCTCCGATTCACTAGCACATCAAGTACAACTACCCGGGCATTCCTTGATCTTAATATTACAGCAGAGCAAGGAGTACTCACAACCACCACTTACTATAAACCAACAGCTCGGAATTCATTATTACATTTCAACAGTTTTCATCCGAGATCCTTAAGGGAAAACCTCCCTTTCGGACAATTCCTTCGTATACGTAGGAATTGTAGCCAAATTACAGATTACAAACAACAATCAGCAGCCCTTGCCTCCAAATTTCAGGAATGCGGCTACCCCACACGAGTCATTGAGAAATCAAAAAAGAGGGCACGCAACCAGAATAGAGAAGCCATCCTTGAAACAATAACCAAGGAACCTGGCACGCCACCCATGACATGTGTTACCACGTACAACACGGTTTCTAACCAGGTCTCCAGCATCATCCGCAAAAACTGGCGGATTATTAATTCAGGCCCCAGAGAATGGGAAGAACCTCTTTTTGCCTATAAACGTGCGAACAACCTTAAAGACCAATTAGTGTCTACACGCCCTAGGCTTCCGCGGAGACCAGTCATCAACTCCGTCCTAAATGCTTGGGGCCTCCCTAATGTCACAGGACACTATCCTTGCAATAACTGTAGTGTGTGCCACCTTACAAAACATTCTAAGACACTTAACCTGGAACCAAGTAAAGTCTGGACGCAATTACACCACACAAATTGTAACTCCACTAACGTCGTTTACATGATCACATGCCCATGTGGCCTCCGCTACGTGGGAATGACGACGCGAAAAGTGAGAACCAGAGTGGTCGAGCACCGCAGCACCATCAGATGCAAAAAACATCAGCAGACTCACTGACCATTACCTTCAGTATGGTCACACACCCAATGATATGACATGGACAGTGATCGAACAATTCGATCTCAATCGAGATAATAATGAAAAGACCCTACTGATTAAAGAACAACGATGGATTTACCGTCTGTCTACACAACACCAGGGATTGAACGATTCCATCCCGTGGTGCTCCCTGAGAAGTTAATACCTTTATGGTCCTAATAACGTTAATGGACCTTAGCTCAGGCACACTTATTGCCTTTCCTTTGCGCCACCTCTGTTAAGTTCCCATCCGGTTCATTAACGTTCCTAACTAATCACGCTTTGGAATATACCCATTTCCTTTTATCAACATTAGCGCTTTCAGAACATTGCGCAACTACCCACAAATCTCTTAAATTTTATTTAGAATATTAATTACGTCTACATGCTCATTACATGCATATAGTCTTTCTTTGCTATTTCTCTTTCTTTACCGGGACGAACACAGGGCTCACAGCGCACTGTTACCATGCCAACGCCCACCGCGAGCGTGCTGTCTTTTTTCCCGTGTCTTTTTTCCTTTTCCTTTACTCTCAGGGACGCTACTCACAGGTTCAACTAGCCACACCTGAGCACGCCGTAATGGTCTTTATATACCCAACACGGCAAGGACCTTCATTTACGGAGATCCGTGACAGCTGAACAGGTTTCCCACAGGTCCTGATCCACAAAGGCGTGAGTAATCTTGAAACCTCACCATTACCGGGTAAGCTTTCCTCTTGCAGGTCTCTCATGGCTCGTTGTGCCCTGCCCTTTATCATTACAGGGTCAGAACCTCTGCCGGATTTCTCTATGGGGGCATATACTACAAAACGCTAGCGTGAGGTTATATTTGGAGCGTGACCACATTTTACACACATGTGTATTTCCGCCTCCTAGTCCACCACACGTTTTAGCGCATAATAAGATAATTCACTTTAAACCGCACCACCAGTACGGTTCCACTTTTGCCGTGTTTTTCCGCCAGTTATGCACTTTACTACCGGCAAAGATATATCTCTGTGACTTATGCTAGTATGCTTATACTCTCCTCTGTATGTTTGTTTGTTATATGTTATACGTCCAGTATTGCTCGGAGAGGGAATCCCCTTCCCACATATAAGGCACCTTAGCGCGTGCAACACATTTTAAACCACATTCACATAAGTGCTACACGCACTTACACATATATACTTCTTTCGGTCCTGAGGAAAGCCAGAATTAATGAAAGACCTGGCTGAAACATGTAGACCACACCCTGGATGTAGGAGTGCTTAATTCCCGCTCCATCAGCATCCACTGTCCTGCTTTTAACGCTAACAGAGGCCCAGATATTAAATGCTATGCCCTCTCGGGCACTGGGACCACTGTATAGCTTTTAAACTTTTCACTTCCACATCACTCGCACAGCACACTCAGCAATATACCAGCTCCGCTGTAAATACAGGCGTTGTAGCACACCCGGGACACATTCGGTGTCACTAGGTGGGCCCGATGATGAAGCATGCCACCAACTAGGTTGGTGGGTGAGGGCTTTACAAAAAAAACAAATGTTTTTTCCACTTCTTCATACAGTCCTGAGTCTCTAATCAGTCACAAATAGGTCAGTCCTTGTTGATTACATATAAATAACCTGGGGATACGGACTGGCTATCCAGTCCTCTCTCTCTCCTTGATAATTATAGATAAATGCATCGCACCATTCACAAGCAGGCGCTAACAGCCGATATCACCAGTCTACCCGCGATAGCATCCGCAAAAAACATCGCCACGGATGACAACGGCAACTAACACTAATGAGATGCAGAGTAGGCGTTCCCGTGCAAAAACCCGCACAAACACCCCTCCGCAACATTCTCATCGACCAGCCAGATCGGCGATAAGATCCTAAAACATGCGATAAGGCGCGTTAGCAGCATGGAATTAACACCTGCTCCTACCTGGTGCTAAGTCGAAACGACAACCTGCACCATAAAAGGGAGCCCAGCCCACAGCCACACCAGAAGAACAACAGATGCCATGGAGCTACTGGTCATGCAGCTCGGAGCCCCAAGAGGGCCACAACACCCACCGCCACCACCGCCAGGACCCCCACCCCCCTCAGGACCTCCCCCCGGACTACCACAGAGGCAGCGCAGACAAAGATACCGGACCTTCCGAAAACGCACCAGTCTCGGAGACATAACGCCAGAGGAAGTCATTGCCCACTACAGGCTCAAAAGGACAACCATCCTCTGCATCCTGACCCTCATTGCCCACAGGCTGACGGTACCAACACAGCGGAGAACCAACATCCCTCTGCAGACAAAGTTGCTGGCCGTGCTGCACCTGTTGGCCTCTGGGACCTTCCAACCAACAACCGCCATAGTCGGAGGAGTCTCACAGCCAGCCCTGTCAAAGTTCCTCACACCTGTCTTGGATGCCATCATCAGCTTGGTACCCCAGCAACTTTACTTCCCACACACTGCGCAGGAACAGCTGGAGATCAAGCAAGGCTTCTACGCCATAGCTGGCTTCCTGCACGTGTTGGGGGCAATCGACTGCACACATGTACTCCTCGTGCCCCCTGCTGCCACTGCACACAATTACCGCAACAGGAAACACATGCATCCCATCAATGTGCAGGCAATAGCGGACCACCGGGGACTCTTCACCAATGTCGTCGCCAACTACCCAGGCAGTGTGCATGATTCCTTCATCTTCCGACAGTCCATCATCAACCAGCGCTTTCAGGATGGCACCTATGGAAATGCACTGCTCGTCGGTAAGTAACAACTGAACACACCACACACCTCAACTCCACCAACATACAACTCACAACTCTGGGAATGCACACGTCACAAAATCACATACAACATGACAACCAACATCCCCACATCCCAGATACGACAACAAAACTTACCGTGGCAACCTGGGCTAGCCATGTGCACAAGCCATCAACGGCATGGCACCTCAGCCACACAATAGCAGAATGTGGGGAGAGGTGGGAACCAGGCATGTACGAAGGAGGCAAGTGACCCATGAATGTGAATGTACACAACGCCAAGTGTGGCGTGGATGTGCTGGACAGACCTGAGTATGCAGACCACAGACATTTCCATGTCGACATACACTGCTGGTGTCTGCAGTGTACTGGACAGTGGACGCAACCATGTTACCGCAGCCAGTGGGGAAGAATGCGGAAATGTAGCTTGTTACGTCCCCCCCTGTAAACGTGAGCAGAGTGGGCTGGCCCGGTGTACGCCAGGCCAGCGTAGGGGTGTGAATAAAAAGCCTGTTACTCTGGGCGTGGTTCTCTTCCGGAATGGCCAACATGTCTGCCAGGGCGGCACCTCTCACCCCGCCACGAGGCCGACGCTGTGAGCGGCGGGGCCTGCGGTCCTGTGCGCCTGCTGCACCCCAGGCCGCTGGTCCCAAGACCCATCTTGCCCGCCCCAGTGCACCCAGGCCTCCCTGCTCACCTGCCGACACCGGCGTGTGTCAAAGAGGGCCCACCACGTGCCGGTGCAAGCTCCAAGCCCGAGGCCCGCGGCCATGGCAGCCTCCTCAGACCATCACGGCCTCCGCCACACAGGCCCCCAGTACTCCTTTCTCATTGACGTACTCCACCGCTGCCTCCGGACTACACTGCGGTCCAGTAGGTCACACATTTGGAACTGAGTCTTGATTATACAATGGCAGAGTACATACGTTTATGGCAGATTTTATATCACCGTACTCCCTTCGATGTGGTGCCACCAACTCTGTGCATAGCATCCCAACGACACGTGTCTGTGGGCCCTTGCTGACTACTGCCTTCGGCCTACACTGCGGCCCAGCACCATGGGGTCACCTGTGTACTGCCTACGCTGCGGTCCGGCAGGCCTCACACCAATCCAATCCAGTCCGGACCAGGCAGGGCACGGCATCGTCGCAGGCTGCACACACGCTCAGCTCTGGTGCTTCCACCTCCGTCAACCACAAATCTTCGCCACATGGCATTCCAACGTCGTGTGTGAGAGTACCAGGAGGAGCTGCATGAATAGCGGTTGGCCCGCGCTGACCACTGCCTCCGGCCTACACTGCGGTCAAGTAGGTCACACATTTGGAACTGAGTCTTGATTGTGCAATGGCCAAGTCCATATCATTGTACGCAAGGAGAGGAGTAAGAGGAAGACGCGGTTCTGTCCGGATGAAAAAAGGATCCTCGTTACGGAGGTGACCAAACACTACCAACAACTGCTCTGGTGCCACTAACTCTGTGCATCGCAAGCCAAAAACACGTGGCTGGGTGCCCCTGCTGACCGCTGCCTCCGGCCTACGGTCAAGTAGGTCACACATTTGGAACTGAGTCTTGATTTATTTATGGCAGAGTTTATACCATTGTACAGGCCTCATCGCAGACTGCATCCCCTTTCAGCTCTGGTGCCACTGACTCCGTGCCCCGAAATTCATGGACACTCTCTGGTTGAACTTTGGTGGCATCTGAGTCTATGGCCTGGGGGTTGTCTTCATCATCATGTAGCTGATACTGACTTGGTGTCAAAAATGAGTCTGTAGCATTCATCTCCCCCATATTGCCTGTGTCTGCTTGGTACTGCCCTCTGTATCATGCCCTGGAAGATCACCTTCCACTGTCCCCCAAAACACCCTGCGACATTCACCTTGAACATCGACGAGGACCCGCTCAGCTCTCGTGGCCCTACCTCAGTGCAGCGGTAGTCACCGTCCCGTGGCGGTGTCCCATGTGCCGGCCGCTGTGCATCCGGGTCCACCAACTCCGTGCAGCTCAAGTCATGGACCCTTGCTGTTTGAACTGTGAACTTCTGATTGTCTGATCACTGTTGTAGTTGTTGCCAGCACCAAACACTCCTTGAGGGCTGGCTCACAGTCACCCCACACCCATCCAGCACAGGCGTCACTGGACATGTGACCCTGGCAATAAAAGGGGCCGGGCGCACGTGCCTGTAGCCAGTTCCACGAACTATCTAAGTGTGTCCGTGTGGTCATTGTGTATGCATGAGGGCCCCGGGCCCTACCACATTGCATTGTGCTGTGTACAGCGGACGCAACCATGTCACATCAGGCAATGGGGGAGACCTGGGACATGTAACTGTGTCGTACCCCCCTGTAGGCATTGCCGGAGTGGGCTGGCGCACGACAGTCCAGCGTAGGGGTGTGGATGATCACCCCGGGGCTCTGGGCATGGTTAAGTGTTGGGCTTGCCAATGAAGTACCTAATGCGTGTGTCTCTGTTGTAGTGTCGGCGCCACCCGCCCCACAATGGACAAAGTTGCAATGTAACATGCCCCCGGAGTGCGGCTCGGCTGAAGGGATGAATGAATGAGCGCAAGCCCGCTCGGGGTCCGGGATCATACATACCAACTGTTGTGTGTGTATCGCTAATGCCGCAGCATGAGCCAAAGGTCTTGCCTCGACCGCATCGCGAGTTCAGCCAGCCATAAACTCTACATCTGTGTCCGCCCTATCCTTACCATAGGCCTACACACAAGTGGCCGCCCACCTTCAACGCACAACATCACAGTGTCGTTGTCAGGCTTGTGGACAGAGGTCCTCATCCTCAGCTCCACCCCCTCCGCCTGGGACGACTCTTGGTGGCCGGCCACTCTGGGAGCCGCACCGACACCCACCGACCACGCACGCAACCTGGGGTTCATCCTGGACTCATCGCTCTCAATGACCCAGCAAGTCAACACCGTCTCCTCCTCCTGCTTCAACACCCTCCGCATTGTCCGCAAGATCTACAGATGGATCCCCACCGGAACCAGAAGGACGGTCACCCAGGCCCTCGTCAGCAGCAGACTGGACTACGGCAACGCCCTCTACGCAGGAACAACGGCCAAACTCCAGAAAAGACTACAATGCATACAGAATGCCTCCGCACGCCTCATCCTCGACATCCCCCACCACACCCACATCACAGCCCACCTGAGAGACCTGCACTGGCTCCCAGTCAACAAGAGGATCACCTTCAAGCTCCTCACCCACGCCCACAAAGCACTGCACAACGCCGGTCCAGCATACCTCAAAAACGACTCACCTTCTACACCCCGAACCGCCAGCTTCGCTCCGCTGACCTCGCCCTCGCCACCGTTCCACGCATCCACAGGACGACCACCGGCGGCAGATCATTTTCCTACCTCGCCGCCAAGACATGGAACACCCTCCCCACCCATCTGCGACAGACCCAGGACCTGCTGACCTTCAGGAGACGTCTCAAGACCTGGCTGTTCGAGCAGTAGCTGAACCCCCCCCCAGCGCCTTGAGACCCTCACGGGTGATTAGCGTGCTCTACAAATGTTTGATTGATTGATTGAAATGGAATGCCTTTCTCAAACAGAGATAACTTGCCCCTTCATTCCAGATCTTTAAATTTCATTCTTGGAAGAGCTGTTCTCTACTCTGCCATAAACTCCTTTCTCTTCTACTTGCTTCTGGCATTGGGACAGCCAATTTCCTTTCTTTAGGGTCCACAAAGGGCCTACCTGTTGAAAGATATTTCTCCAAGACTTAGAAGACGTAGAGTTGAGAAGAAACTAACTACTTTTGGTAGCTTGTCTGCAGAAGGAACACGCCTGACAGCATAAGTGCTGTGATGAGCCTGAGACCAGAGAGAAATGCAGCTCATAGAATCCCAAAAAGTGACTGGGCCAGTCGAACTGGCCCTTGAAAAAATCTGTTATACTCCATGGGATTTCATAATTGATCACTACAATTTAAATTTTTGAATCATCAAGACCCTCCACATTGTCATTCATGTCAAGCTATGCATGTTAATCAGTGTTAATTCTGTAATGCACGAGGCACCTGCCTCCTTTCGAAGAACACCAGAGAGTATTGCTTGGAGCCTGAGTCTTTGAAGCAACTGACTCCAGGTTCAGAACCACAGCTACCAGCAGCTTCACATAGTTTGGCACACACCACACATATCACCAGACACTTGACACTTTTGAGACACTTCCCATTGTAAATTTCACTGTCAGCAGCCCGAGCTCAATGTGTTTTTTGTCAAAGCTTTTTGGAGTACATAGTATTATACTACTATATATGTCTATATATCCTTTATGTAATGTTTCTATAAAGATGAAGTTGGGCCAAAAGGTGGGTGTAAAATATCATACTAGAACTATTGTTTTGAAAATTATAATTCACTTTGCATGATGAACAAGTGCCGTATAGTCAGATGAACAGATATAGGCCTGCATTTAGGCTATGGTGGGTGGCCTGCGTCCATAAGGTGAACAGAGGTAATGACCTCTGCTGCCCAGACGTACTATTGCCCACAGTATTTAGAGATCTTAACCTGCCTGGCAAGATATTTCTGCCTTCAGAGCGGACACCAGCTCAGCAGCACCTCTAAAGGCATTCAAAATAAGGCTGAATGGCCTCCATGTTTCATGCAGCCGCTCAGCAAACTTGTTTTACAGAAACAAACTCCAAAGTGTTTTTTGGCAAACAAAAATAATTACCCTTGGAGCTTTCTCCCATGGTGAGGCAGTTACTTTTGCAGTCTCGCTATATACTGCTCCAGATGTTGTCGACAGACAGCACTGTATACCATACTCCACAGCTCAAAATTGAATGGCTTTCATGCCAGTCTCATTTGCGTTGCTCATATTTGTTACTGTC
The DNA here is from genome assembly GCA_963921515.1 of Calotriton arnoldi. Classification (NCBI taxonomy): domain Eukaryota; kingdom Metazoa; phylum Chordata; class Amphibia; order Caudata; family Salamandridae; genus Calotriton; species Calotriton arnoldi. The sequence goes on along the minus strand of CAWUFW010006746.1, from coordinate 729,439 downwards.
CTCCCTTTCTGTGTTTGACCCATCCACAAGAGGTTTTTGGTTACATTGTCCGTAGATTTGTCATTCGACTTCCTACTCTGAACAGAGCATTGCAAACAGAGCCAAGGTTAAACAATACCAGTTTGCTGAATTTCAGTGCCACATAGTACTCACTAGAAAAACATCAGCAGCAATATGGAAGATACAACATTGATCTTGGCAGTTTACTATAAGCAGCATTTTCAATGTCAATGGGTCTCACTTGTATGTAAAAGTAACCATGACTTATTGGCACAGCCAATGCTTGTTTTGTTTTTCTCTTCGGGAGCACCAGGCTTTTCCTTGCAGACCTAAAGAGTAAAATACTTCATCAGACCATATGCTCCAAATAGGGCAGATGGTCTGATGCACTTACTGCGGCAACCCCAAGTCATTCGGGCCATCGATGTAAGGTTTCTGCCAGCAGAGCCAGATGCGGCACTACTGGCAGGACTTTTATGGTCTGCCCACCTCTAAATAGAGCCAGCCGACCGTCAATTTGACAGATGGAGTACTCCACTACGTTTGGTGGAGGGCCCTGACTGCCTACATGCCAAGAGTCTTACACTGTATATAAAAATTAACGGATTCTGTGGGGCATATTCTCAAGGACTTATCGCTGAGTTAGCGGCACTTTATCACAGCCAAAGTGGCGATAAATGCATCGCAAGGACTGACCTATTTGTGACTGATTAGAGACTCAGGACTGTATGAAGAAGTGGAAAAAACATTTGGTTTTTTTGTAAAGCCCTCACCCACCAACCTAGTTGGTGGCATGCTTCATCATCGGGCCCACCTAGTGACACCGAATGTGTCCCGGGTGTGCTACAACGCCTGTATTTACAGCGGAGCTGGTATATTGCTGAGTGTGCTGTGCGAGTGATGTGGAAGTGAAAAGTTTAAAAGCTATACAGTGGTCCCAGTGCCCGAGAGGGCATAGCATTTAATATCTGGGCCTCTGTTAGCGTTAAAAGCAGGACAGTGGATGCTGATGGAGCGGGAATTAAGCACTCCTACATCCAGGGTGTGGTCTACATGTTTCAGCCAGGTCTTTCATTAATTCTGGCTTTCCTCAGGACCGAAAGAAGTATTTATGTGTAAGTGCGTGTAGCACTTATGTGAATGTGGTTTAAAATGTGTTGCACGCGCTAAGGTGCCTTATATGTGGGAGGGGGATTCCCTCTCCGAGCAATACTGGACGTACAACATATAACAAACAAACATACAGAGGAGAGTATAAGCATACTAGCATAAGTCACAGAGATATATCTTTGCCGGTAGTAAAGTGCATAACTGGCGGAAAAACACGGCAAAAGTGGAACCGTACTGGTGGTGCGGTTTAAAGTGAATTATCTTATTATGCGCTAAAACGTGTGGTGGACTAGGAGGCGGAAATACACATGTGTGTAAAATGTGGTCACGCTCCAAATATAACCTCACGCTAGCGTTTTGTAGTATATGCCCCCGTAGAGAAATCCGGCAGAGGTTCTGACCCTGTAATGATAAAGGGCAGGGCACAACGAGCCATGAGAGACCTGCAAGAGGAAAGCTTACCCGGTAATGGTGAGGTTTCAAGATTACTCACGCCTTTGTGGATCAGGACCTGTGGGAAACCTGTTCAGCTGTCACGGATCTCCGTAAATGAAGGTCCTTGCCGTGTTGGGTATATAAAGACCATTACGGCGTGCTCAGGTGTGGCTAGTTGAACCTGTGAGTAGCGTCCCTGAGAGTAAAGGAAAAGGAAAAAGACACGGGAAAAAAGACAGCACGCTCGCGGTGGGCGTTGGCATGGTAACAGTGCGCTGTGAGCCCTGTGTTCGTCCCGGTAAAGAAAGAGAAATAGCAAAGAAAGACTATATGCATGTAATGAGCATGTAGACGTAATTAATATTCTAAATAAAATTTAAGAGATTTGTGGGTAGTTGCGCAATGTTCTGAAAGCGCTAATGTTGATAAAAGGAAATGGGTATATTCCAAAGCGTGATTAGTTAGGAACGTTAATGAACCGGATGGGAACTTAACAGAGGTGGCGCAAAGGAAAGGCAATAAGTGTGCCTGAGCTAAGGTCCATTAACGTTATTAGGACCATAAAGGTATTAACTTCTCAGGGAGCACCACGGGATGGAATCGTTCAATCCCTGGTGTTGTGTAGACAGACGGTAAATCCATCGTTGTTCTTTAATCAGTAGGGTCTTTTCATTATTATCTCGATTGAGATCGAATTGTTCGATCACTGTCCATGTCATATCATTGGGTGTGTGACCATACTGAAGGTAATGGTCAGTGAGTCTGCTGATGTTTTTTTGCATCTGATGGTGCTGCGGTGCTCGACCACTCTGGTTCTCACTTTTCGCGTCGTCATTCCCACGTAGCGGAGGCCACATGGGCATGTGATCATGTAAACGACGTTAGTGGAGTTACAATTTGTGTGGTGTAATTGCGTCCAGACTTTACTTGGTTCCAGGTTAAGTGTCTTAGAATGTTTTGTAAGGTGGCACACACTACAGTTATTGCAAGGATAGTGTCCTGTGACATTAGGGAGGCCCCAAGCATTTAGGACGGAGTTGATGACTGGTCTCCGCGGAAGCCTAGGGCGTGTAGACACTAATTGGTCTTTAAGGTTGTTCACACGTTTATAGGCAAAAAGAGGTTCTTCCCATTCTCTGGGGCCTGAATTAATAATCCGCCAGTTTTTGCGGATGATGCTGGAGACCTGGTTAGAAACCGTGTTGTACGTGGTAACACATGTCATGGGTGGCGTGCCAGGTTCCTTGGTTATTGTTTCAAGGATGGCTTCTCTATTCTGGTTGCGTGCCCTCTTTTTGATTTCTCAATGACTCGTGTGGGGTAGCCGCGTTCCTGTAATTTGGAGGCAAGGGCTGCTGATTGTTGTTTGTAATCTGTAATTTGGCTACAATTCCTACGTATACGAAGGAATTGTCCGAAAGGGAGGTTTTCCCTTAAGGATCTCGGATGAAAACTGTTGAAATGTAAAAATGAATTCCGAGCTGTTGGTTTATAGTAAGTGGTGGTTGTGAGTACTCCTTGCTCTGCTGTAATATTAAGATCAAGGAATGCCAGGGTAGTTGTACTCGATGTGCTAGTGAATCGGAGGTATGGGTCACGCTCATTAAGCCAGATTAAGAATTGACTTAAAGATTCTGTTGTGCCTTCCCAAATCATGAAAATGTCATCTATGTACACACTTTGATGTTTACTGAATGTGGGTTGGTGGTTGATGATATATGTCTCTGTTCAAAATGGTGTACATAGAGGCCTGCTACACTGGGGGCAAAAATGCTCCCCATAGATGTTCCGTTAGTTTGTAGGTAGAAGTCACCTTCATATTCAAAATAATTTTCTTTAAGCGCCAGTGTGGCACATTTGAGTATGAATTCTCTAGGGGTATGATATGACCAAGGTGTGTGCTTCAATATATCATGTAATACTTGGAGTGTAGCATCCTGTGGTAAACTGGTATACAGGTTCTCTATATCCAGTCCCACCATTAGTTGGGCCATGGGGTTAAACTCAATATCTTTGATGACGTTGAGAAGATGTTTTGTGTCCTTGATGTAGGTCGGTGTTTGTTGGACCAAGGGGTTGAGAAAATGGTCACAGTATCTGGACAACGGTTCTAGGAGGGAGTTGATCCCAGAAACGATGGGCCTACCGGGAGGTGGTAGCGTTCCTTTGTGGACCTTGGGGACAGTGTAGAAATATGGAACTTTGGCATTTTTCGTGCACAAGAAATCGGCCTCTTGTTTGGATATATAACAAGCTTTACTGGCAGCATCCACCAGAGTATTAATGGTGGCTTGTAGCGTCTTGGTGGGGTCATGTTTGAGTAGTTTATAGTTGCGTGTGTCACTTAACAATCTGCGACATTCTTTGTCGTAATCTGTTTTGTCTTGTAGGAACAAGCTGTCTACCATGATATAGAGCAGCTTGAACCAGCTAGACCATTCAATAATCTCTCCAAAGAAGACCGGAAGATTATCAAAAACCTACAGGACAACCCCACCCTTGTCATCAAACCAGCAGACAAGGGTGGTGGCATTGTCCTACAAGACAAAACAGATTACGATGCACGAAAAATTCCAAAGTTCCATATTTCTACACTGTCCCCAAGGTCCACAAAGGAACGCTACCACCTCCCGGTAGGCCCATCGCTTCTGGGATCAACTCCTCCTAGAACCGTTGTCCAGATACTGTGACCATTTTCTCAACCCCTTGGTCCAACAAACACCGACCTACATCAAGGACACAAAACATCTTCTCAATGTCATCAAAGATATTGAGTTTAACCCCATGGCCCAACTAATGGTGGGACTGGATATAGAGAGCCTGTATACCAGTTTACCACAGGATGCTACACTCCAAGTATTACATGATATATTGGAGCACACACCTTGGTCATATCATACCCCTAGAGAATTCATACTCAAATGTGCCACACTGGCGCTTAAAGAAAATTATTTTGAATATGAAGGTGACTTCTACCTACAAACTAACGGAACATCTATGGGGAGCATTTTTGCCCCCAGTGTAGCAGGCCTCTATGTACACCATTTTGAACAGAGACATATATCATCAACCACCAACCCACATTCAGTAAACATCAAAGTGTGGCGCCGCTACATAGATGACATTTTCATGATTTGGGAAGGCACAACAGAATCTTTAAGTCAATTCTTAATCTGGCTTAATGAGCGTGACCCATACCTCCGATTCACTAGCACATCAAGTACAACTACCCGGGCATTCCTTGATCTTAATATTACAGCAGAGCAAGGAGTACTCACAACCACCACTTACTATAAACCAACAGCTCGGAATTCATTATTACATTTCAACAGTTTTCATCCGAGATCCTTAAGGGAAAACCTCCCTTTCGGACAATTCCTTCGTATACGTAGGAATTGTAGCCAAATTACAGATTACAAACAACAATCAGCAGCCCTTGCCTCCAAATTTCAGGAATGCGGCTACCCCACACGAGTCATTGAGAAATCAAAAAAGAGGGCACGCAACCAGAATAGAGAAGCCATCCTTGAAACAATAACCAAGGAACCTGGCACGCCACCCATGACATGTGTTACCACGTACAACACGGTTTCTAACCAGGTCTCCAGCATCATCCGCAAAAACTGGCGGATTATTAATTCAGGCCCCAGAGAATGGGAAGAACCTCTTTTTGCCTATAAACGTGCGAACAACCTTAAAGACCAATTAGTGTCTACACGCCCTAGGCTTCCGCGGAGACCAGTCATCAACTCCGTCCTAAATGCTTGGGGCCTCCCTAATGTCACAGGACACTATCCTTGCAATAACTGTAGTGTGTGCCACCTTACAAAACATTCTAAGACACTTAACCTGGAACCAAGTAAAGTCTGGACGCAATTACACCACACAAATTGTAACTCCACTAACGTCGTTTACATGATCACATGCCCATGTGGCCTCCGCTACGTGGGAATGACGACGCGAAAAGTGAGAACCAGAGTGGTCGAGCACCGCAGCACCATCAGATGCAAAAAACATCAGCAGACTCACTGACCATTACCTTCAGTATGGTCACACACCCAATGATATGACATGGACAGTGATCGAACAATTCGATCTCAATCGAGATAATAATGAAAAGACCCTACTGATTAAAGAACAACGATGGATTTACCGTCTGTCTACACAACACCAGGGATTGAACGATTCCATCCCGTGGTGCTCCCTGAGAAGTTAATACCTTTATGGTCCTAATAACGTTAATGGACCTTAGCTCAGGCACACTTATTGCCTTTCCTTTGCGCCACCTCTGTTAAGTTCCCATCCGGTTCATTAACGTTCCTAACTAATCACGCTTTGGAATATACCCATTTCCTTTTATCAACATTAGCGCTTTCAGAACATTGCGCAACTACCCACAAATCTCTTAAATTTTATTTAGAATATTAATTACGTCTACATGCTCATTACATGCATATAGTCTTTCTTTGCTATTTCTCTTTCTTTACCGGGACGAACACAGGGCTCACAGCGCACTGTTACCATGCCAACGCCCACCGCGAGCGTGCTGTCTTTTTCCCGTGTCTTTTTCCTTTTCCTTTACTCTCAGGGACGCTACTCACAGGTTCAACTAGCCACACCTGAGCACGCCGTAATGGTCTTTATATACCCAACACGGCAAGGACCTTCATTTACGGAGATCCGTGACAGCTGAACAGGTTTCCCACAGGTCCTGATCCACAAAGGCGTGAGTAATCTTGAAACCTCACCATTACCGGGTAAGCTTTCCTCTTGCAGGTCTCTCATGGCTCGTTGTGCCCTGCCCTTTATCATTACAGGGTCAGAACCTCTGCCGGATTTCTCTATGGGGGCATATACTACAAAACGCTAGCGTGAGGTTATATTTGGAGCGTGACCACATTTTACACACATGTGTATTTCCGCCTCCTAGTCCACCACACGTTTTAGCGCATAATAAGATAATTCACTTTAAACCGCACCACCAGTACGGTTCCACTTTTGCCGTGTTTTTCCGCCAGTTATGCACTTTACTACCGGCAAAGATATATCTCTGTGACTTATGCTAGTATGCTTATACTCTCCTCTGTATGTTTGTTTGTTATATGTTATACGTCCAGTATTGCTCGGAGAGGGAATCCCCTTCCCACATATAAGGCACCTTAGCGCGTGCAACACATTTTAAACCACATTCACATAAGTGCTACACGCACTTACACATATATACTTCTTTCGGTCCTGAGGAAAGCCAGAATTAATGAAAGACCTGGCTGAAACATGTAGACCACACCCTGGATGTAGGAGTGCTTAATTCCCGCTCCATCAGCATCCACTGTCCTGCTTTTAACGCTAACAGAGGCCCAGATATTAAATGCTATGCCCTCTCGGGCACTGGGACCACTGTATAGCTTTTAAACTTTTCACTTCCACATCACTCGCACAGCACACTCAGCAATATACCAGCTCCGCTGTAAATACAGGCGTTGTAGCACACCCGGGACACATTCGGTGTCACTAGGTGGGCCCGATGATGAAGCATGCCACCAACTAGGTTGGTGGGTGAGGGCTTTACAAAAAAACAAATGTTTTTTCCACTTCTTCATACAGTCCTGAGTCTCTAATCAGTCACAAATAGGTCAGTCCTTGTTGATTACATATAAATAACCTGGGGATACGGACTGGCTATCCAGTCCTCTCTCTCTCCTTGATAATTATAGATAAATGCATCGCACCATTCACAAGCAGGCGCTAACAGCCGATATCACCAGTCTACCCGCGATAGCAGCCGCAAAAAACATCGCCACGGATGACAACGGCAACTAACACTAATGAGATGCAGAGTAGGCGTTCCCGTGCAAAAACCCGCACAAACACCCCTCCGCAACATTCTCATCGACCAGCCAGATCGGCGATAAGATCCTAAAACATGCGATAAGGCGCGTTAGCAGCATGGAATTAACACCTGCTCCTACCTGGTGCTAAGTCGAAACGACAACCTGCACCATAAAAGGGAGCCCAGCCCACAGCCACACCAGAAGAACAACAGATGCCATGGAGCTACTGGTCATGCAGCTCGGAGCCCCAAGAGGGCCACAACACCCACCGCCACCACCGCCAGGACCCCCACCCCCTCAGGACCTCCCCCGGACTACCACAGAGGCAGCGCAGACAAAGATACCGGACCTTCCGAAACGCACCAGTCTCGGAGACATAACGCCAGAGGAAGTCATTGCCCACTACAGGCTCAAAAGGACAACCATCCTCTGCATCCTGACCCTCATTGCCCACAGGCTGACGGTACCAACACAGCGGAGAACCAACATCCCTCTGCAGACAAAGTTGCTGGCCGTGCTGCACCTGTTGGCCTCTGGGACCTTCCAACCAACAACCGCCATAGTCGGAGGAGTCTCACAGCCAGCCCTGTCAAAGTTCCTCACACCTGTCTTGGATGCCATCATCAGCTTGGTACCCCAGCAACTTTACTTCCCACACACTGCGCAGGAACAGCTGGAGATCAAGCAAGGCTTCTACGCCATAGCTGGCTTCCTGCACGTGTTGGGGGCAATCGACTGCACACATGTACTCCTCGTGCCCCTGCTGCCACTGCACACAATTACCGCAACAGGAAACACATGCATCCCATCAATGTGCAGGCAATAGCGGACCACCGGGGACTCTTCACCAATGTCGTCGCCAACTACCCAGGCAGTGTGCATGATTCCTTCATCTTCCGACAGTCCATCATCAACCAGCGCTTTCAGGATGGCACCTATGGAAATGCACTGCTCGTCGGTAAGTAACAACTGAACACACCACACACCTCAACTCCACCAACATACAACTCACAACTCTGGGAATGCACACGTCACAAAATCACATACAACATGACAACCAACATCCCCACATCCCAGATACGACAACAAAACTTACCGTGGCAACCTGGGCTAGCCATGTGCACAAGCCATCAACGGCATGGCACCTCAGCCACACAATAGCAGAATGTGGGGAGAGGTGGGAACCAGGCATGTACGAAGGAGGCAAGTGACCCATGAATGTGAATGTACACAACGCCAAGTGTGGCGTGGATGTGCTGGACAGACCTGAGTATGCAGACCACAGACATTTCCATGTCGACATACACTGCTGGTGTCTGCAGTGTACTGGACAGTGGACGAAACCATGTTACCGCAGCCAGTGGGGAAGAATGCGGAAATGTAGCTTGTTACGTCCCCCCCTGTAAGCGTGAGCAGAGTGGGCTGGCCCGGTGTACGCCAGGCCAGCGTAGGGGTGTGAATAAAAAGCCTGTTACTCTGGGCGTGGTTCTCTTCCGGAATGGCCAACGTGTCTGCCAGGGCGGCACCTCTCACCCCGCCACGAGGCCGACGCTGTGAGCGGCGGGGCCTGCGGTCCTGTGCGCCTGCTGCACCCCAGGCCGCTGGTCCCAAGACCCATCTTGCCCGCCCCAGTGCACCCAGGCCTCCCTGCTCACCTGCCGACACCGGCGTGTGTCAAAGAGGGCCCACCACGTGCCGGTGCAAGCTCCAAGCCCGAGGCCCGCGGCCATGGCAGCCTCCTCAGACCATCACGGCCTCCGCGACACAGGCCCCCAGTACTCCTTTCTCATTGACGTACTCCACCGCTGCCTCCGGACTACACTGCGGTCCAGTAGGTCACACATTTGGAACTGAGTCTTGATTATACAATGGCAGAGTACATACGTTTATGGCAGATTTTATATCACCGTACTCCCTTCGATGTGGTGCCACCAACTCTGTGCATAGCATCCCAACGACACGTGTCTGTGGGCCCTTGCTGACTACTGCCTTCGGCCTACACTGCGGCCCAGCACCATGGGGTCACCTGTGTACTGCCTACGCTGCGGTCCGGCAGGCCTCACACCAATCCAATCCAGTCCGGACCAGGCAGGGCACGGCATCGTCGCAGGCTGCACACACGCTCAGCTCTGGTGCTTCCACCTCCGTCAACCACAAATCTTCGCCACATGGCATTCCAACGTCGTGTGTGAGAGTACCAGGAGGAGCTGCATGAATAGCGGTTGGCCCGCGCTGACCACTGCCTCCGGCCTACACTGCGGTCAAGTAGGTCACACATTTGGAACTGAGTCTTGATTGTGCAATGGCCAAGTCCATATCATTGTACGCAAGGAGAGGAGTAAGAGGAAGACGCGGTTCTGTCCGGATGAAAAAAGGATCCTCGTTACGGAGGTGACCAAACACTACCAACAACTGCTCTGGTGCCACTAACTCTGTGCATCGCAAGCCAAAAACACGTGGCTGGGTGCCCCTGCTGACCGCTGCCTCCGGCCTACGGTCAAGTAGGTCACACATTTGGAACTGAGTCTTGATTTATTTATGGCAGAGTTTATACCATTGTACAGGCCTCATCGCAGACTGCATCCCCTTTCAGCTCTGGTGCCACTGACTCCGTGCCCCGAAATTCATGGACACTCTCTGGTTGAACTTTGGTGGCATCTGAGTCTATGGCCTGGGGGTTGTCTTCATCATCATGTAGCTGATACTGACTTGGTGTCAAAAATGAGTCTGTAGCATTCATCTCCCCCATATTGCCTGTGTCTGCTTGGTACTGCCCTCTGTATCATGCCCTGGAAGATCACCTTCCACTGTCCCCCAAAACACCCTGCGACATTCACCTTGAACATCGACGAGGACCCGCTCAGCTCTCGTGGCCCTACCTCAGTGCAGCGGTAGTCACCGTCCCGTGGCGGTGTCCCATGTGCCGGCCGCTGTGCATCCGGGGCCACCAACTCCGTGCAGCTCAAGTCATGGACCCTTGCTGTTTGAACTGTGAACTTCTGATTGTCTGATCACTGTTGTAGTTGTTGCCAGCACCAAACACTCCTTGAGGGCTGGCTCACAGTCACCCCACACCCATCCAGCACAGGCGTCACTGGACATGTGACCCTGGCAATAAAAGGGGCCGGGCGCACGTGCCTGTAGCCAGTTCCACGAACTATCTAAGTGTGTCCGTGTGGTCATTGTGTATGCATGAGGGCCCCGGGCCCTACCACATTGCATTGTGCTGTGTACAGCGGACGCAACCATGTCACATCAGGCAATGGGGGAGACCTGGGACATGTAACTGTGTCGTACCCCCTGTAGGCATTGCCGGAGTGGGCTGGCGCACGACAGTCCAGCGTAGGGGTGTGGATGATCACCCCGGGGCTCTGGGCATGGTTAAGTGTTGGGCTTGCCAATGAAGTACCTAATGCGTGTGTCTCTGTTGTAGTGTCGGCGCCACCCGCCCCACAATGGACAAAGTTGCAATGTAACATGCCCCCGGAGTGCGGCTCGGCTGAAGGGATGAATGAATGAGCGCAAGCCCGCTCGGGGTCCGGGATCATACATACCAACTGTTGTGTGTGTATCGCTAATGCCGCAGCATGAGCCAAAGGTCTTGCCTCGACCGCATCGCGAGTTCAGCCAGCCATAAACTCTACATCTGTGTCCGCCCTATCCTTACCATAGGCCTACACACAAGTGGCCGCCCACCTTCAACGCACAACATCACAGTGTCGTTGTCAGGCTTGTGGACATGCGCAGACAGGCATGACAATGGTGTGGCGTAGGAGTGCAAGTGATGCAAACGCGCAGCGCACACAAGTAATTAGGCTCGGGGGGAGGGAGGAGCAGCAGTGAGGTTACGTACTACACATTGATGGCGCTCATTCGCTACAAGCAGTACATGTCACACAGGATTCACTATGATACACATATCACACGCCAATCAACTAGTGAGCCTGCCAACACATCATGCAGAACCGACTATTGACTCATGTCTCTCTGCACTGTCACAGGTGATCAAGGATATGCACTCTGCCCTTGGATGATGACACCCCTCCGAGCCACGAACACACAGGCCCAGAGGCAGTACAATGCCGCCCACAAACGCACCAGGGGCATCGTGGAACGCACATTTGGCGTGTTGAAGTCACGTTTCAGGTGCCTGGACATCACAGGTGGGAGGCTCCTGTACAGCCCAGTCATCATGTGCAAGATGATCGTTGTATGTTGTGTGTTGCACAACATATGTGTACGCACCAATGCCCCATGGTTACGAGTGCCAGATGCACCAGACGATGATGAGGAAGATGAGGCAGGTGGACCACACCCCACTGCAGCTGCATCAGGAATAGCCCGTAGGAACAACATCATTGACAATTTCTTCACATGAGGACGTCACATTGTGGCAGTCCTTGGCAATAATGAGACAGTACAAAATTACCACAGGCACAGCATGTGCAAATAAATTCATTTCAACACGCATTCCCTGAGTTTCTGTATGTGTGCTGCAGTGTGGCACGGGGATCAGGGACATGATCCAGAGTCATTGTGGGTGTGCAGTGTGCTCAACTTAATTGTGCATGTGTGCCATTGTGCCCATCTCCCCCCGTCCCCCCAGTCCCTGGTCGTTACTCACCCTGTTGATGTTGTGTCAGGTCATGTTGAGCAGTGTCCCGATCCCCGACTCCTGGCACCGTATCCCGACTGATGACTGTGGCCACCATTTTCTCAATGTCATCCGGCTCCTGGTGTGCCGCTGGTCCCCCACCTCCAATCTGCGTTGCTGCTTTCATGTTGGTATCGAGTTTCTTCTTGGTTTTGCCCTTCACATCATTCCAGCGCCTCTTGACCTTTTCCATTGTCCTCCTCGACACTCCGACTGCATTCACGTTGTTCACAATGTGCTGCCATATTTTCGTTTGTGTTGCCGATGACACAATGGAGGTGACGAACAGTTGTTGGTAGTGTTCTGTCACCTCCGTGACGATGATCCGGTTTTCCTGCGGACTGAACCCCGTCTTCCTCTTCCTCTTCTCCTTGCCCTTCCCCTGCCCCGGGGTTCCTGGCTGGTCGTCTGTGGGGCTTGTGGGGTTCGCATTGTCCTCTGCACTCGGTCCGGGTGCGTCCATGGTGCTACGCAGTTGCATTTTTTTCTCCTTTTTTTTCTCTGCTTTTATAGTGCATTTTCCCGCATGTCGCGTGGGAATCGCAGGCCTGTCGCTGGTTATCGCTGAATTTTGTTTCGCAATTTGGGACATCACAACTTTTTGGGCGTTCGTGTTTCACTTTTTTTCGGCGTCGCGTTACTTTTAACGTGGGCATTTGTCCCGTTATCGTGGGACTATCGCACGGTGCCGCCGGGTTGGGAATACTGCGTTCACACGGTGTTATGTTCCCGCGATAGACTGCGATGTGAGAAGTTGCATTAAGCGAATTTGGAGATAGTTAACACACGTTCTGGAGAATATCCCCCTAAATTGTCTGATTCACTGATTGAAATCCAATCACACAACCCTAACACGTCCACCTCTTTATGTTTCTCTAATAACTGATAATTGTGTCCCACATTCTACTGCATACCATATCAAGTTTGTGTCAGTTTCATACCTATGACGTCCACCTTGAAATATAAGATGAAGGCATCTGAGTGATTGACACCGCAGTATATTCCATTAAAATAAAGTGGCAAATGTTTATATGAGCTTAATTTACAACAATTGCACTAAACATACTAACAAGGTTCAGGTGTGAAGAATGAATACCTACCTTGATAGATAGCGGAGGTTGGCATTGTCCATAAGAGCATCCAAGAGCTTTATGCAGATCAGTGGCCTTTGGCCAGTGAGAACTGGGGAAGGGGGATCATTGTATATGTTGAGTCACGTGTTAGATTATATGATTACTGCCCAAAATGTCATACTCAAGCAAAAACCCTGTTTTATTAAATGGTAATCATCAGCACTGAAAGAGTATGAGAACTCATACCCAGTAAAAATGAGTTGTCCATTTGTCAAAACAACGCACATGGCGAATTTATTAAACATAGGCAGAAGCTTCAACTTACTGACAGTAAACTCGGGACCCTGACATCTCATTTCTCTCACAGTGCTAAAATATCGGATGTAGTTTATCAGAGAGCATGTGTCTTTATTCAGGTTTCAGTCCATGTTATTGAAAAATAAGTATTATACTTCTTCGCAGTTTGAGATATGGGATGTTAGAGAACAAATACATGGCGTGTCTAATTTAAATATATATAAATCTATTAGTGAGTTATATTGACAATACATTCAATCATTCCTGGGTAGCTAACAATAAAAAACGGTCCTTTGGCTACATTTTATTAAGGTGCTTTCAAAACCCAGCCCAATATAAAAAGGTGATTTCGCAGTTCAGTCATTTACGATGCCTGGTATAGGATCTTAGAACCAAGCCACATTATGCATTCTAAGAACCAGCCAGTGGCCGCTGGTGACTTTTCAAAGTGATGGGGCGTAAAAGTTAGGGGAAAGTTTGACTTTGCAAGTAAGCCCGACTGGCATAAGGCAGGATCGGGATGGGGGGGGAGGGGGGTTCTCCCTCTGAGAACATTTTGAAAGAAAATGGGGCAAATAGTGCATTTTAAGTTAATTTTGTCCCAACATTTTTTTAAAAAGCAATAAGAATCTAGACCACATATAGGGTGCACTTGACAACTGAGTTGTCTCTTAGTTAATTAATGACATTATTGCAAGGGGGAGGTGGAATGTTCCCAGTAAAGTACACCTGCACCTGAGTAACCATTGTCTAAGGACATCGTGTTGGACTAAACCTGACTATTTTTGTCTGTCACAAATCTAACATAAAATAAAAACATCAGTGGACAGTATAAGGACCATCACCCACCATGGAAGCTGTACTGTGTAAACACACTTCCTTCCGTAATAAATAAGCCATACACAGCGACAGTCCTGTCCTGTCTCGGCATCGTGGCTTTTATTGAAAAAAGGACATTAGCTGGAATACATCATCTCCCAAATATATTCCTTAACTATTTCTCACAACAAAACATCAATCACATGCATCGGTTATCAATGTCATTGCTTATAAAAATATAAAAGCCAACAGTTGTAAGAAATAGTAATTTTAACGAAGTTGAAAATAATAATAAAAACTGATGAAAAAAATATTGGCGGCGGCTGAAGGCACCAGTAACAACACCGCCCATTAAATCCTTGGGAGTGGATGCTTAGGGCAGTGGATGACTGACTGCACGCCTACAGATATACACACCAACTTATTTTGGACTCCCCTTGAATCTCGACGAACAACGTCGTGACTGGTGGGTAGGAGATGAATATAATCAGCCTTTCTGCCAGAGGCCCATTGGAACCTACTGCCAGAATCCCGCCCCTTCCCCCTCAACACAGCACAGCTGCCCTCCTTAAAGTTTAGCTTGTGAGTGTTGCCTTATTAGGAAAGCTGGTAAAACTCCCGAGTAATATTTGCAGAAAGAGTCTAAACTAGATCATGCAGTGACACAGTGTTGCAACCCTTCCCTCGCCAGTTTTATGCTTTTGTTGCTGGAATGTGTTGCAATATTTGTGGTTCCCCTTGTATGGATTCCTTTTCTCACCTGCACCATAACATAGATAGATAATTGCATGCAGGGCACAGTGCTAACATTAAACATTTACCAGTGGCTTAGCTAGAGGAGTTCGGGGGTGGGGAAGTCCGCCCTGGGTGGTGCTCTTTTTGGGGGCGGCGGAGGTGAGCAAGTCATGTCTGTCAACTACCACCATCCATCCGCACCCGAGAACAAGTCATCCGTCGGCCGCCATCACACACCAACCCCCTCCGCCCGGAACAATCGGATAGCCGAAACTCCCCCCCACTCTTACCTGCACCGGGCAGCAAACTTACGCATAGGGTGTGAGGCACAGTGCAGTGCTGACATGTAGAAATTAAATCGTATATTGATCTAGGCTGAAGTTCCTCACAATGCAACACACGCAGC
Organism: Calotriton arnoldi; assembly: GCA_963921515.1. Lineage (NCBI taxonomy): Eukaryota > Metazoa > Chordata > Amphibia > Caudata > Salamandridae > Calotriton > Calotriton arnoldi. Next base: position 714,079 of record CAWUFW010006746.1, on the reverse strand, counting down.
GCACAGTGCTAGTGTTAATGTAGAATAACCAACAACACATGAAATATCTTACATGTTAATCTATGATTTCAGGGATGAAATGATGTGTGACTATTGCACACCCAAACTTTTGAAAAAGGAAAAACATTGTTTGTGATCCTATAGCTTTTTAGGTAACTGTTGGTTGTATATAATTTTTGTTTATGGATATGTGTAGACAATGATGAATTTGTCTTTCTAAACAATTGCACAATGATAAAACAATTTTATATATATAAAAAAGTACTAAATAATTTTGTATAAAGAAAAATCAAATAAAAATATTTATATTTGTGATCAATTGTGTTGTTTGACAGTGACATTGGGGTTGGTTAGCCTTGAGCCATTTATGGCCATACTAAAAGCAATATAGGTCAGTCTTGAGGTATCTCCTGTCAGTTTATTTTGCTTCCCCCTCCTCATAGACCTCAAAGTAATTAGGGGTACCTTTTTCTTATGGTTGATTCTTACTCGGTTTATACCTTATGGTTGAATAACCAACAACATACTGCACGTGAAGCACAGTGCATGTGTTAAGAGTTGCACAATAGATCTGTTTAAGGTACAGCACTACAGTTAACATCAATGGGAATGCATGATACAGTTCTAGTGTTAATGTGTGCCTAATGGGATCTTATGTTAATCCATTATACAGCACTCATAACTGCACTCCCCTATCTCCCCCCATGTATCACACTCCTTATGTGCCCTGAGATTTGTTTCAGAAAAAAACATGTGCTGACTTAACAAGTGTCTTTTACTGCAGTCTCCAGGGCAGAACATAGGGTCGCTGTCACTCTTCCTTGCGAACACCGGCGACAGCCCCCTTTTGGTGTGTGCGATTGCCCCTTCTTTTCATCCTTACTTCCCCAGCCATTGAACCCCCATTTTAGTCTCAATATTTCCTCTAATTTTCAAACCTGAAAGTTGTCTTGTGGGAGTAAAATCCAGCCTGACCCTCTCGGATCTCATGATCCTTTTTGCACAAGACACACAGAGGGGCATATGTCCAAGAAACTGGCGGAGCACAGTGTTGTGCCAAAATTGGTAATTCCGCTCTCTGTCAGTTTCAAAATGCAGGGATGCGCCGTATTTACAAAAATATGGTGCACCCCTGTGTTTCCCCTAGTGCATGAGGATTCTTAGTTTCTTGGAATCACAGTGAGACCATCATCTCCTGCATAATAACTGTGTATAAAGTTCATTCCCGACGTCATCCTAAGTCCGACACTGGCACAGCAAGGTAGAACCCCTGGGGATACCTTAGGGTATATAAACACCACATCTTGCTGAGATAGGAAGAGGAGATCAGCACTTCCCGGCCGACACACTGATGCAAGACGCTGAGGTTCCTGCATGCAGATACTCCAGCTCGCAGTGGTCTGACATCCCTTGCGGGGTGTTCAGCTCGAGACCAGAACGGGGTCCCGCAGTCTCACATCAGGTAATGGGGTTGGTTTTATCCTAGAGGGATTCTTGGCTTTACACCTACTCACATGCTCGGTACATTTAGGTACATCTAGTTAGGGTGCATCATAGGAGTACGCATTTTATTGCCATGTATTTTATATACTTGCCTGTAGTTATGATTTTAGCAAAATGGTAGAAACCTACCATCTGTTTACTTTTTTACTGCTGCTACTCATTTATACATGCTACTGTCTACTGGTGATTTGAGTGCACTTATTTTATGCTAGAATAACGACTGTTCAATAAATACTTATTGAAAACGTCCCAACCGTTTATTCTGTGTATCTCTCTGAGAACAAGTAAGCACGAGTGACTGAGCGAAAAGTAAGTTACTGTTTCCACGGTCCTGAGGGATCAGGGTTGTCATGTTTGATAGTTGCCAAGAACTATTCTCTCCTTGGTAAGAGGAGGTTATAGTGGCATTGCGAGCTAGCTGGTACACAGGCTTACATACCCGGTGGGGGTGTCTGGAATCAGTCTGGACATCAGTCCCGCAGTGTATGTTGTCTAAACGCGCAGATCCTATATTGGTCTTATAGTAACTACACGACATGGCGCAGCCAACGTTGGTATTGGCACTTATTTAACAGTCAAATCTGAGTAGTTCAGTCGTGCTATTCTCAGAGACCCCTACTCACATTTCCCCAGAGACGTCTGGAGTGGAAGGGAACAAAATCTGCCGCAGCTGAGTAGGAAAATTCCTATGTATTGGCTGTTGGTTTAATCAAGCTTGAAGGATACAGTGTTCCTAATTGTGCATAACACCTTATCTCAGTTCCCTTGAAACGCTCTCCTTTCTAAAAATAATGACTGAGCAGGGAGACGTAGATGAAGGGAATGCACTAAACTTCACAACAGAGGAAGATGATGCAGATGCAATACACATTGCAGACAATATTAGAAATGCAGTCACCCTAAAACTAGTAGCATATGGTGTTACAATTAGGGGTGGGCAAGTGACCTTCGTGATTGTGGCATACGAATCATATAGAACAGAGGTATTCTATTCATGGATTAGATTCCCGCAGGCAAATGCTTTGACAAAAACATTTCACTACTATGTCGAAGATGACATACCGAACGAATATAGTCCATATGAGGACATTGAAATTCCACTCACTTACCATGAACATTTTTACTGGTTTAAAGGCGCCCTCCCCCATACAAGAAATAGAGTAAGACTCGGCCCGCTCGGAAGAGACGGAGCAACTTGGCCAGTGCTAGCGGCCTACACACCACATCCTGACATTGACACAATGCCAGGAGGAGACTTACTCGTACAGCATAAAGAATTACTAAGACTTTACAGAAACATGACACAGTTTGTGATGAGAACACTCACACTTCAGTCAACACTGACTACACAACCAGGACCAGTCCAAAATAATACAACCAAAATTACACCACAAACACTGCACGCAGTGATGGGTAAAATGCCCACTAAACGTGAACAAATGCCCTTCTGGATAGCACAAAAAATAACACAGCTAGAGGCAATGTTTCCGCACACTGGTCCTAAGGAAAAGCATAGAATACTGACGATTTGCATGGCGATAGCTCCCTCTATAGAGGATTGTACTTCTTGGGGTACAGTTTTTGCTGCAATATATACCAGGACTCATGGTATCCCTTCTTTAGCGGTAATACCAGATGTATTAATACAAATACAGAACGAGTATGGAGCAGAACCTGCTCTAAACTTAGGGATGAAGTTGTTAAATAACTTTGCCCAGGTATCTGCGATAATATTAGCAAATATTAAAGGGGAAGCAGCATCAGTGGTAATACGCCAATGTCTGAGAGATTTCACTCCATTACAACAGGAGACAGAGCTACCTAAAATAATTGAAACTGCTTATGCGGAATTAGGTAGAGACAGTCTGGGAGTTAGACCTGTAAAACCTCAACTAGTGGGAGGTACAGATAAAGAACAGGCAAAGCAAACACCGGTTTCTTCAAAAAAGAATTGGGACAATATTAAACAACAAAAGAACAGATCTCACTATAGTGGAAGGTCTCCTCAACAGGAGCCCCCAGAAAGGAGATATAATCTTAGAAATAGAGATAACTTTAAAAAACCTGACAGGTATCAGGACACTGATACACGTTCCTCTTGTTCCTTTCAGGGTTCATCAAAAAACTCCGAGAGGGAAGGACGGTCAGAACAAAGACAAGAAGAGCGTACAAAGCCCAGAGACAGGCAACGCACTTCGGACTACGCTTCAAAGAAAGAAGAAAATCCCAAAGCAAAACCTCAATTTAAAAAGAAGGTAGCAGGTCTCAAAGTTAGACATGCCCAGAATTCTGAGGACTCAACTACTAAACGGGGAATGGGCTCTGACGATGATAGACAGCACAGCAGAAGTAACAATAGCACGCCGGAACCTGATGGAAATTCTGGTGACAGCGGAGTTGAGTGAGTATATCATGGTGGAAACACCTGATACTAGGGTGAGTGTCCCACACAAGTTACATGAAATAACACTCCAAATGGAGGGGGACAAGCCCAGAAAAGTTAAGGGTCTCTTTTGGGAGAACCTGACTTCTGGCTACGACATCCTATTAGCAGAAAGAGATTGGCCGCCTACTATTGTTATGGAATGCCCAAAGGGGGAAACCGTAATATGAAATATGAATATGAAATATTTTTATAGAGCGCGCAATACCCGAGGGTGTCTTAGCGCTGAGCAGATCAAATCCAACAGGGGTGCAACGGGCTGAGGGAATCCTGGGTGACTCTACTAATTAAAGTGGAAACAGCCAGGTCTTAAGCTGCTTTCTGAGTAACTGCAGCGTCGGCTGCGAGCGGATAGCAAGGGGAAAGGAATTCCATAGCCTTCCCCCCTAATAGGCCAGCGTTCGCCCCACCCCCCCCAATTTACTCTTTTGATTCTTTGGACCATGGCCATAAACGCAGAGCTAGATCTAAGATTTCTGCTTGGCGTGTACCACGCGAGCCGTTCTTGGAAATACAACGGGCCCGTCTTATAAAGGGCTTTATGCATTAGGCACAATGCCTTAAAGGAGATCCTCTTCTCCACTGGCAACCAGTGAAGGCCATGCAATCAATGAGACACTGGTTTGAATTTAGGAATTTTTAAGAGTGTTCTTGCTGCAGCGTTCTGTAGGGATTGCAATTTTTTATCAGATACTTGGAGTTGCCTAGATACAAAGCATTACCAAAATCCATAATCGTAATTTTTCCAGATTTCTCCGACCTAGTACCCGCACACCTAAGATATACAGATGCGCAGGAGTGGGCGGTAGCCCTTGCTCCAGCATTATACCGCAACCACGTAGGGTGGGATGAAGAGTCACCCCACCACATAATTCCAATAAAAACAAACCCAACTCCACAGAGACGGTATCCCATAAAACAGAAAGCTAAAAAACAGGTCAGGGAGATCTTAGATCAACTTGAATACCACGGTGTAATTGAACCATGCACCTCATCAATGAATAATCCTTTGTTTCCCATAATGCCGCATTAATGAACAACATTGTGCGGAAAAAATACAAAACAACATTAGATATCTCAATGGATTTTTCTGCCAAAACATAGCGCCTGAAAGCAGATATTTAACAGCCTTCTCAGCGCTAGGGTCCCAGCATCAATTTTGTCGACTTCCCCAAAGGTATAAGAATAGCCCAGGGTTCTTCTCAAGGAGGGTAACAGAGTTACTACAGAATTTGGATGAGGAAGCATTATCCTATGTAGATGATATTTATCTAACGGATGATGACTTAGAGGAACACTTGACCAGGGTGAGCACCATAATTTTGAGTTTCGCCTCTGAGGGCTACAAATTTAATTTAAAAAAATCAAAAATAGCCCACCTCAATGTCCTATTTTTGGGATATGAGCTTTCAAGTGAAGGCAAAAGCCTGGCAGCCCACTTTTTAGAAAAGTGTGCACTGCTACAACCTCCAAAATCATTAAAAAATGTACAGTCCATACTAGGATTTTTGAATTTTGGCAGAACATACATTTTGGATTACGCAGAGAGGGTAAAACCTTTCTACGACCTAATAAGACCTGACTTTTCAGTTAGACAATGGACACAGGAACACACAAATATACTTCGTTCCCTACAAGCTGATATGATATCATCAAAACACTTACAGACATGCGTAAACGCACGCAACCTGGTGATCCGGTTAGTCGCAGGTCAATGAGGGTACACTTACTTAACCTTCAATGAGGGTGAAACGGTACCAATTGCATATAAATCGCATTGTGCACTAACGCTGAAATGCGTTTTGCATCCACAGAAAAAATTCTGACAGCAATACAGACTGCTGTAGTGAGAGAAAGAGCACTGGCTCAGGGGAAAAGATTAATTGTCGTGACCCCGGTACCGGCCTTAGAGGCTGCCACAAAGGCAAGCGTCCCAAATGCAAAACCATTACATCCAAGATGGATACAGTGGGCTAATTCTCTCACTCCAACGGATGCAGAATACAGATATGACCCTAGTCTAAAAACACAAGCATTCCTGCAATACGAACAAGAATATCCTCTACCAAATGAAATAATGCCTCTAGATCGGTATGAATACATTATTTATACTGACGGATCTGCTCAACCAGCCATAGGGAGTAAGCAACAATACAGTGCAGCATGCTCTATTGTAAAAGGTAGGATGAGGACGGCAAGTTCCGTCCAAGCTGTACAAAAACGCAGTCTCTCGGAGACTGCACGGCTCAGCTGGCAGAATTAAAAGCACTATTACTGGCACTGATAAATACGGATCCAGAATTCCCCACACTAATAGTGTGTGATTCCTTTTACTGTGTCCAGTCCTACAACGAATACCTCCACTATTGGGGACAAAATGGGTTCATAGATTCAAAAGGTGGCACAATAAAACATAGGAAACTATGGGAACAGGTAGCAGAGTTAAAAAACGAACTACCAAGAGCTCACGTGATACACACGCTTGAGTCATCAACGTGATGGAGTTCACGTTGAAGGGAATTCATTGGCTGATGAAGCCGCGAAGGGGGCAGTACGCACTGCGTCCATAGCTGCAATCACCCATTCAAAAACGAGGGTAGACGGTAGCACAATGGCAGCTGTGATTGCTTCGCGCAATAACAGCAATGCACTACCTAAAGGTTTTCCACTCAAGTACTCCTACAAGTTAGATGCAAACAACGTTCCATTTGCTCAGATTCCTGGAGTGGGGGATAGAGTAATACCAAACATGGATCGCAGGTTAGGTTTAATCTTGTCTGCACACGAGGGTCTGGGTTCTGCTCATACAGGAGTTACGGCGACAGTTTCTTTACTGAAACAACGCTACTGGTGGCCAAGGTTAACAAAACAGACCAAAGACTTTGGGGCCGATGCCGATCTCGGCCGGTAGGGCTCCGAATCGGATTCGGCTTTACCGGATCCGATTCGGAGCCCTATTTCCCGACCGAATCGTACGTGCGTCCGGGCGAGCGAGTACGATGCGTGCGCTCGCGAAATCTTCGACCGACGCGTTCGCAGGACCCGACCGCTCCGACCGACTCGCACGGGGACGACTCGCACCGCGCAATGGAGACGTTCCCCGGCCGGGTAAGTACGATGCGCACCTCGACCGCTCCGACCGACTCGCGCAGTCCGGCTCCAAGGAGCTGTTGGAGCCGCACTTTGGGGGTCCGTGTCGGACCCCCCTGGAAGCGTAGGCACGCGAGTCGCACACAGGGGGGACCCATGGGTCCCCCCTACACGTGCATGTACGGCGCGACCCGCATCGACGCGAACACGCTGTAGGGGGCGCCCTTGTTCGCGTCGTGCCCATTGAGTCAATGGGAGCCCGTGTACGTGTCGTACGACTGGCTCCCATTGACTTCAATGGGAGTCCAACCGAATCGAGTCCGATGGCATACGTGCGCATCGTACTCGTTCGGTCGTGCTGCTAGGGTCCGATTCGGTCGGAAATCTCTCCGGGTCCGGCTCGGTCGGGGAGATTTCCGGCTTGAATCGGAATCGGCCCCTTTGTCTTAAAGTGCGATATCTGTCAACAGATAAAAGGGTCCACCGTAGCTCGCCCTGCGCAGACACCATTGTTAATATCAGACAGACTCCTCGCGTGCATTTACCTGGACCACTGCGGCCCCTTACAATCTGATGGGGCCTACAAGTATATCATGGTGGCAGTGAATTCCTGTTCAAGATTCTTATGGGTATGGCCCCAGCGCTCGGCTGATGCCCGAACTGTTATAAAAGATTTGCGAGTCTTCATAGGGACATACGCAGTTGGCACATTACATTCTGACCGTGGCCCCGTGTTCAGGTCTAAGGCTTACAAGGAAGCCATCAGAAGTTTGGGTGTAGCATTGCAGTACTCCTCTCCGTACCATCCCAAGGGAAATTCAGTTTGTGGAGAGGAAAAACCAGGACTTAAAGCAATCTTTAACAGCTAGGGTATTAGGCTCGGGTGGTAGTTGGGTCAATCATCTATATGGGGTCCAGCGAGCCCTTAATAACCAGCCAAGAAGCTCTCTAGGGAGTGCTACTCCTTACGAGGTCCTGTTTGGGACAAGAATGTGGGTACCTGATCTCGATTGTGAAGGCACAGTGGCGGATGAAAAACCGTTTGACATCAATAAACATTTGGCTGTTTTACAGGATCTGAATGACTCCAGAGCCTCCTTAAGTAATGTTGGGACAAAAAGAACCGCCACTGGGGAAGTCAAGTCAGCCACGGCAAGACCTGCCTGGATTCCTAAAGTTGGGGATCTGGTCAGAGAAAAGATTGTGGACAAAAAAGAATTCGGGCCATCCTATTGAAAGCCTGTACCTGTCCTGGCCGTTGAAGGATCAAGAACTGTACTTCTACCGCCTCTTGCCGGAAAAGAAAAGAGATTCGTCTCGATCGATCTGATCAAACCACACTATGTGGCCGATACTAAATAGTAGGCCTTGTGGGCTCCCGAGTAGCAGTCGTCCTCCTCTCGCTACAATACAGGAAGTTCAAACTGAAAGACTCATAACATTTGAAGAGTCACCTTTACAAAGCAACGGAATCAATAACAATGTAATGGAACTAGTTCCCCTTGACACGAACTTTCAAAATCAAAATGAAAGACAAATTTCAATTCAACCTAATAAGGATGTCTACGTCAACATGCCTCTTCAAGAGCAATCTACAAGTTCAACAAAACCTGCTTAGCTACCAAAAATAGATCGAACTGCATCTGGCTAATTCATCGTCTTCGATACCTTTTCATTGGATCCAAGTGAACCTGAAACGACGCCAGCCCAAATTTCTCGCAAACAACAGATCAAAGACTTTTTAAACTTTCTTAGAAGGACTTATTTAGTATCACCTTGGCTAGAACTTTGGATAATAAACGGTATATTATTTTTTCTTTTTTGGTTAGGATTAGTAATCACTTTCCACTTGCTCATCAATGGAACTTATCTTCAACAGAGCTCTGCAACATCAGAAGTAAACTTAATTTTAAAACCTCATGTTTCATCTCATCGTGAACAAAGAGACTTGTCCTGCGTGAACATTTCAGCAGTTCCTATACCGGATGGTATAGTGTGGAACAAAGTGAATTATGATATATTTGGACCGACCGAGCTTTTAAAGATTCCACATTTGTTTAAAATGTCATTGAACGATATCATTACCTCCAGTACATTTTCTGATGATTGGGATTTTGAAACTGTTAATAACTTATTGTCTGATTTGGAACAATCTGCCGCATTTTCTAGCACTGAAATATTAGAGGACACATCAGATTTTGACAAAATGTATTGTTACCAACATTATGGTCATCATTTCTTGCATAAATCTAGCAAACCTAGAAATGTTTTCACATACCACCAGTGGGAACATTGCCCAACACCACCGAAAGGTAGTTCAAAAAGATTTGCACAGAAATTCTCATATTTTTCAGGGTTTAACCCTTCTGACCCAACCACGTACTATTATAAGGTTGCACCTATATCTGCACAGAAAAATATGTTAACAAACACCAAACAGATTTACTCTGCTTCCTTTATTACCCAGCTGTCTGAACAGGGTTTTGACTTATGGATGGACACTGTAGACTTGAAATCAACTTGGGGTTCTAGGGACTGGCAAGTCCAGTGAACAGAGGCACTATTTAGAGCATGCCTCATTCCACAGCAGATGATTTTTCTGAATGACACTGTGCAACAGACTTCCTGTCTTGGAATAGCCAAGAATAAAGACTTGAACACACCTCAAATTCCAACACCTTTAAACACCGAGGGGAATTTTACGTCAGAAAGAGGGGCTAAGTTGGATAACATATTGCAATACAATAGATCAGACCCCAATTGGAAGGGATGGTTGGTTTGGCCCACTGACACAAACAGATGTCAGGAAAGATTCAGGGGTACCACCGAAGGGTTTAGTATCCATAGGCCAGACCCATGATATGTACAACGAGAACATCCGGGGGTAGTGACATCATATAGTGTTGGGAAGTTATGCCTCGATTGGCTAAAGACCTCAACACTACCCCAGGTGAAACAACACTTGTCCTTACTCACAGAGGATCTGGACCTACTGGACTTTTTATTAGGTCCCAGAAAACCACGTCAAAAACATTTTTTATATGCTGTCTATAACAAAATCTGGAAAATATCACAACAAGAAGCAGCAGAGAGATTCAGAGAAATAGATAGAATTAACCTAGAAAAGGCGTTAGCCGTAGTTGACAATGGCATGACTACATTAACATTCAGGCTATATTCACTAGTCAACATTGTATCTTCTGCTATCGAAATATTAGAACAAGATTTGTCCATGTTGCAACACGGACAGTCACAGTTACGTTCTATTATTTTATTAAGCTGGACGCTGCAGTCATTGCGCGCCGATTATGTGCCTTGGCGTTTTATCAACAGTACATCCTTGTTTTCTGCATACAATCTAACAGAAAAACAGATGAAAACGGCACAGAGGGGAGCAAAGTATACAATGCTGCGTATTGAAAAGCTGGATAAGTTACCCTTTACTGTGGCAGAGTCACCGTCCACAGAGTGGTTAATCCACGGCCATATAACATTACCGGTCGCAACTTTCCAGTTTCAGTATTGCCTAGAACAGCAACAGGCAGGCAGATATGAAAAATCGGTAAGGAATTCATCAAGGAATCCTGGGATTTACCATTCAGATTTCGATGCAGGAGTGGGGATCTGGAAGTGCTTCTCAGCGGAACTAACTGCAAGAACGCGTTAAGTGGATCTCTCATATGCCAGGATATTATGCTACACGGGGCTTGTAATGGGTCAGTGGTGAACTTGTCCTGTCATTTAAGAGGTACCCCGGCAGCTGTGATTAATCCGGTGTTCAGGCTTCTCTCGAATGGGAGTTACTTGATGCTGAATGATCAAGGTTGTTGTGGGATGCTTCCGGGCATCGCATATTTAGTCACCGTGAGCTCCAGGGTTACTTGCTGTATGCAAGTATTGTTTCTACCAACACATACAGTCAGGGAGGCGCCTTTATGGCCTTCGCTACATGTTCCCGTTATACGGTTTGATACTCTGAGCGGCATGAAAGCCATGCTTTTACAACGAACCGTGCCCTTAACCTCCGTCCGGGAGACTTTTGATCTCCAGATCGCAAGGTCCTCGGCTGAGATAGAGGCACTTATACGTACAAACTGCCCCTTCCATTTCAAAGAAATGGTAAGTCGTATCTTTAACATGTCTGATATGACGGGTGTTGAACACCTATTTAAGACCATAGGTTCCGGACTGTTAAGCACCTTTCAGACGGTCCTCGGAGTGATACCGAACTTTATACACTCCGTCTTTGGAAGGATTTTTGGAGGGCTTCTGCTGATCCTGTTTCTAATAGCGTGAATCCTGATTGTTACCTTTCTGCTATGCAATGGACGTCCCAGCCACCAAGGAGATAGCAACAGCTCTCCTGGAGCGCAAATACCGTGATCGCATGGTACAACATCTGGGCACACCTTGCCTACGGGAACTGAGCGCCTCTTGGTTCCTGTCATTTAGACCAGTCTGGATGGACTGTGTCCTACCTGTTCTCCGATGCCTGTTCTGCGGAGAAGAATGCATGTTGGACCTCTGTCTGACACTTCCATCGGTTGCGCGACCGGACGTTGATGCTTTACTGGACCCGATAACGGCCCATGTTCTGCAGTGTCCTCAGGGCATTCCCATGTTGTTGGCAGCATTCTTAGAGCCACCACAGGTAGTTTCTGCTCCTGTTGGTATGGACACCGGCTCCTCCAAATACTCAGGCCCTGGATGTGGCAGAGGCTGCCCCGGCATCTGCTGCAGGCAGTACGGAAGATCATCTGTGCTCAATTGACATTCTTTGTGAGGTGTTACAGGGATCGTCAGCTGCGCATGCAGACACCAGCAATGTTGCGTCTACCAGCAAGGACACAAACATTTGGCATGTCACACGCTGGGAAGATTTGGCTTTTACTTTTTATTCCAAATTCCAAATTGAAACCTCTTGGCCTGCATGGCTTTCAGATGCTTGTAGTTGTTCGGATTATATAAACGGACACTTTAGAGGCACTACTTGAATGATTTGTTTTTTGTAGAACACTTTTAAAGGTTTTTTTTAATGCTTTTTAACTTCTCTTAAAAATGTTTTTATTATTTGTTGCGTACAAACCTCTAGACGCCTTGGTAGTACGCTAGATTTTAGTAATGTCGTCCGGTCGGATGAGGAGTGGATGTTATATTTCATATAGGTACCCCGATATAGGTCTAGGTAACATCATAACCCTTCACCTACATTCTCTCCTATTCCACATACATAATGGATTTGAAGGACTGACCTTTTACCCAGTTACAATACTACACACAAGTACGTAGGGTTTTTCCCTGGACACTGGCCTCATAACTTATGCATGAGGATTCTTAGTTTCTTGGAATCACAGCAGGACCATCATCTCCTGCATAATAACTGTGTATAAAGTTAATTCCCCACGTCAGCCTAAGTCCGACACTGGCACAGCTAGGTAGATCCCCTGGGGATACCTTAGGGTATATAAACACCACATCTTGCTGAGATAGGAAGAAGAGATCAGGACTTCCCAGCCGACACACTGACGCAAGACGCTGAGGTTCCTGCATGCAGATACTCCAGACCTTGCGGGGTGTTCAGCTCGAGACCAGAACGGGGACCCGCAGTCTCACATCAGGTAATGGGGTTGGCTTTATCCTAGAGGGATTCTTGGATTTACACCTACTCACATGCTAGGTACATTTAGGTACATCTAGTTAGGGTGCATCGTAGGAGTACGCATTTTATTGCCATGTATTTTATATACTTGCCTGTAGTTATGATTTTAGCAAAATGGTAGAAACCTACCATCTGTTTACTTTCTTAGTGCTGCTACTCATTTATATATGCTACTGTCTACTAGTGATTTCAGTGCACTTATTTCACGCTAGAATAACGACTGTTTAATAAATGCTTATTGAAAAACGTCCCAACCATTTATTCTGTGTATCTCTCTGAGAACAAGTAAGCATGAGTGACTGAGCGAAAAGTAAGTTACCGTTTCCACAGTCCTGAGGGATCAGGGTTGTCATGTTTGATAGTTGCCAGGAACTATTCTCTCCTTGGTAAGAGGAGGTTATAGTGGCATTGCGAGCTAGCTGGTACACAGGCTAACATACCCGGTGGGGGTGTCTGGAATCAGTCTGGACATCAGTCCCACAGTGTATGTTGTCTAAACGCGCAGATCCTATATTGGTCTTATAGGAACTACACAGCAGTATATTATCGGCATATACATACATCATGCATATTCTAAAACTGAATGACAATGGTTGATGTTAAAGTTCTCCATTTAGCTGTGTCATGTATCTAAAAATATGGTGGATCACCAAAGAAACATTCACTTAGTAAGTGCTGCAATAAGGAATTGTCTTTCCGGTCATGGAGGTGCACAAAAACTGATCCCATGGTATACTACACGTTAACCACTTAAGCTTCCTTCAAGACCCACAGCAGCGACGGCCGCCTGCCTTAGGGTATGAGTGTATTAAGTATCATTATGGTGAAATCGGTAAACTTCGTCATTGGTGAAGAAAGGTCACATTTTCTGACTTCATCAGAGGCAAATTTTCACTTCAAACATTCCATGCCATGCAGAAGACTGTCCCACACAAGAAGCATGGGAATTCAGGCTGCAAGAAATTCAGATTGGCACCTGTCTCTCAAGTCACAGCTAGCACTGAGTGTGAGTGAGGAGACACAAATTCAGACCCACCAAAGCACCACCAAATGTCACACAATATTGACTCACTTCACATTCTCTTCCAGTGAAGAGCCGCTATCACAGGTTATAAGCAGAGTGATCTGGAAACACCTGCAGAGAGCAGGTTTCTAGCTTATTATGTTGAGGCATTGTGCAGCCAATGTCCATCCGGGGTTTTGCAACCTTCCCAGGACATTGAATAGCCTTAGAAAATTCAGTAATTTATTTTTGGGACCAGGAGTGAATTCTTTGACAGTGCTGAGCTTTAACCTCCGACACTCTCTTTGGCCCCTCTCCATTGTTGGGCAGAGTTGATAGGGTCAAAGCCCCTCTCCCCCAACCAAGCCGCACCCCTTCAAAGTCCCGCCTTCTCTTCACACCATAAAAGTAATTATAAAGTTATATTTTCTTAGCAAAGGCATACCCAAGATAGGGCAAGAACCTGGGGTAAGTAATATAAAACCCAAGAGATAGGTTTGAGGGCCAAGGTCAGACGTAAAAAATTGAAAGAAGAAGCTAGTCAAGGCGTAAAATGGGGTAGCTTGTACTCTGGATGAGACACTTGATCAGGAAACTGATACAATAACTCTTAGAGGCCTGCAACTCAGGAGTTTCAAAACTGCTGTGCTCATATGAGCAAGGGTGCCCAATGGGTCTGGAAAGCTGAAAACGAGCAACCACAAGACAGTCCCTTTAAGGCCGAGATTGGAGAAAACTTCAAATACATTAGACTTTTGATATATGACATTGTTTGATTTTATGAATGGTTCTATCATTCCCATTTACAGGAACCATTGTTTGTTTTAAATATTCAGGAGAATATTTATGTAAAAATCGCCCAGGCCGCACTTTGTGATAGAGAAAGTACATACTACATAATACAGCGCATTCTTGTCTTTACCCTGCGCTGGTGCACAATGTGCTGCCTAGCACCAATGCAGGCACCCTTCACCATGGTGCAAGGGTGTCTGCGCTGTAAGCAGAATTGCTTTTGTGCAGGAAGGGACACCTTCCTGCACAAAAACAATGCCCTTAAAAAGATGAAGTAACGAGGAGAAATAAAAATATTTCTTCTCATTACGCCTCACCTAAGGAGGCGTAGCACTTTGACGCATTCTCAGGTCTAACTTTAATGGCAAATCTGGGAATGCAACAAAATCCATGGGTGGATGCGTAGGAACATTCACGCATCCACCCATGGAACGCCTCCCCGAGGCAGAGTAACGCAACTCAGCGATTTGCTCTGCATTGCATTACTGTAGGTTTATCATGCCATGTAAGGTGGCCTTGCATGGCTTGATAACTAACTTAATAGTTGCGTTGCTCTTGCGCCCGTTGCATGGAGCAAGGGCGATGCAACTCTTTAATAAATATGCATCATAATTTTTAAGTTGGCTGTTCTGCAAATGCCACCAGTCTGCAGTCACTTACCCAAATGTCTCTTATTTCCTCCTGACAAATAAATCATTCTGTGACTTCCAAAATCTGGAAAAGGGGTGCATGTGGTGCCTCTCTTGGTGACATCAGCTCAGCACATGGTTATGGCCTTTATTAACAGCAGAAACAGTCCCCTGCTATACACAGCCGCCTTTATGTCACCTTTTAGAATTACACTAGCCTCACGCTTGACAAAGCTGGTGAAGTTGTAAAAAATGTTGATGTTTTGTGCCGTTCAATTGCGCAATCCCGCAAACGGCAAATTTAAGACTTCCATCCCCACATCTCAAATATCAAGTGCATACATACTTTGGATGATACAGATTGTACTTATTGCACAATAAGATTTATCTTTAGACCGCTAGGTTTCAGGTGGTTGTGACATACTGAGATGTGTGCCATTTGTAGTTGTTGTTACATTATTATTAAGCATGCTTGACCCTCGGTACATCAGGCAGATAATACAGAAAAAAATCAACAAAACTAAATAGGTTGGAAAACACTTAAGTAGAAAAAAAACACATTTAAAAAAACAAGAAAAAGTCTGGGAACGGGGATAGGATCCTGTGCGGAAGGATGAAACCAGTAAACAAGAAGAATAAAGGACGAGAAGAGGGGTTTGGGGGGCAGCCGAACACCGTGAGGTCTGACCCCCGGGCAGATTGGGAGGGGGTGGGGTGGGCCGAACGCCGGCCATGTTGTGTTTGGGCTGCAATGGGACTAGCCCAATTGTAGCCCAATTTTCTCCTCCAGCCCAAGGGGTATAAGGGTCATTTTCGCGCTCTTCCAGCCACCATTTTAGGTTTGGTGACCTGGTGGCTGGGAGCGCTGGGGATATTAGCGTTTTTCTAGGTGCTTCGGTGTTGAGGTTAGGCCCATTTTTAAGGAAAGTTGCGGCATGTCTGGCGAAGATTACCGGGTCCTCGAGGCTGTCTGCCTCTTGAGTGAGGCCGGCCGGCTGGATATGTTGATGCTGGCGGCCCCAGTTGGCGCGCGCCCGATTAGGCGCGCGTCGGCGGGGGTAGCGGCGGTCGTTGTGGCCTGCTCACCGCCCCATGGTCTGAAGTCTGGTAAGGTGAGTGGGGGGGGCGCGCGCTTATTCCCGCAGCGGCCCCGGGTATCGGGCGGGAGGAAGTAGGTCGAGGGAGAGGGCATGGTGCGGGTAAGAATGGTGGCGGGGCCCGGCGGGGGAGCGCGTCGCGCGCCTCCCCGGCGGGAGTTAATAAGGAACGGGGCCGCTCGTATACGCAGAGAGCGGCCCCGAAAGTGGCAGCAGTCTCGGAGCCTCCTGCAGTGATGGAGGCTCCGGTGGTATGCGGGGGGAAAATTATGACGCGTGAGGCAAGGCCGAGGCCTACGCGCGAGCCGGCAATAGTTTGTGTGGGCGGTGACAATGTGAGGCCTACGCGGCAGGGGGGGAGGAAGGCTACGCGTGAGGCCACAATGAGGCCTCAACAAGGGGAAGAGAGGGGGAAGCGGGCTCGGGGGAAGGTGATTTCTGTGGGGGAGGGTTCCCAGAGTGGGGGGCGAGAGGTTCATATGGCCCGGGGGAGGAATATTACCAGGCGGTGGGAGATCGGCCTGCCAGGCCAGGGGCAGGCACGGGCAAAGGGCAAAGCCAAGCAGGATGAATGGCTGATAGGCCCTGAAGGAGGCGAGGGTTGTCTGGGAGAGGCCTCCCCCATTGACCAAGAGGCCAGCAGTGGGGAGAACAGGTGGGAGGGGTCGGGGGGGAGGCAGGAGGAGGAGGCATGGGTTTTAGAAGAGGATGAGGGAGTTATACCGGAGGAGTTAGGGGTGGAAGGGAGAGGCAGGGATTGGGAGGGCCTAGATATTTTCTCTTCATGGCATGAGGGGGTGCGGGGCCTGGACAGGGTGGGGCAGTTAGATGCTTATCTGGGGCAAGGGGGGTCTCTGGGGTTAGGAGGAGTTGGAGTGGGGCAACATGTACAGGGGTTTTCTGGGGGCTTGGGTGAGGAGCGGGGCGGGGTGGGGGTGCGGTGCGCGGTGGGCCTGGAGTGGAGCGATGAGGAGGAGGGGGGCCTGGCGCAGGGGGACATGGTGGATCTTACTAAGGTGGGGAGAGCTTGGGCGGCTAGCACGTTGGGGGCTGGTAAGAAGAGGAGTTGGGATGGGAGAGCTAAGGGAGATAGGCCCAGCACACCAGACCATTCCTTTTTCTTGCAGGCAGTGGAGCAGCGGAGGGTGCCAGACTTGGCAGGGCTGGGAGCGGCCCGATGGCGCCAAGGAGAAGGGAGGGTGGAGCCTCGCGCGGCGTACCCAGTACCGGCGGGGGATCCCGTCGCAGCTGGCATAAGTAGGCCCAGAGCGGGCTCACCGGCCTTGGCACCCACCGGGCCTCAACGGTCTGGGGGACACCGAGGATGGCAGAGCGATAAGGATATGCATGTCAGTGGTGCTAGGAGGGTGCAGTCTGCACCTCTGGCGGGTCAAGCCAGTGGTTCCAGGGAGGAGGAATTAGATTATGATGAGGATAGCATGGAGGAGGGCGAGTTAAGGGACATGGAGGAAGAGGGACAGGGGGGGCCGAGTAATGCTGTGTGCAGTGTTTTTCAGGTGTCACGACGCCAGGCCGAGCCCACGGGTCGGACATCGCGCTGGGAGAGACGGTCGCCCCCTGTGGCAAGACGGACGGAAGGACGACGGGAGCACTCTTTAGAGCCAGGTAAACAGGCTACGGGATTGCGACCCACGATGCTGTCCGTGGGTGTAGGGGGGGAGACAAGGAGGGGGGGAAAGGGGGTAAGTTACAGAAGGGTAAGTATGTGCTGGATGTGGGAGTGGGTACGGATGACTCAGGTAACGGGTCAGGGGGCGGGGCGGCGGCGAAGGGAGGGGTTGGATCGATGGACGTAGGTAAGGCATCCGGGAGCGCAGGGGACAGCGTGAATGACACGAAAGGGACAGTCGAAATTCCGGCAGATGAGCCAGAGACCAAATTAGAGAGTAAGGAATTGAAGATCAAACGGCTGCCTTACATGGGAGTTACTAAGCCATTGGGGGCACACTTAATGTTAGTAACCAAGGAACGAATATGGAAGGGCGAGTATGTGGAGCTGCTTAAGCTTCTGCACAGTGAATTTAGGGCGAAAGAAGGGTCCAAAGAGGAGGAGTTTGAATTGGCCAAAAGGCCGAAGGTACCGCTTACAATAGAGAATTGGACGGCGGCATTCTTAATCTATGCAAGTGTGTACTGCGAAAAATACCCGGAGCGGTGTGTGTCCATGTTTAAGTACATGGATGTTATCAGGAAGGCCCAGATTACGGGGGTGGATATGCATGGGCACAATATGATGAAGAATTTAGAGCACGCATGGCGTGGGATACGGAGGCAAAATGGGGTGAATTGGAATCAGACTTATGGCAACATACAATGGGGCTGTCCGGAGCAGGAAAGACTATCTTCACGGCCAGCGGTCTTCAGCTCGTGTATCGGCCCTTTCAGGGGCGCCCCACCTGGGGAGGGGTGGGGGGCGTGGGTAGAGGACAGTCAGGAACAAAAGGGGCCTGTTGGGATTTCAACAAAGGTCTGTGCACGCTGGAGTACTTCAGGTTCCGGCATGACTGCTCGAGTTGCGGAGGCAGACATGCGTTGGTCAATTGCTTTGGGGGAGGGCAGGGGCAGCAGCAAGGGAACAGCAGTGGCAGGCAGGGGGGTTTAGGATGGGGGACAGCAGCAGCAGTCCTTTTCAGCTGGGAGAGGGGCTAAGGGGCCTGGGCCAAAGGGCTCGTACTCCGGTTAAAACAGACAAATTGATCGCAGCCCTGCAGAGTTATGATAACACAGAGGCTGCAGAGCGTTTGCGGAAGGGATTTCAAGAGGGTTTTCATCTGGGTTATGAGGGACCTAGGGTAAGAAGGTGGGCGGACAATTTAAAGTCTGCAAAGGAGCACCCGGAGGTGGTGCTGGAAAAATTGGAAAAAAAAGTGCGCGAGGGCCGCATGGTGGGACCCTTTGAGGACTGGCCTCTTGAAAGCTTGATTGTGTCACCCATAGGAGTGGTGCCGAAGAAGGAACAAGGGCAGTTCCGTTTAATACAACATTTGTCGTGGCCTGAAGGGGGCTCGGTGAATGATTTCATCGATGAAAGGGAAGCTAAGGTGTCTTATTCATCGGTTGACGTAGCCATGTCACTGGTAGTGACCGTGGGCGCAACGGCGATGATGGCAAAGTGCGACATAAAGTCCGCTTTCTGGTTGCTTCCGGTCCACCCGGATGATTGGGATCTTCTGGGCATCCATTTCAATGGTAAATGGTACATGGACAAAGCCTTACCGATGGGCTGCTCTATGTCTTGCGCACTTTTTGAATGCTTCAGCACCTTCCTTCAATGGTTGTTTTCGGAAAGGACGGGTCACCAAGGAGTTACGCACTACCTGGATGACTTTTTCTTTGTGGGCACCTCAGACTCCACGGACTGCCAGAAGGGGCTGGACAGTTTCAATGAGATCATGAGGGAACTGGGGGTGCCGTTGGCACTGGTAAAAACTATGGGTGTATGCACGGCGCTGGCTTTCTTGGGCATTGAATTGGACTCGTAATTGATGGAGGCACGACTACCAGTGGACAAAAAGCAGCAAATGTTGGGGCTGCTGGCGACAATGCTGTCGAAAAATAAGGTTACTGTGAAAGAGATTCAGGTGCTCTTGGGCCACCTCAACTTTGCTTGCAGAGTGGTGAGGGTAGGAAGAACATTTTGCAGGCGACTGGGTAGGGCCTTAGCAGGACAGAGACCTCATCATCATGTAAGGCTGTCGGGGGGTGTGAAAGAAGATTTGCGCATGTGACAGTTTTTCTTGCAGAACTTCAACAGCATTCCCTTGATGCAGGAGGGGGACATGGTTTGGGATGTGCAAATCTTTTCTGATGCTGCAGGGAGCGAGGGTTTTGGTCTCTACTGGCAGGGGAAATGGTGTGCTGAGCAATGGCCGCAGGAGTGGTTGGGTGGGGGTAGGAGCATAGCCTTTTTGGAATTTTTTCCGCTGGTGGTAGCGGTCACATTATGGGGAGAGCAGTTGGCTCACAGGAAGGTAACTTTCAGAATTGACAACATGGCGGTGGTGGAAGTGGTAAACCGCCAGTCGGCCAGGGATGCACAAATGTTGAAATTACTGAGAGTGTTTGTGTTGGGGTGCTTGCGCTTTGATATTGCTTTTCGTGCAGTGCATGTGCCAGGAGTGGACAATGACATAGCGGATGCTTTGTCTCGTTCACAGTGGGGGAGATTCCGTGGGCTAGCCAAGGATGCAGACAGGACCCCGACCAGCATGCCGCAGCATTTGTGGTACATAGGCAACACAGGATGTTGCAGCTGGTTTTAGGGTCTCTTGCTCACTCAACGAAGGTAGCGTACAGGACAGCATGGGAGGAATTTTTGCGCTCAGGTTCTAGGCGGCGAGATTCACCTGCGCTCCGAAGGGAAGACGTGATACAGTTCATTCTGGATCTGATTGCTAAAAGGCTTTCCAAAGTCACAATTGCGGGTAAACTAGCAGGGATTGCATTAGTAGGGAAATTGTTGTGGGGTTATGCGCCATCCGCTGGAGAGATGGGGGCGCGGATGCTTGAGGGTTGGGCCCGGGAGGGTGGCCGAGTAGGCAGGGTTAGGAACCCTATGTCTTGGGATTTGTTGGGGAGGGTTCTTCAGACTTTACCAGGTTTATGTACTGATCGTTATGAAGTGTGTCTTTTCTCCACCCTGATGGTGTGGATGGTTTTTGGGGCCTTCCGGGTCTCTGAAATGTTGGGAACGAAATCTGGGGTCGGGCTGCTTTGGATTGAGGTGTCCCCTTTCGGGGATAGGATTTGCATTTGGCTGAGGAAATCTAAAACGGATCAGAGGGGAGGGGGACAATGGGTGTCTTTGCAGGCTGCTGAACCGCAGCTGACTTGCCTGTGTAGGTGGCAAGCGAGGTGGAGGAAACTCGCGCCTGACCCGACTGGGTTAGTTTTCAAGCATTTGAATGGGTGTGATGCAACAGCTTATCAGCTCTTATCGGTGTTGAGGAAAGCGCTTGCGGAGCTGGGGATTGATGGCAAGGGTTTTGGGACACATTCTTTCAGGATTGGGGCAGCATCAGAGGCGAGTAACAGGGGCTGGGGGCGAGGGGACATCATGAAGTTGGGGAGATGGTCTTCTGATTGCTTTCAGCGCTATGTGCGCAGCGTATCGGGGGGGATGTAGCGCGGTTCTGTTGTTTATCCTGCTCATTTGTTTTTCTCGTTCCAGGTTCGGTGATGGGTCCCCTCGCCAGGGAGATGTCTATTTGGATTGTTGGACATTCCTTTGTCAAGTGGGCACAGGTCCAGGCCCGCGCCAGCTATTTTGGGGAGAATCTTGGATTCAATAAAGAATTGTTTAGAGTTCAATGGAGGGGTAGAGGGGGCATGCGATGGAAGGAGTTGGTGCAGGTCCTAAATTGCGTCTTGGTGGCTGGTAGGTGCCCCGACGTGCTGTTGATCCACCTGGGGGGAAATGACATGGTCAAGGAATCAGGTTTGGCTCTCATGAGGAGCATGAAGCGGGATTTGTCGCTGATAAAGCAGCAGTGGTCCGGCTGTGCGGTCATTTGGACTGAATTTGTTCCCCGCAGGGTCTGGAGGGGGGCGGTGCATCATGCAGCGGTAGATAAGGCCAGGAGAAAGCTTAACACTGAAATGGTGCATTTTTGTGGGCATTTGGGTTTTTCTAGGATTGCGCATAGGGACATCAAGTACGACACTCCGGGGTTCTTCAGGGGAGATGGCGTACATTTATCCAGTCTGGGCATGGACTTGTACTTACTGGAGGTCAGGGAGGTGCTGGCCAGGATGTTGAATGTACATTGACGGTAAAGGGTCATACCTATGGGGCAAGGGGGGGCAGGAAAATGGGGAGGCAGCGTTTCCACCTACGCGCCCGCCTTTTCCTGGGTGGCGGGGTTTGTTGAAAGTTGGCCAAGATTGGCTGAAGTTTTTAGTTAAGGGTTGGCAGTTTGTGAGCAGGGGCAGGGAAAGGGTAACCAGGTAGGCTAAGTTTAGGCTAAGTTTAGACTAGATGTTTGTTAGTTACAGTTGCACAAAGGCAGGTAGGGGTTTGGGTCATTGGAGGATAGGATTTGGAAATGCAATATTGGGTAAGATTGTGTAATATGGTTGTTATGTAATGTAATGTAATGTTATTTTGTATTCGGCAGGGTGGGGGATTTGATGTGGGGATCGTAGGGGTGGGGGGGAACAAGGGGTCAGGTAATTTATGTATAGTGAGGTTTTAGCTTTGTAAGGCAGTTGCCAGGGTTAATAAATTGTGATATGCACCTGTTTCAATAAAGCGGCCTTTTACACACACAAAAACTGGTCTCGGTTTGGCTTGCCCCCCTCCCTCCCAAGACAGACTTCATTCACTGTATGATAGTTCTTGAAAAAGCAAGAATACAGGGTTTTGGTGAAACTACACTTACTAAGCAAAGTTTTAGACTTAGGGGTTGATTTAGAGTGTGTCAGGTGGCCTGTTTGCCCTTCAGGTCAGCCATCAGCTTGGGCTCCACTCCTCTGGCGGAGAAACGCCCACCATATTTAAAGATCCCAGCCAGGTAGGCAGAGATCTTGCCACCTTCTGTGAAGTTGCTGCTGTTGTAACTGCTTTGAAGGCAGTCCAACTTTGCGAGTGGTTCTCATGTTTCATGCCAAAACTAGAGTATATTCTTGAAAAACTAAAAAAGCAATCTCATTTATGTTGAGTGAGTTTTCTCTTTGCCCATAGAGACCATTGAGCACTTCCCTGTCCGGGTCTGCGTGCATTGCATGACAGTTTCTCTACCTTAAACATGACAAGGAAACTGTTGCAATAGCCTTATAAGCCTGAGGCAGGCAGGCTGTGAGTTCAGAGGTTTACGAGGGTGTTAAGACCTGAGTCTCTGCAGTCAGAAACTCAGTGCTTTCCCGACTCTAACTAGAGTTGAGGAAACACAAGTTTGGCACAGTAGAAGCCAGTCACGGCTACTGCCATTATGCAGTGGGGGTCGGCAGTAGCTGCAGCAACGGGGGATGTTTGAATTTTAAAAAAGTTTTAACTTACCTGATCCTGCCGCTGCCGAGCACTTCGGTGCTCCTCCATTTTGCTCCCAGCAGTTCCTGGGACAGACTCCCCAACCAATCCAGATGCTGCTCTCATACAATGAGAGCTTCGCCGGGATTGGCCTGAGCAGGCTGGTATGACGCTCCGCTCAGGCACAGAGAGGCTGTGCCAGTTTCTCCACAGCGGGGTTAGAGAAACCTAACTGCGCACGTCTGTTTGGCCATCCTAAGATGGCTGGCCAAACAGACATGTGCACTTAGAAGTGCACCAACCTCCTCCCTGTGACCCCAGCCCAGCCCAGCCCCGCCCTGCCCTACCCACACTGGCTCAGCCAGCAGCTGAAAAATAAAACGATAATAAAATATTGTTTTATTTTTCAGCTGCTGGCTCTGATCCAGTGGGGCGAAGCTCCTCCGCCATTGCGGAGGAGCCATCGCTGGTAGAAGCACCACTCTACCGAAAATTACACAACCCTCTTAATCAGTGAATACCTCAGAATCTCATTTCTCTTCTTTTATAAGAGGAAGCGGGAATCAAGTATAATTATTAGGGTTGAATTTTTCCTTCCCATCTACTCTATGCAGCAAATGAACTGCCTGTTTTTGCACCTCCCATTTGGGCACAAAGGTCCTCTTCAGGGCAATCCCTCAGAGACTCATGGATAGCTGGCTGACATAGGGGCTGCCTTACCTGGTACAATACCACTACGTTAGCAACTGCGGTCTCCCAGCTCACTGTATGTGCGCCACAAATATTTCAGACAGTGGAGAAAATGGCAGCTGGTGCACAGGATTGTGGGATGGCATCAAGTAACTGCAGTTGCTGTTGCACAAGGCAGAGCAACACTTTTGTATTAAGGGAGCCATGGCTGTGTATTTTAGACACGGATACGCAGTGCAAGATGCCCGGCAATGTTTTCATGTTGCAATGTCACTGGCTAACATCTAGCCTTCCTTCATTTGGTCTTGTTTCATTTGTCCAGAGCGCTTACTACAGATTCCAAGCATTCAGGAGAAGATGAAGTGCTTCTCGAGCAGTAATGCAGCATGCTGCTGGACGTCATGCTCAACCATAGTTAAGCTCATTTTCACCTGAAAGGGTGTTCCTCAAGGAGAGCTGAGCGTCTGGCGAAAAGGACGACAGCAAAACTGCAGAGTTCAGTGCTGGTTAAAGGATGTCAAACTTGGCCGTCCTTTTCATGTGCCAAACCAACTCCATGAGTTTCAGGATACTCTTGGCGATTATATTCCTTATAAATTGCTCATTTCAGAATGGTCATCTGCCTAGAGAACTCTAGCTGAGGTTCCCAATTCAAGATGAAGTAGCGTCTGCTCCCATGATGTCACTTCCTGTTTGAATCATTTATAAGGAGGTATTTACAAGTGATGGATGGGTCACATCTCATTTGTTCCCTTAGTTTCCTTCAGCTTCTTTGCCCCCTTGCTATTATTGTCTCTGACTTTGACTTCTTACAATTGGACCTACTTCTGGATGTCCTTACTTGTCTCTCTCTTCTTCCTTGATGTCAGTGGGAGTTTGGTGTCATGCTATTTAACTTCTGTAATAATCTTCATCTTCAATCAAGGGCTACAAGATTTCCAAGGAGGCTTTTTATCCCTTGTTGTTTATTTCTACCTAATTGAGACCATCTTAAGGAGTGGCAGGCATTATTAAGTGGAAGGTGGCAATTTGGCCATTGGGAGGGGTCACCCTTCCCTCAGGTAATCAAGAAGGGAACTCAACACACCTTCTCAGCACCCAGTCCTTGACAGGACTCAGCATCCATTTTTTTCGATTTTTCTTCCTAATGTCCCGTGGGTTTTGTGTCTCTCACAGTGAGGCTTGCCTTTTCCTGTTGCTTTCATGAGTGACATTACTGTTTGCTCTGCCTCCCAGTATTTCTTCAAGCTTCAGACAGAGTCATCTTTGGATCCAGTGCCAATGTATCCCTGGCAACCCTCCACTGGTTCAACTCCTGATGCTGAAATTGTGCTTTCTACAAAACCAAGTTTTCCTTGCTTCCCAAAATGACCAGTCCAGAAGTGATTCTTCTGAAGCCATCTTGCAGTGATGGTGTTTCTCTCTCTCCTTTCCTTGCCCCTTTTGCCTAGTGAATTCCACTCATTACTCTACTCTCTGAAGAGGAGGAATTAGATACACGGAGGAGGGTGGATAAGGAGCTGAAGACTGCAAAAGATGTTACTGAGTCGAACAAAATCTTACAAAGATTGCTTTACAGCATGATTATACAACCTATTGACAAGGTTATAGGTTTAAGGGTAAATATGCAAACATATTTACATTGCATAGTGTATCCAAGAGTAGATATTGATTATAAAAGTACATTTGTGTGAGTAGACATTCAGATCAAACACAAGGAGAAGATGGATGGAGTGCTGAAACTTTTCAGACACTCACCCCAAGTCACAGATCTGGGCTGAATCCATCATCGTTCTTCGGCTCACTTTGCCATCCCAGTTCAGACCCAGCCATATGCAAATCAGCCTTGACCCTGTTCCTCATGGCAACAGTCCAGCCCGAACTGCCAAGCCAGGTTTTCTCTGGACCGGAAACAAGCATCCTGGGACCAGTTTTGGGGTAACACCCCTCATCAGCCAGGCTAGCTTGAATCCAGTGGCAAAGTGAGCAAGGGACCCATGTCTAAGCATACCCTGCCAACTTAGGGCGAACAAAGCAAACACAAGAAAATGATGAACAGAGCACTGAAACTTTTCAGACACTCACCCCCAGTCACAGATCTGGGTTGAATCCATCATCGTTCTTTAGCTCACTTCACCACCCCTGTTCATACTCAGCCATATGCAAATCAGTCTTGACCCTGTTCCTCATGGGAACAGTCCAGCCTGAACTGCCAAAGCAGGTCTTCTCTGGACCAGAAACAAGCATCCTCGACCGGTTGGGTCCAAACTGGAATGGCGTGGCAAGAAAATAATGATGGATTACACCCAGATCTGTGACTGGGGGTGAATGTTTGACAATGTTCAACATTCCGTCCATCATCTTTTTGTGTTGCATTTTCACCCTAAGTGGGAAGGGTGTGCCCAGACATGGGCACACCCTTGCCAGGTAGGTCGCTCCCCCACCACACAGCTCCGCCTGTGTTGTCTGCCCGCTGCTTCTGCAGGTAAGATCGCCCTCCGCTTGTGGCCCCGGTGCCCGTATTTCTTGCCCGTCTCCCCATTTCCTTCTGTGCCCCTCGCTGCCCCATTAGCGTTGTGCTGTAATTTGTCTGTTTTCTCCCCCTTTTTTTCCTTTCTGTGCCCCTCGCTGCCCCATTAGCGTTGTACTCGTAATTTGTCTGTTTTCTCCCCCCTTTTTCCTTTCTGTGCCCCTCGCTGCCCCATTAGCGTTGTGCTGTAATTTGTCTGTTTTCTCCCCCTTTTTCCTTTCTGTGCCCCTCGCTGCCCCATTAGCGTTGTGCTGTAATTTGTCTGTTTTCTACCCCCTTTTTCCTTTCTGTGCCCCTCGCTGCCCCATTAGCGTTGTACTGTAATTTGTCTGTTTTCTCCCCTTTTTTCCTTTCTGTGCCCCTCGCTGCCCCATTAGCGTTGTACTCGTAATTTGTCTGTTTTCTCCCCCTTTTTCCTTTCTGTGCCCCTCGCTGCCCCATTAGCGTTGTGCTGTAATTTGTCTGTTTTCTACCCCCTTTTTCCTTTCTGTGCCCCTCGCTGCCCCATTAGCGTTGTACTCGTAATTTGTCTGTTTTCTACCCCCTTTTTCCTTTCTGTGCCCCTCGCTGCCCCATTAGCGTTGTACTCGTAATTTGTCTGTTTTCTCCCCCCTTTTTCCTTTCTGTGCCCCTCGCTGCCCCATTAGCGTTGTGCTGTAATTTGTCTGTTTTCTACCCCCTTTTTCCTTTCTGTGCCCCTCGCTGCCCCATTAGCGTTGTACTGTAATTTGTCTGTTTTCTCCCCCTTTTTTTCCTTTCTGTGCCCCTCGCTGCCCCATTAGCGTTGTACTCGTAATTTGTCTGTTTTCTCCCCCTTTTTCCTTTCTGTGCCCCTCGCTGCCCCATTAGCGTTGTGCTGTAATTTGTCTGTTTTCTACCCCCTTTTTCCTTTCTGTGCCCCTCGCTGCCCCATTAGCGTTGTACTCGTAATTTGTCTGTTTTCTACCCCCCTTTTTCCTTTCTGTGCCCCTCGCTGCCCCATTAGCGTTGTACTCGTAATTTGTCTGTTTTCTCCCCCCCTTTTTCCTCTCTGTGCCCCTCGCTGCCCCATTAGCGTTGTGCTGTAATTTGTCTGTTTTTCTCGCCCCTTGTACTTTGTGCCCCCGCTGCCTCTCGCCATTCCCGCCGCTGCGTCCCCTGCGGCCCCGCCCCCCTGACTGCCCATTCGCTGCCCCTGCCTCCCGCCTCCCAGCTGCTCCTCCCTCCCACCTCCCCATAAATGGCGGCCGCTGCGCGGTGAGGAGAGTGACCCTTGACCTTGCCAGGTAGGTCGCTACCCCACCACACAGCTCCGCCTGTGTTGTCTGCCCGCTGCTTCTGCAGGTAAGATCGCCCTCCGCTTGTGGCCCCGGTGCCCGTATTTCTTGCCCGTCTCCCCATTTTCCTTCTGTGCCCCTCGCTGCCCCATTAGCGTTGTGCTGTAATTTGTCTGTTTTCTCCCCTTTTTTTCCTTTCTGTGCCCCTCGCTGCCCCATTAGCGTTGTACTCGTAATTTGTCTGTTTTCTCCCCCTTTTTCCTTTCTGTGCCCCTCGCTGCCCCATTAGCGTTGTGCTGTAATTTGTCTGTTTTCTACCCCCTTTTTCCTTTCTGTGCCCCTCGCTGCCCCATTAGCGTTGTGCTGTAATTTGTCTGTTTTCTACCCCCCTTTTTCCTTTCTGTGCCCCTCGCTGCCCCATTAGCGTTGTACTGTAATTTGTCTGTTTTCTCCCCCTTTTTTTCCTTTCTGTGCCCCTCGCTGCCCCATTAGCGTTGTACTCGTAATTTGTCTGTTTTCTCCCCCCTTTTTCCTTTCTGTGCCCCTCGCTGCCCCATTAGCGTTGTGCTGTAATTTGTCTGTTTTCTACCCCCTTTTTCCTTTCTGTGCCCCTCGCTGCCCCATTAGCGTTGTACTGTAATTTGTCTGTTTTCTCCCCCTTTTTTCCTTTCTGTGCCCCTCGCTGCCCCATTAGCGTTGTACTCGTAATTTGTCTGTTTTCTCCCCCCTTTTTCCTTTCTGTGCCCCTCGCTGCCCCATTAGCGTTGTGCTGTAATTTGTCTGTTTTCTACCCCCTTTTTCCTTTCTGTGCCCCTCGCTGCCCCATTAGCGTTGTACTCGTAATTTGTCTGTTTTCTCCCCCCCTTTTTCCTCTCTGTGCCCCTCGCTGCCCCATTAGCGTTGTGCTGTAATTTGTCTGTTTTTCTCGCCCCTTCTACTTTGTGCCCCCGCTGCCTCTCGCCATTCCCGCCACTGCGTCCCCTGCGGCCCCGCCCCCCTGACTGCCCATTCGCTGCCCCTGCCTCCCGCCTCCCAGCTGCTCCTCCCTCCCACCTCCCCATAAATGGCGGCCGCTGCGCGGCCGCGCCGCTGGCGCGCCAAAGGCGCGCCTAAGGCAAGCCCGTCTGCGCCCGTCCGCGACTGGACCGCGCCCAGCGCCAGAACCCCTGGATCCCACCGATGCAACACTACTCGACGGACCTACGACGCCGCCACCCTCACCGCACTCAATGCCGGCCGGAACCCTGCCTGCTACCGAGCCTCACCGAGACGCACCCACGGACCCTTCACCTGCCAAGCCTGCCGATTCACCTGCCCCCGGACGTGCACCACCCCCGCCAAGACGTGCACCAGCAGCAACCACCTGAAATGCATCCTGTTGAACACCCGCTCCGTCCACAGGCACGCCGTGGAACTCTGGGACCTGCTCGACGCAACAGCACCGGACGTCGCCTTCCTCACCGAAACCTGGATGAACGCCTCCTCAGCGCCCGACATCGCCATAGCCATCCCGGACGGATACAAGATCACCCGGAGGGACCGCGTCCACCAGACGGGAGGAGGCATCGTCATCGTACACAAGAACACCATCCGCATCTCGACTAACTCCGACGAGACCTTCACCGCCGCCGAACACCTACACTTCCAGATACACACTGACCCCAAGACCACCCCCGAGGCACCCTCATCTACAGACCCCCGGGACCACGCACACTATTCAGCGAAGACATCGCAGACTTCATCAGCCCGCACGCCATGCCCTCCGCCGACTACATCCTCCTAGGGGACCTCAACTTCCACCTGGAGAACAACAACGACAGAAACACCACCGCCCTGCTGGACAACCTCGCCAACCTCGGACTCAAGCAACTGGTGAACACGCCCACCCACTACGCCGGCCACACGCTTGACCCCGTCTTCTCTTCCAGCAAGCACATCTCCTTCAGCCACGCCACCGGACTCCACTGGACCGACCACAGCTGCGTCCACTTCAGCTTCAGAAAGACTGCGACCCACCACCACCCGCAACAGGCTCCCCGCCGGAGCTGGAGCAAGATCACCGCCGAGCAGCTCACCGCCTCCCTCAGCCAGAACACACCCACCAACACAACGGACCCAAACGAAGCAGCCAGCAACCTCGCCAAGTGGCTGACCGCCTGCGCCGATGACCTCGCACCACTAAAAACCCTCCCAGCAGACCCGGAAGCAAGAAAACCCCTTGGTTCACCAACGAACTCAAGGAATCCAAGAAGAACTGCCGCACTCTCGAGAAAACCTGGCGACTCGACCAGACCACAGACAACAGGACCGCCCTCAAGCACACCACCCGCAAACACCACCAGCTGATCCGTGCCACCAAGAAGTCGGCACTCAAAGAACGACTGGACAACAACGCCCACGACAGCAAGGAACTTTTCAGCATCGTCAAAGAGTTCTCCAACCCCAGCGCCGGAAACAACGACATCACCCCCTCGCAAGACCTCTGCAACTCACTCGCCGCGTTCTTCCACCGCAAGATCACCGACATACATAACAGCTTCAACGCACAAACCACGCACCCTACCGCCGAACCAACGCCCGCCACCACCACCCTCTGCAACTGGACCCCGATCAGCACCGAAGACACCACCCGCACGATGAACTCCATCCACTCCGGATCACCAACCGACTCCTGCCCACACCACGTCTTCAACAAAGCCGACGCCACCATCGCACCCCATCTCCGGGACATCATCAACTCCTCCTTCCACACCGCCACCTTCCCGGAGAGCTGGAAGCACGCCGAGCTTACCGCCCTCCTGAAGAAACCAACGGCGGACCCCACCGACCTCAAGAACTACCGTCCCATCTCGCTCCTTCCGTTTCCGGCCAAAGTCATCGAGAAGACCGTCAACAGACAGCTTGCCGCCTTCCTCGAGACGAATGGATCCCTCGACCCCTCGCAGTCCGGGTTTCGGGCCAACCACAGCACCGAGACCGCCCTCATCGCAGCCACCGACGACATCAGAACCCTAAACGACAACGGGGAAACAGCAGCCCTCATCCTCTTGGACCTCTCCGCGGCGTTCGACACCGTCTGCCACCGCACCCTAGTGAAGCGCCTCAGCAACATCGGAATCCGAGAGAAAGCACTGGAATGGATCATCTCGTTCCTCGCCGGAAGAACCCAGAGAGTCCGCCTCCCCCGTTCAGATCCGAGGCCACCGAAGTCATCTGCGGCGTTCCACAAGGATCTTCACTCAGTCCAACCCTCTTCAACGTCTACATGAGCCCCTCGCAGCCATCGCACGCCAACACAACCTCAACATCATCTCCTACGCCGACGACACCCAGCTGATCCTCTCCCTCACCAACGACCCCACCACCGCCAGAGCCAACCTACACGACGGGATGAAAGACGTCGCCGACTGGATGAGGAACAGCCGCCTTAAACTGAACTCAGACAAGACGGAAGTCCTCATCCTGGGCTCATCACCCTCCGCCTGGGACGACTCCTGGTGGCCCCCGGCCCTGGGCACCGCGCCCAAGCCAACGGACCACGCACGAAACCTGGGCTTCATCCTGGACTCCTCCCTGTCGATGACCAGACAAGTCAACGCCGTCTCATCTTCGTGCTTCAACACCCTGCGCATGCTCCGCAAGATCTTCAGATGGATCCCCACTGAAACCAGGAAGACCGTCACCCAGGCACTCGTCACCAGCCGACTGGACTATGGGAACACCCTCTACGCCGGAACCACAGCCAAACTTCAAAAAGACTCCAGCGCATCCAGAACGCCTCCGCACGACTCATCCTGGACATCCCCCGACACAGCCACATCACCGGACACCTGAAAGACCTGCACTGGCTCCCCGTCAGCAAGAGAATCACGTTCAGACTCCTCATCCACGCACACAAGGCCCTCCACGACCTGGGCCCAAAGTACCTCAACGACCGCATGACCTTCTACACGCCCACCCGCCAGCTACGATCAACCAGCCACGCCCTCGCCACCGTACCACGCATCCGCAGAACCACCGCCGGAGGAAGATCCTTCTCCTACCTGGCAGCCAAGACCTGGAACTCCCTCCCCACTCACCTTCGGCGAACCCAGGACCATCTCTCCTTCAGGAAGCAGCTCAAGACCTGGCTGTTCGAGCAGTAACTTACCCCCTCCCCCAGCGCCTTGAGACCCTCCCGGGTGAGTAGCGCGCTCTATAAATGCCGTGATTGATTGATTGATTGATTGATGCTCGCTACGCCACCGGTTGCAAGCTAGCCTGGCTGATGAGGGGTGATGCCTGAAACCAGTCCCAGGATGCTTGTTTTCCGGTCCAGGGAGAACCTGGCAGTTCGGGCTGGACTGTTCCACTGAGGAACAGGATCAATGCTGATTCGCATATGACTGGGTCCAAACTGGAATGGCGTGGCGAGCAAAACAACGACGGATTAAACCCAGATCTGTGACTGGGGATGAATGTTTGACAATGTTTAATATTCCATCCATCATCTTTTGTGTAGACATTCAGATCTACAGTTTGAGCTGGGTCTAGGGTAAGGGATGTTTCAGTCAAGTTTTGAAGGAGGTAAATGAGGTGTCCAACGTATTTCGATTGGGACGATGTCCCAACTCTAAAAAGCAATTTCTGAATGAGGGGGATAATGCTGATACCTTATGTTTTAAAGATTTTTCCTACAGATAGAGCTGGATTTGGGTAGAAGAAGCTTGGCGAAGTATTCAATGGACTACTGTTTGCAGCTGTTTTTCTTCAATCATATCTTGTATCCTGTGATAGTAACTCAAGGTTTTGATATAGATAAATAGTGAACATAGTCAAACTTGTTGTCCCTGGGCTGATATTAAAAGTTGTAATCCAGTGTTTCTAGTGTGGCATGTGATTAAAGCATATGGGGCTCTTAAGTGCTGAATCAAGTTGTGTTTTCTTTTATGATATTGATTCTATCAAATTAGTTTGTGTGTAACGATGAGTTACCCTTGTATATAAGAATATTTCTGCCAATGGACACCTGCTGCAACTCTCCTTTCAGTGCTCCAATCATTGTTTGTTTTTTTCTTCAATAATGCTATTAGGTTTAGCTACAGCACAATGATGGGGGTACTTGAGATGTCCTTACCTGATTTATCATATGTTGGCATTTCTGGAGAAAGGAGAGTTCGTACGAATGGCTGTAGCTATAGCACACAATTGTAGCTTTCTTAGGGGGAATCTTTTAAAGTTTTAGAAGGTCTCTCCTACCATCTGGCTATATTTGCAATGGGACCCTCATAGGACTTGCCCTTAAGCAGACTTGGCTACACAGGATAATATGTAAACAGACCACTGGCAGTATTATACCCCATCTTGAAGTTTTACTTCCCCCTACTTTCCTCCTGCAAATACACAAGGCAATTCAATGGAAGGTCTTCCTTCAATGCCATTTTCGGTGATTCTCCCCTCTCCTCTCCTTTCTCCATGTCTTGTAAAGCGTTTCCATGCATCCTATTATAATCCTTTTCATCCATGTCAGTGCACTTTACATCACTCTGTCTGGTTAGGCCAAAACACAGTTCTGAGAGAATCTCTCTACAACCCCTGGTAGCTAAGGCACAAGCAGCAGGCAATCCGAAGAGAAGTGCATGTTGTGGTCAAGCAGTACCAACAGTTGTAAAGTAAAGCAAATAAAATTCACAAACCATTTTAGAAAAATAGAGAAACATTTAGCGAGCAACAAGGCATCAAGATGAAATCACATCAAAGGAACCAAGAATAAGGATTTTCATATTTTAAGGTGAAAATCAACTAGAAAAAGTAAAGTGCTATTGAAAAACAACAGTTTGTGGTTGACCAGGACTTAGGCCCAATTTCAGGCCGAACACAACAGAGTGGAGGTCAAATACACCAAGTGGGTCCTCCCGTCGAGTGGGTCCTCCTGCTCAAAGATTTTGGGGAGAAGGTGTGGCCTAACGGCCAGAGCTGCCTCCTTTGGTACTGGGGAACCAGATTTAAGTGCTGGCGTTGGCTTAATATCCTGTGATTGTGGGCAACTCACTTATTCTACTCATGTCCAAAAAAATTGGAAACTGACCTTCTGTAATGTAATCTGGTGCTCATGTAAAGCCAATGCCCTTGGGCTGAGATCACACTATATAAAACTGCTAACAAAATTACTTATAGAGGTGGAAAACATTACTAATTCCTATTTTTCACCAGCTGCTGGAAAAGTCCCTTGTGGTCAGTCCTTCCGTCCCTAGCTCCTCAAGGTAGGCTTCTAGGCACCAGGTCTCTCTCCATTCTGCTATCCTTCAGGGTCCAGTCATCCAGTCCATGGTCAGCTGGACCCTCTTATAGTCAGAAGTCCTTCTGCTTTTTGTGTCCCTGAAGCAGGCAAACTGGAGGCCCGACACTTGCCCCTTTGAGGGCAGTTCCAGTCCCTGGGTAACAGCAAGAGTCCATGAGTCTTTGAGTGAGTCTTCTTCTTCTAGCAGGAGTCTGGATCCATCTTTATTACAACAGGGCCTTCTTCTTCAGATGTAGTCTTCCTAGTTCCAGGAATGTTCTGAGGAGGTGGTGGTTGAGGTGACAGATTTATCCTGTGCACTAGTCAGTGATTGGAGAAATTCTGCTTCCCAATCTTAACTAATTTCTCAAACCCCCATCTCCTTTCACACACTTCCTCTTTGCCTTACTTTAAAATTACCTAGGAGCCCTGTTGCAACATGACAGATCCCTTTCTTTCCCAGCTAGGCCTCTCCTTAGCACTTAGGTCACTCGCCTATTAAGATGGGGGTGAAACCAGTACTTTTCCCCACTGTGAGTGAAGCCTCACTGGATAGGTGGGGCCTGAGGATGAATAAGAGAAGCCCTACCTGGCAAATACAAATGAAAAGTGTTAAGGCTACCCTTTGTGCTGCCAATGGTCCTGCACCCCTCGTAGATGGCTAATCACTGGTAGGTGTCTAGCAGTTACCACCCTGTTCTTCCTGGAATCTTACAGGCCATTGTCTTCTGAGTTAGAGTCATTAACTCACTGATCCCCATTCAAGGATATGTATTCCAGTTCTGGAGGTGTGATGAGTGGCACAAATGTTTTAAGCCAATTCTGGCAGCTTAAAGTACATTTTTATAAAGTGACTTTTCCACTGAATTTATCAAAAGTGTAGGTGCACATTTATATCAGATTTTGGAAATTAAGTGAAAAATAACTATGAAGGACTTTTCTAGCATTTTCCCAGGCAGAGATTTAGAATTAAATACTTTGATCACACGTAGGCCTTTCTCATGGAAAATGTAGCTGAATCTACAGAGTGAAGTAGCTTTTAGGATTTTACTCACTATGAGGGCAGACATTTTAATATATAGTGTGCTGCTTTATTTATCTATTGTCCTGTGGGGCTCCAAGGCACTCTTTGGGGTGACTTATAAATAAATCAAGATAGGTTTTCCTACATGGCGAAGGGACTTTTCTTTCTCTTGTGTTACTGCAGTACCTTTAAACTACAGCCCAGCCAGATTACAGTGGTGCACCTGGAAGTCATATATTTTGATACATTTGTAATGGTGTGTAAAAACACACTGCAGCCCACAAAAGACATTTAACTCCCATACTGTTGGTGCATTCTTTGTGAGATCTATTATAGCTTTGTAGGGATGTTAAATAAATCAATTGAGTAAAAGCAATTTTACCAATACTGCTTTAGAACCAGAGCGTGCTTACACTGTAGCACTGAATAGCAGTGTCAACATACAAAGAATAGAGTCCTAGTTTCCTAGCCATTTGAATATCTTCCTCAGCATCTTCAGGGTGTGGAAGCCGGGTGCAGTGATGACATTAACTTGTGCGGTTAGGTCCATGAGGGAGGGATGGGCAGAAACAGAAGCGAGGAGGCCGAATTGGTGTAATATTGGGGCGTTTTATTGTCCAAACGGTTGATTAAAGCGTATACAGGTATGCTTTTCAAAATGAGGAAAAAGAAAAAAATGAGACAAAAACTTTTAAAACATTTTAGGGATTCTGTCCCAATGAAATTTCAGTTCTGTCCCAATGGTATTCCAGTTCTGTCCTACTGAGGTTTCAACAGAAGTAGCAGTTTCTTCACTGAATCCTTTTCTTTCTTGCTTCTTTTAGGTATTCCGGTCTGTTGGAGGGGGTCCCAGGAGGCTTTCAGAGGGAGTAAGCAACAGTGGATAAAGATGTGGTAAGTATATTTGCGGTGGTTTTCTCGCTTTACCCTTTTACCACACCCTGGTGGAAGAGTCGTGCACAGGTAAGGAAGGAGGAAAAATAAAACAGGTGGGGAAAAATAAACGTTTTGATAGGTGCTCCATATAGAAGCGTCAGGATGTTCGTGGTGTAGCAGAGTTAAGTAGATACTCCCATGCATAGAGAGAGAGAGGAACTGTAATGCCCAAGAACAATAATGGGGGAGGGAGAGCAAAAGAAAAACAACCAACGAGCGAGATGTATATAGTAGCGTAGCAGTATGGGCTTCTTTTCCCCACTAACCAACCTCTACCCTCTCCAACGTTTACGTACCGCCTCTAGCCGCAACTCTCCAGAGTGGCGGCGGCTCTTGAGTGTCCTCCGGTGACCACCACTCCTCGCTCCACATGTCAGTGGCTTCTTCGGCTTCGGTTTCCTCCTCGGTCTGACTCTGCTACGTCTTCTCCGGTGGCGTCCCTTCTCTGAGCTTCTTCCTCTGTGGTCGATTTCGTCCTGTCTTCTTCTCCCCCCTTCGAACTCCTCGTTGACTTCCTGTTTTCGGTCCTCTCCTCCTTTATGGCAGCAGATTGGTCCTCCGGTTGTACACCCCCGCTCCCTGATTGGTCCGTTTGGCATGACGCGGAGATCCCATTCTGCGGAGACGAAACACAGTCCGTTCTTAGTGTTTCCTTTTCCCTGATGCCGTCGGCTGGACACGGGAAGAAAGGAGACCGCAGCATTGGAACTGAAGGTAAGCCGGGTTTTGGGGTCTGGGGCGCTTCCTTACATCCCCCTCCCCTAACTTTCTTGTCCACAAGAAATGAGTCTAAGGGGTATCTGGACAGGAAGTCTACATTGGCTTGATCTTTTCCTTCTCTATGGTGGACTGTAAAGCGAAAGGGCTGGAGCGTTAAGAACCACCGCAATATCCTTTGGTTATGCCCTTTGTTTCGGGATAGCCACTCTAGAGGGGCGTGATCTGTGTAGAGCATGAACTCTCTTCCTTCCAAATAGTACTGAGGAGACTCAATAGCCCATTTAATGGCTAGTGCTTCTTTTTCTATGACAGCATACCTAGTTTCTCTGGGAAAGAGTTTGCGGCTAATATATATGATTGGTCTTTCTTGGTTTGTTTCGTCTAACTGTGATAATACGGCCCTGAGGCCACTTTCCGATGCATTAGTCTGCAGAAAAAAAGGCTTACTGTAGTCGGGACTTAGCAAAAACGGTTTTGAGGTGATGATTTGTTTTAGGTGTTGGAAGGCCTGTACCTCTAACGGGGAGGGCTGTTGGAGTCGTTTTTCTGTTTGTACCTTCTTCTGAAGTAAGTCGGTCAAGGGAGTGGCTATGTGTGAAAATTGTGGGAGGAACCTCCTATAATATTCTAACAGTCCAAGGAAGGCTCTGGGGTCTCTTTTGGTTTTGCGGAAAGGTATTTGTGAAATGGCGTCTGCTTTTTCTTCTTGGGGTCGTGTGTAACCTTCTCCCAGAAAGTAGCCTAAGTATTGTACTGATTTTGCAGCCAAGTGGTTTTTGACAGGGTTAATAGTCAGCCCGCTCTGGCCCAGGGCTTGCATAACCCTAGTTAGGTGGTCTAGGTGTTCTTCCCAAGAGGAGCAGTAGATGATGATATCATCTATGTAAGCGGCCGGAAAATCCTTATAAGGTTGCAGTATTATGTTCATGAGCCTTTGGAACGTGGGGGGGGCACCATGCAATACAAAAGGAAGCACCGTAAATTGGTACAGACTGACAGGTGCAGAGGAGGCAGTCTTTTCTCTATCCTGTTCTCTTAATGGCACTTGCCAGTACCCCTTGCACAGATCTAAGGTGCTTATATATTGTGCCTTCCCTAGTCTTTCTATCATTTCATCGACCCTGGGTAGGGGATAAGCATCAAACCGGGATATTTTGTTTATTTCACAAAAGTCGATACAAAACCGAATTGAGCCATTTGGTTTCGGTACCATCCCTATTGGGGAATTCCACTCATTCGTGGAAGGTTCTATAACCCCAAGCTCTAACATCTATTGGACTTCTTTGTCTATCGCTTCCCTTCTTGCTTCCGAATACGGTAAGGGAGTAAGCAAACTATTTTGCCTGGCAGGGTGTGTATCTGGTGTTCTATGATCGTGGTCTTCCCGTTTAGTAGGGAAAAGACTTCCTGAACCGGTCGTAAGTGTTCTCTTAGGACTTGTCTTTGAGGTTCAGATAGCTCTGCATCGATACTCTGTTCTGCTAGTGACACAGGAGTTCCCATTAGAACAGGGTATGGCCCTTCCCATTTCTTTAATAAATTGATGTGGAAGATTTGGGTATTCCTTCTGTTGGTGTTCATCTCCAGTTTGTAGGTTACGGGGGTAACCTTCTTTATGATTTTATATGGGCCTTGCCACTGGCCTAACAGCTTGTGCTCTGTGGTGGGCATTATGATAAGAACCAGGTCTCCTACGTTTAAGGACCGCTCTTTCGTCTTTTTATCATACTGAGCTTTCTGGACTGTTTGGGCCTGTTCCATATTGGTTCTTACAATATCCCTTATCTGATTTAGATGCATTTTTAAGCTTAGCCTTTTCCCTGATGCCGTCAGCTGGACACGGGAAGAAAGGAGACTGCAGTGTTGGAACGGAAGGTAAGCTGGGTTTTGGGGTCTGGGGCGCTTCCTTACATCCCAGTTTGCTGTTGATGATTATTCCAAGGACGTAGTCTAAAAGGGGATTGGACTCGTCTCTTTCTTCCTCTCACTCCTCTCTGTCCATGTCTAACAAAGTACGGGCTTGTCTCCCGTACAGTAATTCAAAGGGGCAATAGCCCAGACTCTTTTGCTGTCTACAACGTATAGCACATAACGCCAAAGGGAGCATGTCCTCCCATTTACGTGCTTCGAGATTCAACAGCTTTTTCAAGGTGGTCTTCAGGGTGGTGTTGTACCGCTCCGCCAAACCATCCGTTTGTGGGTGGTTTGCAGCCGAGCAGATCTGCTTGATGTTAAGTTGTTGACAGACTTGCCGCATTAATTTTGACGTAAAAGGAGATCCCTGGTCGGTAATGATCTCTTTTGGGAATCTGACCCGGGAAAAGATATTGATCATAGTCTTGGCTACCTGCTCGGTGTTAGGGTATCAGAGGGCTACTGCTTCGGGAAATCGTGTAGCGTAGTCCACCAGGACTAATACATAACGATACCCACTACGGGAGGGAAGCTGAGGACCGAGTGTATCCATCCCGACCCTAGCGAAAGGTTCACCAATGATGGGAAGGGGTTTCAAGGGTACTCTTGAGGGTATATACCTGCTATTCTTCTGAGAAACAGGACATTCCTTACAGTATTTCCTGATTTGCGGGTATATCCCTGGCCAATAGAACCAGTCTAGGATAGCTTTTTCGGTTTTCTCGACCCCAAAGGTTCCCCCTAAAAGGTGGCTGTGGGCCAAAAATAATACTTTGTCCCTGAACGGTTGGGGTATTAACAATTGAGTTGGAGTGTCTTTTCCCCCCTTTCGGTATAGCAACCCTTGTTGTACAAAAAACTGGGGACCTACTTGATGTGGGTCTTCTCGATCTGTGGCCTGTTTCCAGGCCTCCTGAAGAGTAGGGTCTTCTCGATGGTCTGCATGAAAGTTCCTATCATGACTCCAGAGGTCACTCCCAGTGCTGGTCAGGACTTGTTGAGCCCAACCCTTCTTCTCTTTTCTTCTTTGGTTTTTACTTTTCCTGTCTTTTCCCACAACCCATTCAGAATCCGGGGCATGAGAAAAAGGGGGCGTGTCTCTCCATTCGGCTCCTTTCTTCCAGCTCTCATTAAGCAGCTCTCCTATTTGGGGGTAATCATTGCCCAGGACTACTGGTTCAGGCAGCTTTGGGATCATGCCTACCCCCAAGGGTACGGGGGGCTGGTGTTAAATGGTTATGTCTATCATGGGGTATGTTATCCCAGTGAACGCACTGTATTTTAACAACTCCCGTCCGAGGTGGAGACCCTCCGGGAATGGCTTGGAGTCACATGACACTTTGTAGACACCCGGTGTCGATTAGGGCCTCCCTTGGTTCCCCGTTCACCATCACCCTTCAATGATAAGGAAGGGTGTCTTTATTCACAGCACAAAAGAGAGCCCGGATATACCCCACCTCCATAGGTTTGTCTCTCTGTGGGCATGCAAGGGCAATATGGCCAAAGACTCCAAAATGGAAGCATTGTGGTCCCTGGGTTGGTGCTGGTCGAGGGGGTGCAGGTAAGGGTCCCGTGGCCAGGGTTACAGTTTCTGG
Source organism: Calotriton arnoldi (assembly GCA_963921515.1). NCBI lineage: Eukaryota > Metazoa > Chordata > Amphibia > Caudata > Salamandridae > Calotriton > Calotriton arnoldi. The sequence continues at coordinate 673,951 of CAWUFW010006746.1, read as the reverse complement.
TTTCCAGTTGGTTGAGTGGGGTTTGGGAAGTCTAGAGCGTCTTCCTCCAGGGTGTTTCCAGGTGCCTTCTTCCCTTCCTTTCTGTAGTTCCTGTGCCCTGTTAAAGGCTGTGGCTATCTCCACAGCCTTTTCCAAAGTAAGGTGAGCGTGTTGTCGGACCCACCGTTGTATGGGAGGATGTAAGGAAGTGAGAAATTGCTCCAGGTATATTTTTTCCAGTATTTCTTCCTTAGAAGAGGACAACGGTTTGAGCCATCTTTCGGCCATATCTCTTATCAGGTAATACAAGGCTCTGGGAGTTTCCTGTGGACCTTCTTTGATCTGTCTCAGCCTGATCCTGTAAGTTTCCTCATCTATTCCCGTACGTTCCAGGATACATTTTTTATTTCATTGTAGGGGGTCGTACCGAGGGGATTGGCTGCCTGGTATGCTGACTGGAGGTCTCCGGCTAGTAGAGGGCCTAGATACTGTCCCCATCTGTCCTCGGGCCACATAGCTGCTCTGGCCATCCTCAAGAAATTAGCGGAAAACAAATCCGGGTCTTCCCCATGAACGTATTTTTGCATTACCACCGAGGGTAGGCTGGAGTGGCCTCGTGCCTGTCCCAGTACTTTGGCCAGTTTCCCTATTACCGTTTCTTGCGTCTGGCCTTGCTCCATCAATGTCTTATGTAGATTTCCCCTGTCCGTCTCGGCTGCCACCAGGAATCTTTCCATTATTTTCTCCAACCATTCCTGCCCCTCCACCATTTTGGTTACAGCGCCCTCCATTTCCCCCGATCCCACTTCTGACACCACTTGTGGGAGGGATGGGCGTAATATTGGGGCGTTTTATTGTCCAAACGGTTGATTAAAGCGAATACAGGTATGCTTTTCAAAATGAGGAACAAAGAAAAAAATGAGACAAAAACTTTTTAAACATTTTAGGGATTCTGTCCCAATGAAATTTCTGTTCTGTCCCAATGGTATTCCAGTTCTGTCCTACTGAGGTTTCAACAGAAGTCGCAGTTTCTTCAGTGAATCCTTTTCTTTCTTGCTTCTTTTAGGTATTCCGGTCTGTTGGAGGGGGTCCCAGGAGGCTTTCAGAGGGAGTAAGCAACAGAGGATAAAGATGTGGTAAGTATATTTGTGGTCGTTTTCTCGCTTTACCCTTTTACCACACCCTGGTGGAAGAGTCGTGCACAGGTATGGAAGGAGGAAAAAAACCAAGTGGGGAAAAATAAACGTTTTGATAGGTGCTCGATATAGAAGCGTCAGGATGTTCGTGGTGTAGCAGAGTTAAGTAGTTACTCCCATGCATAGAGAGAGAGAGGAACTGTAATGCCCAAGAACAATAATGGGGGAGGGAGAGCAAAAGAAAAACAACCAACGAGCGAGATGTATATAGTAGCGTAGCAGTATGGGCTTCTTTTCCCCACTACCCAACCTCTACCCTCTCCAACATTTACGTACCGCCTCTAGCCACAACTCTCCAGAGTTGCGGCGGCTCTTGAGTGTCCTCCGGTGACCACCACTCCTCGCTTCATATGTCAGTGGCTTCTTCGGCTTCGGTTTCATCCGAAATGCGTCTGACTCTGCTACGTCTTCTCCGGTGGCGTCCCTTCTCTGAGCTTCTTCCTCTGTGGTCGATTTTGTCCCGTCTTCTTCTCCCCCCTTCGAACTCCTCGTCGACTTCCTGTTTTCGGTCCTCCCTCCTTTATGGCAGCAGATTGGTCCTCCGGTTGTACACCCCGCTCCCTGATTGGTCCGTTTGGCATGACGCGGAGATCCCATTCTGCGGAGACGAAACACAGTCCGTTCTTAGTGTTTCCTTTCCCTGATGCCGTCGGCTGGACACGGGAAGAAAGGAGACCGCAGCATTGGAACTGAAGGTAAGCCGGGTTTTGGGGTCTGGGGCGCTTCCTTACATCCCCTCCCCTAACTTTCTTGTCCACAAGAAATGAGTCTAAGGGGTATCTGGACAGGAAGTCTACATTGGCTTGATCTTTTCCTTCTCTATGGTGGACTGTAAAGCAAAAGGGCTGGAGCGTTAAGAACCACCGCAATATCCTTTGGTTATGCCCTTTGTTTCGGGATAGCCACTCTAGAGGGGCGTGATCTGTGTAGAGCATGAACTCTCTTCCTTCCAAATAGTACTGAAGAGACTCAATAGCCCATTTAATGACTAGTGCTTCTTTTTCTATGACAGCATACCTAGTTTCTCTGGGAAAGAGTTTGCGGCTAATATATATTATTGGTCTTTCTTGGTTTGTTTCGTCTAACTGTGATAATACGGCCCTGAGGCCACTTTCCGATGCATTAGTCTGAAGAAAAAAAGGCTTACCGTAGTCGGGACTTAGCAAAAACGGTTTTGAGGTGATGATTTGTTTTAGGTGTTAGAAGGCCTGTACCTCTAACGGGGAGGGCTGTTGGAGTCGTTTTTCTGTTTGTACCTTCTTTTGAAGTAAGTCGGTCAAGGGAGTGGCTATGTGTGAAAATTGTGGGATGAACCTCCTATAATATTCTAACAGTCCCAGGAAGGCTCTGAGGTCTCTTTTGGTTTTGGGGAAAGGTATTTGTGAAATGGCGTCTGCTTTTTCTTCTTGGGGTCGTATGTAACCTTCTCCCAGAAAGTAGCCTAAGTATTTTACTGATTTTGCAGCCAAGTGGCTTTTGACTGGGTTAATAGTCAGCCCGCTCTGGCCCAGGGCTTGCACAACCCTAGTTAGGTGGTCTAGGTGTTCTTCCCAAGAGGAGCAGTAGATGATGATATCATCTATGTAAGCGACCGGAAAATCCTTATAAGGTTGCAGTATTATGTTCATGAGCCTTTGGAACGTGGCGGGGGCACCATGCAATCCAAAAGGAAGCACCGTAAATTGGTACAGACCACCAGGTGCAGAGGAGGCAGTCTTTTCTCTATTCTGTTCTCTTAATGGCACTTGCCAGTACCCCTTGCACAGATCTAAGGTGCTTATATATTGTGCCTTCCCTAGTCTTTCTATCATTTCATCGACCCTGGGTAAGTGATAAGCATCAAACCGGGATATTTTGTTTATTTCACAAAAGTCGATACAAAACCGAATTGAGCCATTCGGTTTCGGTACCATCACTATTTGGGAATTCCACTCACTCATGGAAGGTTCTATAACCCCAAGCTCTAACATCTGTTGGACTTCTTTGTCTATCGCTTCCCTTCTTGCTTCCGGAATACGGTAAGAGTGTAAGCAAACTATTTTGCCTGGCAGGGTGTGTATCTGGTGTTCTATGATCGTGGTCTTCCCGTTTAGTAGGGAAAAGACTTCCTGAACCGGTCGTAAGTGTTCTCTTAGGACTTGTCTTTGAGGTTCAGATAGCTCTGCATCGATACTCTGTTCTGCTAGTGACACAGGAGTTCCCATTAGAACAGGGTATGGCCCTTCCCATTTCTTTAATAAATTGATGTGGAAGATTTGGGTATTCCTTCTGTTGGTGTTCATCTCCAGTTTGTAGGTCATGGGGGTAACCTTCTCTATGATTTTATATGGGCCTTGCCACTGGCCTAACAGCTTGTGCTCTGTGGTGGGCATTATGATAAGAACCAGGTCTCCTACGTTTAAGGACCGCTCTTTCGTCTTTTTATCATACTGAGCTTTTTGGACTGTTTGGGCCTGTTCAATATTGGTTCTTACAATATCCCTTATCTGACTTAGATGCGTTTTTAAGCTTAGTGTGTCCTTTTCCCTGATGCCGACAGCTGGACACGGGAAGAAAGGAGACTGCAGCGTTGGAACAGAAAGTAAGCTGGGTTTTGGGGTCTGGGGCGCTTCCTTACATCCCAGTTTGCTGTTGATGATTATTCCAAGGACGTAGTTTAAAAGGGGTTTGGACTCGTCTCTTTCTTCCTCCCACTCCTCTCTGGCCATGTCTAACAAAGTACGGGGTTGTCTCCCGTACAGTAATTCAAAGGGGCAATAGCCCAGACTCTTTTGCTGTCTACAACGTATGGCACATAACGCCAAAGGGAGCATGTCCTCTCATTTACGTGCTTCGAGATTTAACAGCTTTTTCAAGGTGGTCTTCAGGGTGGTGTTGTACCGCTCCACCAAACCATCCGTTTGTGGGTGGTACGCAGCCGAGCAGATCTGCTTGATGTTAAGTTGTTGAGAGAGGAACTGTAATGCCCAAGAACAATAATGGGGGAGGGAGAGCAAAAGTAAAACAACCAACGAGTGAGATGTATATAGTAGCGTAGCAGTTTGGGCTTCTTTTCCCCACTACCCAACCTCTACCCTCTCCAACGTTTATGTACCGCCTCTAGCCGCAACTCTCCAGAGTTTCGGCGGCTCTTGAGTGTCCGCCGGTGACCACCACTCCTCGCTCCACACGTCCGTGGCTTCTTCGGCTTCGGTTTCCTCCCAAAATGCGTCCGCCTCTGCTACGTCTTCTCTGGTGGCGTCCCTTCTTGGAGCTTCTTCCTCTGTGGTCGATTTCCTTCCGTCTTCTTCTCCTCTCAAACTCCTCGTCGACTTCCTGTTTTCGGTACTCCGGTTGTACACCCCCGCTCCCTGATTGGTCCATTCGGCATGACGCGGAGATCCCATTCTGCAGAGATGAAACACAGTCCGTTCTTAGTGTTTCCTTTTCCCTGATGCCGTCAGCTGGACACGGGAAGAAAGGAGACTGCAGCGTTGGAACGGAAGGTAAGGCAGGTTTTGGGGTCTGGGGCGCTTCCTTACATTCCAGTTTGCTGTTGATGATTATTCCAAGGATCCTGGCATGGGTGCTGGATGTGGGTGTGGATCGAACGGGCACCAGTTGGAGTCCCCTGGTTAGGTGATCTTGCTGAAGGTCACTACTTCGGTCTTGTCGGTGTTGAGCTTGAGACTGTTGGCTTTCATACAGTAAGCAACTTCGGCCATGCAGGCGGTGAACTTCTTTCTTGTGTTTGGGGTCTTATCCGAGAGGGGATTATGAGCTATGTGCCACCGGTATTGGAGAGAATATTGATGTTGTGTGCGCGAATGACGTGGGCCAGAGGAATCATGTATGCATTGAAGAGGGTGGGGTTGAGAGATGAACGTTGAGGCACTCCTCATATGAGTTTGTGGGCCTCCGAGGAGTAAGGTGCCAGGCTGACAGCTTGTGTTCTATCCATTAAGGAGCAGATCCAGCAGAAAACTGGTCTTTGGATACCAATCTCGTAAAGGCGCCTGATGAGGATGGGGTGTGAGACCATGTGAAATGCTGCAGAGGGCCAGGAGAATGAGGGCTGCCATTTCTCCTCTGTCAAGGATCATGTGGATGTCGTCTGTGGTGGAGATGAGTGCTGTTTCTGTACTTTGGTTGGACTTGAATCCTGACTGCGTGGCATGGTGGATCTGATGATTGCTGAGGTGGTCGGTCAGGAGTCTGTTGATTAGTTTCTCTAAGACCTTTGCCGGGTATAGGAGGAGGGAGATGGGTTTGTAGTTGGAAAGCGAGGCTGAGTCAGCAGATAATTTTTTGAGCAGGGGCATGACAGTGGCTTGTTTCCAGGTGTCCGAGATTGTGGCTGTGTTGATGGAGACATTAAGGATGGGTGTTAGTGCTGCGATGATCGGTAGGAGTCCTTTGATGAAGGAGTGGTTGGGGAAATGATCAGATGTGCCCCCCAAGTGGATGATCGTCATGGTAGCAGTGATTTCAAAGGTGGTGGTGGCCACAAGGTCAGGGTTCATTCTTCTGGTGTGTTGTGATGGTGACGGAGTCAGGTTGAGAGTCAAAGTTGTTATATCTGGAGGCGATTTTGCTACAGAAGAATTTCAGGAGTTTGTAGCTGCAAAGGTCTTGTGATGGGGTGATGTTGTGGGGGAAGGCAGAGTGAAATCTTTGATCATGGCAAAAATTTCCTTGCTGCTTTTATTGCCAGCGTCAATGCAAAAACGCAAATGCTGCACACTTTGTGTTACATATCTGCTTAGTGGTAGTGTCATAGGGCTAATTTTAAGATGTTTTTTTCTGTGGTGGCTTGGCTTCTTCTCTATTTGCACTCCAGTTGCTTGCAGAGGCATTTCCCCAGCCTGTGTTCCTCTGTGCACCAACTGGCCTGTGGTCGGGCTCTTGCCATTGGGTTGCACTTGAGGGCAGCCAGGCTGTTGGTGCATGCGGTGATGTAGCTGTTGAGTTTCTTGATGGCTTTCGGCAAGTTGCTAGAGTTCTCAGGCTGGTGCGTGGAGAGGGTGGAAGCAAAGCTGATCCCACTCGCTCCCCAATATCTTGACACTGACATCCCAAAATAATAAAACAGGATGGGAATATGTGGGATTTGGAAAAACATACTGCAATATAGGATTCTTCACTGGAGACCTGTGTCAGGAGGAAAGTGCATTAGTACAAGCCAAGTCGTAAAGCATACAAACAATGTGTTTTAAATGTTAAAGGCTAGCTATCCATTGCCCTATTTCTAGAGTGCTTGTTCCTGACTGGACACCTGGGTCCAGACTCAATGCAGCTCAGCAACTAAAGTTGCTGCCCTGTATTACATGAAAGGTCGATAGCAGAACAGCACCCGTGGGTCCAGATTTATTATAAATTCACTCAGCGCAGCTCAGCAACTAAAGATGCTGCCCTGTATTGCATGAAAGGGCGACAGCAGAATAGCACCATATCTACTAAGATATGCCACTGTTTTTCTCTCTCCCTGCACTGGTGCACTTTAGTCGTCCATCTGCCAACTCACACACCCTTGCACCATAGTTCGAAGGTGTGTGCGTAAGCTGTAAGCCAGTCTTATAAAGCGCACTATCACCCCACGGGTATCCTGGCGCTGAGATTACCATGCATTCCACCATATACACAAACAACCACACCATACGGACGTGAACAGAACTATCGCTAGGCTCCGCTATACCCTGGGGAATAGCCATGTTTTGAGCCTTGATTCCTTACAGTGCGTTCTGTAAGGAATAGATTTTGTACTGTAAGGGGTACGAGGGGTACCTTCAAGTACAAAAATTCTTTTACTGCTTGGTATATGTGCTGTACAAAGCAGCATGAATGTAAAATAGGAAAAACAAGGAGAAATGAAAATGCTTCTCCTCATTACACCTGCCTCGAGGAGGCATAAGATTTTGGCTCAACTCCCTGTAGGAAGCTGGCTCTGTATATACTAAACCAAAGTGAGGTATAGTGTGCACAGAGTCCAGTGGAACCCCAAAGGTAGGCAGAGGTAAAGTTAGATAGAACCTTACTCTCTATTTGTGGTAGTGTGGTCGAGCAGTAAGGCAGTATCAGAGGACAGTGTTAAGCATTTGTTGTACACACTCAGTCAGCAAATGAATTCACACACTCAAAGACTGAACTTCAAACCAATTGTTTTTGTATAAAAATATTCTTTTAGTTATTTTATTTTATAGAACCAAGCAAGCCTGACACAGGTAAGCAATAAGTACTTTACAGTAGTAATGCAATCGAGATACAGTTTGAATGATATTTGTATATGCACTTTCATTTGATTTACAGTATGGATGCAGAGAAATGCAATACTTAATAAATACAGCACATAGACTTGAATAGGCTTTTGGTAAAATTGCAGATAAGTAACTTTTGAGATTACTAGGCTTACTCAGAGTAGTATACCTAGATACTACTCTGGGACACTTCCTGAAAACAGGTAAGTAAAATCGTTTTTGTTAGATTATGCAATTTTAAAGAATTTCTTTAGTTTCTCAAACTCCACACAGAAACTTTTCACAGAAAAACAGTCAATGTTATCCTATGGAGGAAAATAGTGTTATCGGTTTTGAGGTAAGTATTTGGTAGTAGGAGTTGAGGTTCTGGGGGTAGACTCAGGAGTCCCCCAGGGTCAAGGATGCACTCTAGTATTTTTTTAATTTATTTTTTATTGTTTTCAGTGCAAAGCAAAAAACATACAACTCAAGAGAAAAGCACGAGATTAGATCGGATAGGCATTTCAACATATAAGATCACATCTGCATTTTGATACATTCGCACTTAAGAGCAGAACTCTGACATACATGGAGCATCTCACATAGGGTCCTGTCATTAATACATGCAGTGTCTCCAGTGATTACTAATCATAGCTCTACTAACCTATGCAATATTGGGGAGGTTGGCTAGTGCCTTGGATCTCGAGTGATGCAAAACTACCCCCATCCTTGGTGGGCATCTTCTCTTATATTTCAGCCTCTAGGGACAATATCTCCTCGTTGGCATTCTGTGGCTCAGATGGTGTCTCACTAGTGTTATTTAACAGGAAAGTCTGGTAAGGGCCCCAGTATTTCCTTGGGCGGCTTCTGGGGGGTAGTAGTTGGCTATATGTATCAGCTTGAGTGTTACAATACAACATATCTGTGTGCCAATCTGCTATTTGGGGAACTGGGCCCCTCATCCACCGTAATGCTACCCTTCGTTTAGCCAGGAGGAGGCCAATAGCCACCAACGGGCATAGGGTCTTATTCACTGGGGAGATCCCACCCAAGGAGCGTCATTTTAGGATCGGGTTCTAGGTCTGCGCTTATAATAATTCCCAGCTCCTTGAACACTTTTTCCCAAAATGCGTAAACCCATGGGCATTGCCAGGCTAGATGCCAGAATCCTGCTCCTTCCAACCCACATCTATGGCAATTGGAGGTCTCTGCAAGACCATAACGAAACTGACGTTCAGGGGTACAATATGCTCTATGTAAAAATGTAAAATGAATGAGTCTGTGTCTACCGTTAAGAGAGACTGACCTGGTGCGGGTGCAGCAGTAGGACCATTCTTTGTCACTTAGGGGAATGCCCAAGTCACGTTGCCACTCCAACCTCACCCTTAATGCTTCAGATTTACGTGTGTCCTGTAGACTGTTATAAAATTTTGTGATTAACTTTGCAGGTTCTTCAGTTTGAATAAGTGTGGAAAGTGCCCCCATAGTTTGCGGTTCAATTAGGTCATCCCCTGTAAGGGCACGCCAAGTTTGCCGGGCCCTATAGTAATGAAATAAAACTGTGCCCCCCACCTGTTTGTCAGGTGATTGTAATGATTCCCATGTCGCTAGAACTCCATCTTTAAAAAAATCTCCCATTGTGTGTATACCTGTAGACTGTAATGCCATCCTTGCTCCCCTTCCCTGGCCCAGTGGAAACCACATGCACCACTGCAATGGCATTTCTGGTGAATATAAAAAGGCTCCCGCCTGCATATGTAGTAAAGTTTGCCATGCTTGCACAACGACAGCTTTGGAGTCAAAAACTTTTAATTTCCTGGATGCCGATTGAGTGAGAGTCTGCGGAAGCATGAGGGGTTCCGCTGCGTTTCTTTCCATATACAAGAAGGGCAAATAGTGTGGCCCATGTATCCAATAGTGCGCAAACACACTGTTCGCAGCCCTATAGTATTTCTCCAGGTCGGGGGCCCCTAAACCACCCAATTCACACGGGAGGGTAAGTGAATTCCATCTTATTCGGGGTTGCTTACCGGCCCACGCGAGCCGTATTAATTGCGTGCGCCAACATTGGAACATGTGTTTTGGTAGCGGTATGGGGATGTTCTCAAATAGAAACAGGAATCTCGGTAATATGACCATCTTCATAATGGAGATTTTCCCCATCAGCGAGAGCGGTAGCTTTATCCACTTATCTACATTTCCTATGAGCCTCTGTGTGGCCTTGCCATAGTTTTCTTGTAGCACTATCGCGGGGTCCGTGTGGAATTGGATACCCAGGTAACGTACTGCTTCTGTGGTCCAGCGCAGAGGGAACTCCATGGGCGGTTCCGCTGTGCAGGGAGTGAGGGGAAATATAATAGACTTGTGCCAATTTATACGTAACCCCGAGTGACCCCCAAATTGCACGACCTCTTGCAAGATAGGTGACAAATGTTCCTCCGGTTCACGTATATATAATAATGTGTCATCGGCGTATGCTGAAATGTTCAGCGTGTATTCGGGGAAACTCAGACCTCTGTGTGCGTGATACTCGTGAATTGCGCAAGCAAGGGGTTTAGCCACAATGGCATACAATAGTGGGGATAGGGGGCAGCCCTGTCTCGTCCCCCGGGTGATGTTAAATGGGCTTGATACCTCATTTCCGACCCTTACTCTGGCTGTGGGTGAAGTATATAATACGGATACCAGACAAAGATATATATCTCCAACTCCTATCTTACGCAAGACCGCAAACATAAAATTCCACTCAACCGAGTCAAACGCTTTTTCAGCGTCCAAGAAGACTGCTGCCGCCTTAATTTCTGGGTTTAGTCTCTGCACTACGCCAAACAGGGTCCGCAGGTTGTGAGATAGATTACGACTGGGTCCAAACCCTGCCTGTTCTGGGCGGATAATTCACGGGAGTAATAAGGCCAGTCTATTAGCTAAGATTTTAGCGTACAGTTTAGCGTCTACATTTAGTAGGGATAGGGGTCTATATGATGAACAAAAGGTAGGTGATTTGCCAGGTTTCAATAGCGCGACGATTGCTGCTTCGCGTAGGGAGGGTGGCAAAATGCCTGCCTCTGCCATGTCCTCATAAAGCATGTTTAGATGGGGAATCAATAGATCTTGAAATTCTTTATAGAAGGCGATGGTAAACCCGTCTGATCCTGGAGCTTTCCCAGACGCCATCCCACTTAACGCCTCCCGTATTTCATCAGATGTTAGAGGGGGCCATCAAATGTTCCCTGTGTTCCACCGCCAGCCATGGCATCTTAATATACGAAAGATATTCTTCTATTGCTTCGATATTGGAAGTGTTTTGAGAAGTGTATAGCTTCTTATAGTATGTACGAAATTGGGCTGTTATATCCTCTGCTGTGTGTAGTGTATTCCCGTCTTCGTCTCTCAGGCCTACCATAGTGTCCAGTTCCCTCTTTGGCCTTAGAATCCCTGCTAGCGTAGCGCCTGGTCTCTCGCACTCCCCATAGCATCGTGCTGATGCGTATTTGCCCATGTGTTTGATTTCGTCATTGGCTGTATCTAGGGGTTCTACCAGTTTCTGCTTTAAATCAGCAACATCTTGTGTGTGCCCCCCTTCCTCTGTGACCCTTTCTAGGTGCCCAATTTCTCTTTCTAGTGTGTTTAATCTACTTCGTATGGAATGTAACACACCTGCATGAGTGGACATAGTCACTCCTCTGATGAACACTTTGAATGTTTCCCACACTGTAGTGAATGAAGTCACTGATCCGATATTTTCTGAGAAAAAGTTCTCTATAGCTGTGGCTAACCCTTCTTTAAAAACAGTGTTGAGTAGTGAGTAAGGTGGGAAACACCACATAAACACTGGGATGCGTGGTGCCCCGTACCTCAAGGTCAATTGGACAGGGGAATGATCAGAATATGTGCGCGGTAGATACGTACATGCCGCCACCCTAAGACTCAGCCCCCCCAGAGAGTAGCCAGTAATCGATTCGAGTGTGAGTGTCATGTACCGAGGAGTAGTGTGTATAGCCTCTCTCATCTGGGGATCTATGTCTCCATATAGCTATGAGACCTTCTGATTGCATTATATCGTGGATGGCGGCGGCAGCTGCCGTCGGTCGTCTGGGCGGGCCCTGCGATCTATCTTTGTTTGGGTTTAGTATACAGTTAAAATCTCCACCCCAGAATTGTGGGACTCCCTTCCATTGTACTAACCTGTCAGCGAGAGAAGAGTAAAATTGTGGGTCGTCATAATTGGGGCAGTATATACCTACTAGGAGGAATTGCATGTCCCCTCGTTTACACAGAGCTACAACATATCTACCTTGTGGATCTTTAAGTATGCCCGTCATTTCCACTCCAGCTTTCTTGTCCACCCAGATCAACACTCCTCTCGCATGTGATGTGAAATCTGCAGAGTAGCATACACCATGCAATTTACAACATACTGCCTCACTGCGATCAGGGGCGAGATGTGTCTCCTGTAGTACAGCAATTGCCACGGAATGTCGTTTTAGGTAGGCACCCACCCTTCTGACCTTTCTATTATCATTTAAGCCCCGAACATTCCAGATCAGGAGCAGAAGGACTTGTGTATTCTCACCCATTATAGTCATTCTGCTCGGACCATTTCTGCCATGTGCTGCTTCCTTTGCCTATGATATCTAGCATATGTAATCTCAGTTGCAATCTTCGTACAATACTCTCATCATGCTTGTTAAAACAACACTTCCCTCCCACGCCTCGAAAACCACCAATTTTCGTGGCTATCTGAATTCCCTCCCTCCCCCCCTTATCAAGGAAAACTCGTCCCAACTCAAGAACAGTTAAGATGAAAGGTGTGATACACTTGGCGGCAGATGTGGCCATCTTGTCATGCTCCCAATGCCACTCTAATAGTTCCCATTGTGACATGAGTCTCTAAATTTATCGTCTCTCCGAGGTGTAACAAGTTGCAACTGGAGTGTCTGGTGCACCCTCCGATATTCCAGTCAAGATACCCCTGTGCGTTAGCAAGAGTTTTTGTTCATGTGCAGTTTGTGTTCTGGCCCCTCGACAGGAACAGATGGTGATCTCTAGCGTGGTGTCATAAAGTACACAGTGCATAGACGATGAATTCACTACGTTACCTTTCTTCGCCTTAGCCTGCAGTTGTTCTGATGATCACTCCTCCGTGCCCCTATCTTCCCGGGCCTGTGAGGAGTTCTCCGAGTGCTCAGGCGAGTGGTTCGGCGATCCCTGACGTCTGCGACGTTGTTCCTTCTCGGTGATGAATCGTAGTGCTGCCTTGGGATCGGTAAATAGGTGTACCTTACCGTCAGCTTTGACCCTTAGTTTGGCTGGATATAGCATGCTGTACTCCAGGTTGAGATCGCGGAGTGTCTTCTTCGCCGGGTTAAAGAGTCGTAGCGCCTCCTGCACGTGCATGGTAAAGTCGGGGAACAATGTTATTTCCATTCCCTCATGTCAAAGGTTTTCCAGTTCTCTGGCTTTACGCAACGCCGCGTCCCGATCCCTATAATTGAGGAGCCTGGCTATAATTGGACGGGGAGCAGCGCCTGGTATTGGTTTGGGCGCTAGGGATCGGTGCGCACGCTCCACCACCAGTATCTCGGAGAAGGTGTCTCGTCCCATGAGATGTACCAGCAGTTTTTCTACATATTGCTCCATATTGCCAACATTGGTGGATTCTGGTACACCTAAAATGCGAATGTTATTACGTCTAGATCTCGCTTCGAGATCTTCGGCCTTCGCTTGCAGGGCGCGCAGAATCTTGTCTCTCTCCTTACCAGTCTCAGCTTCTGCTCTGGTGATGTCCTCCATGTCTGAAATTCACTGTTCGCCACGTCAAGTCTGCCGCCATGCTTATCTAGTCTTTCGGACATCCTGTCCATGCGGAATGACAGTGCATCGATTTTGCTGTCTATTTTGGATAAGCTTTGTTGTATGGCACGGAAAGCTTGTTTCATGTCCACTTCAGATCCCGAGTCAGAATCATCGGGAGTGGAGTCTTGCTCCGGAGTCGAAGTTTCCTTGGATCTGGGTGTTTTCCGGAGGTCAAACTGCAGCTTGGGTTGAAATTTGTCCGTTTTGCCCATGGTGCCACTCCGTGTACCCTATAAGCGCTGCGATAGCGTACGAGAATGATTCCTGTTAAGTATCCCAACGAGCTCTGCTGTTCCCTGTCCTCGATGTCGTACACTGACTTCAATGTTCTGAGGAGGTCTCTCCTGGCAGCTCTTCCCAGCTGCTGGCGTAGTATAATCAGGGACCCCAAGGCGCTTGCGGCAAATTTCACCAAAACATTGTGTGACACCTAAGAGATCCTCAGTGTGCCTTATCTTTTGCAATGTGGCTCCGCCGAGAGGAGGCATCCGAGCAGGTTCTCTTTTGGCCTGTCTGTGAGGTCTGGGACTGACCGTGAGTCCTCCGGGAGATCCCTCTCACCAGCTCTTCCTAGTGGATGGCTAAGGGTCGTAAGTGTCCTCAAGGCGCTCGTAGCATGATTTTCTCGGGATTTTTTATGGGACGCCCAGTATGCCCGCTGTGCGCCTCTTTTGCAAGTTTGCTGCTGTTGGGTGTCTCCTTGAAGTGAGGCGAGGTGTGCGTGCCCCTCCCTATGGCTCACCGGTGCAGGGTATTATCCGTGTGGCTTTGCAGCTGGTCTCCCCCACTCGCGTCCCCGCCGGCGCTCACCGTCAGCGGGAGCCGCTACGCGAAGGGGGGGCCGCTGCACTACAGCGTGTGCGACCAGATGTACCTGAGTTCACGGGGGAGCTTCACGATTCTCGGTCCCGCAGGCACTCCGGGCCTGTAATAGCTCCGGGTCTCCCGGGTCTGTTGACTCACACCGCTTGCAACTCCGTGGCTGCCAGGTGCGTTGCAGACGTCACGTAGCCAGTTTCTAGGGGCTGTCACTCTCTTGATCGTCCCTCGCCGGCGTCACTTCACTAGGCTCACCACTCCTCTCTCTTGATCCGCGTTGAGGCCTGTCGCAGGCTCACGTAGGTCAAAGCCGCTGCACGCCATGCTTCCGAGGTGAGTCACTCACACGTCGGACCGTTAGCCCGCACCGATCTTGGCCACAAACAGCTCTTTTTGAAGCGCTTCTCTTCCGCTATGCTTTCCGCCCTCGGAGGTTCGTGTTCATTCAGCTAATTAGGAGGATAATGATGGATGTTTGGTGGCGTTTGGGAGAGCTTCCCTAGGTTGCGGCCATCTTAGGATCAGGCAAGCTCCGCCCCCCCCAGCATGCACTCTAGTTACACCCTCAGCGACACTAGGGCGGCCGGGTACAGAGTGCTGAGGCCCAATGTTATCCAATAGGGGATAGGGGGCCTCCGGTTAGTGGCTGCTGGCAAGCAGGCCACTGGGTTGTGGGAGCAAAGCTCCTGGATCTTATCTCAGGGCAAATGGGGAAACAAAGTAGCACAAAAGGTGCACCCTCAGCAGCACTAGGGCGGCCGGGTGCAGAGTGCTGTTTCGATGTCGGACGCCCTGTTGTTTTCAATGGAGAACCTCCGGTTTGGAAAGACACTGCAGGCTTGGGTACGAAGGTCTTCTGGGCGCGACCACCACTTCGAGAGGTAAGTTGGGAAGTTAGGGGTTGGTTAGGCACCGTCGGTTGGGACACACAAGGCCGTGGGGCGCCGGGTGCAGGGGTGCCTTTTGGGGTCGGATCTTCTTACCAGCTCCTGGTCGCGGTTAGGGGGCCCTTCTGGATTTAGACTGCAGGCGTCGGCCGGAGGCTTGAGGCAGGTCAGGGGTCACCGGATCTCGGGTCAGGATCGCCGGGGTGACCTCCTCCTGCTGTTTGCCCACTCGAGCTCGGGCCATGGATGGCGGGTGCAGAGTGGGGCGGATTCGCGATGTCCGGCCGGAGCCAGAGGTTGCAGGTGAACAAATCCGGTGTTCACGGGAGACAAAGTCTTTGTGCTTGAAGGCAGGCAGGTCCTCTGGGGTTTTTGAGGTTGCTGGCTGCAGGACACACCGGGATTTCGCAGGAGCAGGTTCGAGGTGGAGATAGGCCGGTAGGGCTGGGGCCAAGTCAGTGGGCGTCTTCCTCTTGTTAGCTTCGGCACGGCTGTTCGGTCCTTCTTCTTCCTTTCTTGTTGCAGGTTCTTGTCTGAGGAAGCAAGGTTCAGGGGTGCCCCTAAATACTAGATTTAGGGGTGTTACAGATAGGTAAAAGGCAGCGACCAACGGGTCCCTTCCCTGGGGTGGGTACACCCCCTATTATGCCACTCTCAAGTGGGAGGGGGGCATGAGCCTGTCTCTGGTTGGCTGAGTCCCCCCATCTTCAAGATGGCGTGGACTGAGAGTTGTGCTTCACCTTTCCTCCCCCACCTGAGGGGTAGAGTTGGCAGAGGTGGGCACACCTCTCTTCCTCACTTGTTTTTCCCGCTGGTTCTCCCACCCAAAGTGGAGGTCAGAACCAGTGGGGACCAGATGCTGTGAGCAGCAAGTGGCCTGGGGAAGCTCACAAAGGCGGCAAGCCTTTGAAGCTTCCCCTTCGTGAACCCTGCCCATCCTGGGGGAGGAGGCTTGGCACCTCGTCCCAGGATGTGCATTGTTTCAGGGCCCAGAGAGCAGCAGGCTCTCCAACCAGGGGTCCAGAAACATGTCTGGTGGTGGCAGCTGAAAGCTGCCACTCAGCCTGGACACTAGAGGTGGGTTAGTTTTCAAGGGGCATCTCTAAGATGTCCTCTGTGTGCATTTTTCATTAAATCGCACACTGGCATCAGTGTGGGTTTAATGTGCTGAGAAGTTTGATACCAAACTTCTCAGTTTTCAGTGTAGCCATTATGGTGCTGTGGAGTTCACAATGACAAACTCCCAGCACCATAACCATATACTCTTAATGGTAGCACTGCACTTACAATGTCTAAGAATGGACTTAGACACTGTAGGGGTACAGGGCTCATGCACCTGTACCCTCACCACTGGTATAGTGCACCCAGCTAGAGAAGTGACTGATCTATGCCAGGGCAGTGGGTGGTAGGCATGGCACACAGGGATGTGTGCCATGTCAACTCTTCACTTTGTTCTGCACCAAAACACGCAGCCTGCAAAGGCAGTGTGTGTGTGTAAGGGTACAGGACCTCTAAGGGTGGCACAATAAGTGCTGCAGCCCTTAGAGGCCTTCTCTGGTCACAGTGCCCTGGGTACCTGTGGTACCATTTACCAGGGGCTGACCTGTGGCCAGAGATGCCAATTGGGTTTAGGCTTCAAGGCAGTTTTAGGGAAAGAACATAGGCCCTGGGTACCTGATTAGCAGGAGCCCAGGGCACACTCAGTCAAAGCACATCAGCAAAAAGTGGGGGCAACCATGCAGAAAGAGGTCACTTTCTCACACTCCCTGTCTATGAATGTTTGTAAATAGGGATTTATGTCACAACCCATTAGTGGTGGCATGGTAATGTCCATGTACCACCAATGCAATGCCCCTTTAACGCAAAGCAACATAATCAAAGTGCATAGCACAACTTTGCGTTACTTTTGGGAAACTATTCAAACCAAATCCTGATTTGCATTGGATAATAAATCCCAGCACAACTTTGTGTCGGGTTTGTATTACAAAAGTAACAGAAACCCAGCACAAAGCATTAGTAAACCTGGGCCCTGATACAGAAAACTGAAGCCTAAAAATCCAGACATCTCCATGAAACATTACAGAAGGAGTAAGAGGACACAGCATAAACCTGTATCAGCTCAAACGTTCAGAAATTGACATTGTCTGAAAAAGGAACTAGCCGGTGAATCAGATTCAAAACATTTTCCCATTGGGAGGTGGCCAAAGTGGCAGACCACCTCTCATTTCCCATGTACATGATCTTTTTCCTCCGCTTTAATAATAGGGCATTTTAGAGGCGTCTCCATTTGAGACATGGTTTCAGTTACTCAGATGGAATTCCTATGGATGATGCTTCCTCGAAGGAAATGTGTTAGTCTTGTACAACCGGTGAATGGCAAGGCCATCTTTGGCTTTTTTTTTTGCCAACATGATTCTGGAATTGGATGCAAGCAGGATGAGCTGAGGTGCCAACCTTCAAGGTTGCACTATTGGAGGCCTTTGGTGTCCCGATGATTCGCCTCATCTCATCTAATATTCAGAGCTTCAGGCCGGGACAAGGATGTTGTCAATTCACCATTCTCCACTGAGTTAACAATGTCTCAGCTCCCCATTCAATAAGCTGGAAGGAACCAGGTCAAATAATCTGGTTTCAATAACCAAGGATCTCTGGTCTTAGTACCTGGCAAGACACTTCCCTATCCAGGTTTCTTCCAGGACCCTGCAAAGTTGTCACCAACTCAAGACATCTGAGGACCTGAGGGATTCCAGTGACTGAATGCTGGATACCAAGATATTTGTAAGTAATCTTGCACCATTTGGAACTCTCTGTCAGAAATCACTAACTTTGTAACCTGGATCCAAAGAGAGCAATGCACTCTTCCATATTTCACTGAATCCACTACAAACCACATACAATAGGAGCATGTTCCCTGATAGTAAAACTGAGGAGACAAAAGAGAGGTAACAGAAACACCGGATATCACCACTCTAACTTGTCACTCTTGTGGTGCCGACATCTTCTGATGGTACCTGATATCTGTGAACAAGAGGATTTATTTTAGTATTTGTCATGATGGCCTATTCATCCAATAACCTAGAAATATCTATATGTCTCATACTCTCTGTGCTCTGATGAAATACTGATATTCATAAAAATAGAACTTAAACAATATCTGAGTATTATGGTATATACAATGACTGACACTTGTTCCTTAATGACAGGAAAACTACCTTATCCCTTGTAAATAGGTGTTCTGATTTGCTTTTTGTGGAACTGAAACAACAAACATTCATTATTCTTCTATGGTTTTTGCTAATAGCACTTTCATAAATACCATGTGTACCTTAATACACTTATATACTTGTTAAATATTCAACAATCTTTGGTGAGGGCATCCTTCCTATTTCCTGACAAGAAAACAAGATTGAAAGTGCACATGAAATAGAGTTATAAAGTGTAGCCTGTAATCAATGTTCAAATAGTTTTAAGTAAGTTTTCAGACAGTACTTAGTTTCCAGAATACGTCTCTATATTTCTTAACAGTTCTACAACACACTACAAAAACAAACAAATAGCTGTTCATACAATTCACAACATGGTATCTTGATGTTCTAGCAAGGACACTGTGAAACATGAGAAAACCCATGATGAAAATTGGCCGATGCCATTTCCAAACAATGTGAGAGTTCAAGGATTCGTGGAAAATGT
Organism: Calotriton arnoldi; assembly: GCA_963921515.1. Lineage (NCBI taxonomy): Eukaryota > Metazoa > Chordata > Amphibia > Caudata > Salamandridae > Calotriton > Calotriton arnoldi. Next base: position 655,312 of record CAWUFW010006746.1, on the reverse strand, counting down.
TGTTTTGCTGTCAGGCAACATCGCGTAGGGCATTCTCCAGAGAAGCTAAGCCTATTTCCAAGCAACACCAATATTTTGTGACCACCACCAGCCTTTCCTTCCTCAAAATGAGCATATTGCAAGCAGATGTGGAGCACGGCGTGTGCATGTCAGTGAGCGGTGAAAGATGAGCCAAGAACCCTGACACTGGAGGTGGATCTTTTTGCATCCTGCCTAACTTGTCGATATAACTTGGTGAACTGCTGCCTAGATACAGAAGCTTGGGCCACAGACCACTTTCTTCAGTACTGGAGTCTGCATTAGGCCTATGCTTTTCCTCCATTTTCCAAGAATGCCAAGTCATTTTCCATCTTCACAATTGTCTAACTTGCTTGCTTCTAGTAATCCCCTATGGCCTTCTCAGACAATATATCCAACTCTCTTGGAGTGTGCGAATGACACTCTCTATCTATTGGTCAACCATTCCACCATTTTGTGGGATCACCAAGGTAATCCTCACACTCTAGTACTATAAGGTGACTTTCTCCATCTGACCTAGCCTATCTAGGGTCTGAGGCTGATTCCTGGGCCTTTAATCACAGGCCTTGAAACTAGTTTTTGAGTACTGTTCTCTTGACCCTGGTCAAGTCTAGACAATATTTTAGCTTCACTTCATTGCCATGCCATAATTGTGTTCTGTTTAGTGGTAAATAAACTAATTTCCAGGGATGGTTAGATCACAAATTCACATCTGGATGACCTTGGAGCGGTTGCAAAGGCCACAATGTTTGTAGATTATTTTGTCTTTTTTTAGGTCTTTCCAATTGGCAATTTAAGGATGATAAAATGTACCAATTCGGATGTATGATTTTCTTAAATTCACTGGTGTTATGCTATAGGCCAGTGATGCAGGCATTTGGTTAAACATCATTATGTTCTTTTCTTGATAGAGTGTATCCTGCGTTCTTGCATGTGTTTTTCAGTGATTCAGAGTTTTAAAAGAAATCCTTTTTGTTTGTGCAATTCTGTCTGATTCATAAAAAATGTCCAATTGGAAGATTGTTCCAGAGACTTCATTTGTAGAAACTGTTGTAGTGAAGGAGGCTATTTTTGTGTGTTTGAATTTCATGTATAGTGTTGGTGTGAGATGCCTAGTTCATCTTCAATCCATATGTCTAAGAATTTTCTTTTTTTTTACTGTCACTGGTCATGTTAAATTTGATATTGGATGATTAAGCCATACAAATGAATTGACATCGTTCATAACTACTCCAAATGCAAAACAGATTGTCAATATAAGAATTAATCCATGTAGAACATTACCAGCTCTGGGCAAAACAAATCAAGAAGCAAGAGAAAATATGTCAACACAAATCCAGAATCTGATGAAAAGGAATGATGGCTCTATTAGCATAGCATTTTATGCTATGAACACAATGAAGAACAACTTTAAGGGACCATTATGGATGACACTAATGAAAATCCAACAGGTAAAATGTTGGAAAATCTTACTCAAGAAGAAAACAAAGCATATTATTTAACTCAACACTATGATCGGTGGTCTAAAAGAGGTGTCATAGTTGCATTATATACTCTGAACCAACAAGCACTTTGGTCTCTAGGAGGTAACAAGAGCTGTACAGCACAAACAGATTAATTTGTTTTTCTCTTTTTTCACACTAATCTAGACAAGTGGCAAAAAGGACCTGCTGCCTTGACAACACGAGTCATTCTGTTTGAAATATGCAGCAAAGAAGATGCGTTACTGTAAGAAATTGGGTTTTTGAGGGTGGTGAAAACCCTTTTCAAGCAACAACCATAATCTTTGTCAGGGTAAACTACAAAAGTCTCTAAATAAACCTGTCCTTAACCCTCTGGTAGCATGGCACAAAAGCAGTCAGGCATAACTGAGAGGCAATACGTATTTATGCAGTGCGCAAACAGTGATAAAATTAAAACACAACACAAGAAAAATCCCACACCAATTTAGAAACACAGAGTAAAATGTATGGAAGAAAATGAGACCAAAACAGCAAATATCCAATCATTAGAACTGGATTTGTGATTATTTAAAGTTTAAAGTGAAAAATAGCACCTAAGAGATCAAAGCGCCAACAAAGGACACCGAGTCGAGTGAGACCGGGGCAAAGTAAAAGGTTATGGCCAACCATGATGGAGCGCAGTTTGGATACAAGAGGTGGATTGGGCCCGGTCTTTGCTTACCTTTGGACTTGGAAGAAGTTTTGAGAAAAATGTCTTGAGAAAGCAAAGCTTAGCAGGGCAAGACAGTCGGTGATGTCCGAGAAGGAGGCATCGTCGTCGGGGAGCCCTTGGGCGAAGTGGCGGTGAAGATTTCTACATTTGGATTTAGTATTTTTTGAATGTTGAAAATCTCCAGCGGGTTGAAGCTGCAAGCTGTAGCCGATGAGGGTTCCACAAGGCCGATGCCCCTTCTGTGAGGTGCCGCTGAACAGGATTTGCTGCTGCAGAGAAGAAAGTTGCGGAAGCTACTGCAAAGTCATGCGCGAGCAAGACCTCTGACCTCTGGTCTCGAGACTTGCTCTCTCCCCAGCAGCTCCATCAGCTGTGTCACCGCCGCTGACCTCCTGATCTCCGAGGAGGAGGTGTTCGAGGCTGCCCAGGCCTCGCTGTTCCTGATCTGTGTCTGTGCTGTGCTGGTGCCCCCCTGTTCTGTGCCCGTCTTCAGGTATTGTGCCCGCTCTGTAGTCTGCCCGTTTTTTTTTATTATTATTGCCTGTTCCTCGTTGTGCCCGCTCTTCATTCTGTGCCTGTTTCTCATTCTGTGCCCTTTTCCCCAGCTACTGTCCTGCCCGTTCTAGCTATTGTTGTCTGTTTTGATTTACTGTGTACTTTTGATTTACTACCCGGGATCTGTTTTATTTGCTTTTCTTGACTGTTATTCATTGTTGCCTGCGTGTGCCCTGCCCGTTTCTCCCTGCCGCTGCTGCCCCTGTGGCCACTCCCCCCTGCCGGTTCCCGCTCCCGCCTCTCAGCTGCACGTCCCTCTCCCTCCCCTATTTAATGGCGGCCGCTGCGGGGGAGCGCGAGCAAGACCTCTGACCTCTGGTCTCGAGACTTGCTCTCTCCCCAGCAGCTCCGTCAGCTGTGTCACTGCCGCTGACCTCCTGATCTCCCAGGAGGAGGTGTTCAAGGCTGCCCAGGCCTCGCTGCTCCTGATCTGTGTCTGTGTTGTGCTGGTGCCCCCCTGTTCTGTGCCCGTCTTCAGGTATTGTGCCCGCTCTGTAGTCTGCCCGTTTTTTAAAATTATTTTTGCCTGTTCCTCGCTGTGCCCGCTCTTCATTCTGTGCCTGTTTCTCATTCTGTGCCCTTTTCCCCAGCTACTGTCCTGCCCGTTCTAGCTATTGTTGTCTGTTTTGATTTACTGTGTACTTGTACTGTGAACTTTTGATTTACTACCCGCGATCTGTTTTATTTGCTTTTCTTGAGTGTTATTCATTGTTGCCTGCGTGTGCCCTGCCCGTTCCTCGCCACTGCTGCTGCCCCTGCGGCCCCTCCCCCCTGCCAGTTCCCGCCTCCCAGCTCCACGTCCCTCCCCTATTTAATGGCAGCTGCTGCATGGTTGCGCTGCTGGTGCGCCGAAGGTGTGCCAAAGGCAAGCCCGTCTGCGACCCGACCGCGACCAGTTCCAGGGACCCTGGGTCTCGAACCACCCACGACACAGCCACCCTCCTCGCACTCAACCCCGGAAGAAACAACAAGTGCCAGCAGGCCACGCTGAACACGACCCATGGCCACTTCTCCTGCCACAACGGCCGCCACTCCTTCACAACCGCCCTGACCACCAACACCGCCGACGCCCTAAGATGCATCCTCCTCAATGTGCGTTCCATACACCGGCATGCCGTGGAAATCTGGAACCTCCTGGACGCACTCTCACCCGACGTCGCCTTCTTCACGGAAACCTGGACCAACGCATCCTCAGCCCCTGACATCGCCACCGTCATCCCAGACGGGTACAAGATCCAGAGGAAAGACCGCCTCAACCACCCGGGAGGAGGCATCGCCATCGTGCGCAAAAACTCCCTCCGCCTCACCACCTCCAGCGACAACTTCTCCGCAGCAGAACACCTGCACATCCAGGTCCAGACCAGCCCCAACTCCACACTCCGCGGCACCCTCGGCTACAGATCCCCCGCCCCAGGGGACTCTTCGCGGACACCATCACTGACCTCATCGCACCCCTCGCCATCGGTACCACGGACTACGTACTCATTGGAGACCTGAACTTCCACCTCGACAACCCCAGCAACCCCAACTCCATCACCCTCCGTGATAACCTCGCCAACATCGGACTGAAACAACTCTTCGCCACACCGACCCCCAAGTCAGGACACACTCTCGACCCCATCTTTGCTGGAGGTAGCAGCATTCATTTCAGCCACACCACGCAGCCCCCTTGGACTGACCACCACTGCGTACACTTCCTCGTCAAAAAACCTAAGCCACCCAAACCCGCTCCACGCCCTCCGCGAATGAACTGGAGCAGAGTCACCGAGGAACAACTCAACTCCACCCTTAACAGGAACAACACCGCTACAACCGACGCTAACCTCGCAGCCATGGAATTCCACACCTGGATCACCAACTGCGCAGACAAGCTCGCCCCACTATGCAACCCTGATAAGCAACGCCCCAGGAAAGCCGCTTGGTTCACCACGGATCTCCAAGAAGTCAGACACACCTGCAGACGCCTGGAAAAGAACTGAAGAAACAGCAAGACACCTGAAAACTACACCACCTACAAGGACGCTATGACGGAATACCACCACCGCCTCAGAACCACCAAAAGGACCTTCATCCACAACAGAATCCTCGCCAACTCCAGCAACTCCAAGGAGCTCTTCAGCGTCATCCAGGAATTCCCCAAACCCCACAGCGAAGCCACAGATATCAACCCCTCCCAGGACCTCTGCGACAAAATCGGATCCTACTTCCACCTGAAGATAAAAAAACCTCTACGACAATTTCAATGACCCCACGCCCGACCTCACAGTCAGCCCACCCCCCAGCAACACCGACCAGCCCACCATCTCCGCCTGGACACCGATCACAACCAAAGAGACCGTCACGACCATGAAAGGCTTCCACTCTGGGGCCCCCACGGACCCCTGCCCACCTCACATAATACCACAAAGCCGCCATTGCACCCGTACTACAACTCACCATCAACGCCACCTTCAAGACCGGCTCCTTCCCCGATGCCTGGAAATGCGCAGAAGTTAGGCCACTGCTCAAGAAGCCCTCAGCAGACCCGACGGACCTCAAGAACTACCGACAAATCTCACTCCTCCCTTTTGCGGCAAAAGTCACCGAAAAGACCGTCAACGCAGAACTGACAAGATTTATAGAAGACAACGCCATCCTCGACCCCTCACAATCCGGCTTCCGAATCAACCACAGCACCGAGACCGCCCTACTCGCAGCCACCGACGACATCTGCACCCTCCTCGACCAAGGCCACACTGCAGCCCTGATTCTACTCGACCTGTCAGCGGCATTCGACACCGTCTCCCACCGCACACTCGCAGCCAGACTACACGACGCCGGCATACACGGCACCGCCCTCGACTGGATCCGATCGTTCCTAGCCACCAGAAGCCAAAGGATCAGACTGCCTCCCTGCCTCTCCGAACCCACAGAAATCAACTGCGGTGTCCCACAGTGATCATCACTCAGCCCCAGCCTCTTCAACATTTACATGGCTCCCCTCGCAGCCATCGCCCGACAACACGGCCTCAGCATAGTCTCCTACACCGACGACACCCAGCTCATCCTCTCCCTCACCAAGGACCCCACCAGCACCAGACTCAACTTCCAGTAAGGAATGCAGAACGTCACAGCCTGGATGAGCAACAGCTGCCTGAAACTCAACTCAGAAAAGACAGAAGTCCTTGTCCTCGGAACCACCCCATTGGCATGGAACGACACCTGGTGGACCACCACCCTCGGCACCCCCCTGACTCCTACAGACCACGCCCGGCACCTCAGCATCATTCTCGACTCCTCCCTCTCCATGAACAGACAAGTCAACGCCATCACCTCCAGCTGTTTCAACACCCTCTGCATCCTCCACAAGACCTTCAAATGGATCCCGCCCGAGGCAAGGAAGACAGTCACCCACGCACTCATCACCAGTAGACTGGATTACGGAAATGCCCTCTATGCCGGCATCAAGAAGTCACTACTCCACAAGCTCCAGACGACACAGAGCACCGCCGCCAGACTCGTCCTCGGTATCCCCGACACAAACACATCAGCCAACACCTGCGCAAGCTCCACTGGCTCCCCGTCGAGAAAAGAGTCACTTTCAAGATACTCATCCACGCCTACAAATGCCTACACAACACTGAACCCCAATACCTCAACGACAGAGTCACCCTCCACGTACCCAAAAGAAACCTCCGTTCTGCCAACCTCCACCTCGCCCAAACCCCGCACATCTGCAGAACCAGAACAGGAGGAATATCCTTCTCCCACATCGCGGCCAAGACCTGGAACGAGCTCCCGGCCGACATCAGATGCTCCCCCTCCCTGAACACCTTCAGGAAGGCTCTGAAGACCTGGCTTTTCGACTGATACAGAACTGCTGACCCCCCCCAGCACCTTGAGACCCTCACAGGTGAGTAGTGCGCTTATAATCCCCCTGATTGATTGATTAATTGATGCCTATCAGTGATGCACCTTGCGTTGATCAGCGAGCAGGTAGGGCCCGGTCTCCTCTCCATTCACAAGGAATTTTTTGGCAGAAATTTTTCAATGTCCCAAATTTTGGATTTGGGCTGTCTAGGTACCTTTAGCACCACATCCAAGGGTCAAGGATTGGTCCTCGATGGGTACCACTTGGAGGGTCATTACTCACTCAGGCTAGTTCCAGGTACGGGTTCAAGATGCTCTGTCCCCGAGGTTCTGATCAGGAGGCCAGCAAACTAGCCCCTAGGGTCACTCTAGTAGTCCTGGGTTCAAGCAGAAAAGCAGGTCTCAAGCAGCAGGGCGGTCCTCTTAGGGCACAAGGCAGGCTTCAGGCAGCAAGGCAGTCCTCTTGGTGCAGCAAGGCAGTTACCAGCAGGCCAGAGGCAGCAGGGCAGTCCTCTGAAAGTCCTCTACAGGTTCAGAAGTGTACTGAAGAGTGGGTCTGAGAGTCCTATTTCTATACCTGGTGCTAGCTTTGAAGTGGAAGAAAACTTCTTGAGTTTCCCCCTCCCACAAATGATTCTGGAATTTCCTGCCCCCATGCCCAGGCTCCACTGGGTCTGGGGTCACAAAAGTCTGGTGTTACGTTCTTTGTGTGTGTGCTGAGGCTGCTGTTTTGAAGTGTAAGTGGTGCTGGGCCCATCCTGCTAACACCCATGCCTCCTATTGTTTGGCTGTCTGGGAGGAACACACAAAGGCCAACTGCCAACTACAACTAGTCGTGTGACCCAGGAAACAGGCTGCAGGCACCAAATGGTTAGGACAAGAAAATGCTAACTTTCCAAGAGTTGCAGTTTCAGAATTGAGATTAAAATCTGATTTACGAATAAAGAGGATTTTAAATTAAAAATCGTTAAACACTAAACTTGACATTTCTACCTGCTTTCAAACAAACGTTAGCACTTATTAAATATAATAAGGTAACCTAATGTTATCCATTGGGAGAGGTAGGCTTCACAGTAGTGAAAAAACTAATTTGTGAGTTTTTCACTACCAGGACATGAAAAACTTACATATCCAACTTTTTAAATACAATGCACCCTGCCCAATGGACTGTTTAGGGCCTACCCTAGGGGTAACTTATATGTATTAAAAATTGATATTTAGGCCTGACAAAAGGGTTATTTTGCCAATTTGAATTTGCAGTTTAAAACTGCACACAGGCTGCAATGGTAGGCTTGAGACATGTTTTAAGGGGCTACTCTGAGTGGGTGGCACAATAGGTGGCACAATAGGTGCCGCAGGCCCACTAGTAACATTTAATTTACTGCCTCTAGGTATATAGTATACTGTTATATGGTTCCTATGAATTAAGTAGGACTCAGTATCTGGACAACATAAGCTTCAGAATATAGGAACTCAGTTCACACATACCATCAGAAAATGTTGGTCTGGTTCCTAGCTAGCTCACAGTGACTCATCTGGACCACTAACCTTACCAGGGTACCAGACGGTATCAGCAACCTCAAACATGACCACTCTTTATTACCCAAGGAAATCATGGAAACAGATCTACCATTTCATTGATTACTTTTGCATGTCCAAAGGAAATACAAGAAATATACAAATTGGCTTTTTAAACATTTAATGAAACAATTGTATTCTGGTATAGAAAGAATGTGCTGCAATTATTAGGCAGAAGACACAAAGTATTGTAACCAGCTTTATAAGAATGGTGAAAAAGATAAACAGTTCAATCATAACATTACTATATGCTTAGGCTTTCCTGTTTTCAGTTTCTATTTTTGGTAAATTCTGGTGGTGTTTTTTCAGTTTTTTCAATACCTTAAAAAAACAGTGGTTATCAGTGGTTACACATTTTTGCGCCATTAAAAACAACAGAAACAGTGTTTTTCCGGTGTTAATGGAATTATTTGCTTTTAATTATTGCTTGCTTTCTGCATTAATAGAGCATATGTATAGATAGTGTGTGTACAGGGTATATGAGGTCCAAATACATTTTTGCAAATCAAACTTTTTGTAGTATACCATACAATACTTCTTTGGTGAGTCTTTGGTCATGCACGCTCACTCTTTCCTTCCTGTGTAAACGTATATCTGTGAAAAGGCCCTCTCAACATTGGCACTTGAGACGTGCAACGCCAAAACAGCCAGTACACAATTTGCTAACTCTGGCCAATGCCATAGCTTTCTATGCCAATACTGGTGTAGCTGAAGATTATGATTCTCTAGGACATGTTCTGCAACATATGCGTTGAATTGGGCACATATGCCCTCAGTTATTGAAGCGGTCAAAAATGAATCAGTACTTTTCAAAGTCTGGGAAAAAAAGAAGGGATCTAGAACTTGTGCAGAGTACCTTTAGTGAGGCTTCATTCACTTCAAATGCCATGGTTGATGAAGGGCCATTTCTATGCATCATTGCAAGCCATTTCCCATAAACTGTAAAATAAAATTTCCTGAATTGCTCCTCAACATTTCTTTGCTTACCAAGTGGCAAGAATTCTAACATGGAGCATGTTGCAGTGCCAAAGTCACGAAAAGTGTCATCCAGCCTACCCTTAAGGAATGTTTCACATCTACACCAATTACGCTGAACACTTGTTAGACAAAGGCGTTTTCAGACTCTAGTATTTTGATTATGTCCACTACAGCAGTCATGTTTTCCTGTAAAAACCTAAGCATGCAGTAGACTGTACTTTTTTCACATCACTATCAATATGTGAAAAAAGATTATCACATTTCTTGTCTTTGGCATCATCACTAAGCAAAAATTCTGTAAACTGTCGCCACATGGATAATATGGCATTCACAGGCTCTAGGACTGAGAACCACCGGGTAAATGGCACAGTTAGGATGACTCTTTCTTTGATGCCACAAAATGAGAAATATTTGCATTTTAGTTCCCAGGCATAATGAAACAGTGCACCAAAATGGACTACAAAGTCAATAGCATTCTTCATTAACTCTGAAGATTGTAAAGATGCTTTCAGCATACTGTCTAGCAAGGATCTCTTACAGGAAAACGCTTCAGCTCAGGTATCGACTTTGACAGGTCATCATACAACTTTTTCAAAGACGTAGCTTGATTACTGCAAATACAAACAATATCACTCCAATCTTTATTGAACTTGGTAGTAACTTTTTTCAGCAGCATTCCAAGTGACACTGCATTCCATGTTTACCAACGTCTGGTGTCATGTTTTCACCACTATCTCAGATGCTTGGTGACAACATTCTTTTCACATATACTTGTCACTACACCTTGCATTGAATGTTTAAAGCCTGGGGTATTTGCAATTCACCTAAAATCAATACTGGCACTCTAGAAAAGGGAGCTGATGTATTAAAGGATTTCCCCCATTATCTGTCTGTCTGTAAATGTGATGGTACATATTGGTAAAGATTATTATGAAACCAGCCATTTTATCTATCAGTGAAATCAAATGTATCCAAAATATCAAATATGATTTTGATATTTCCTGATTCTCTACAGTTTATAAAATAACTAAATAATACCTAAAACATGCTTCTAAACACTGCATCTTTAGACCAAAGACCACAAAACTGAAAAAGCAGAAGGAAGAAGAGACAATATTTTAAGTGACATCCCTAAACAACAAAACTTAAACAGAATAATGTTAGCCCAGTCTTTCTTGCTGCTGCCTTGTATAACAAAGTTATATTGTTTTTGGCCCTTCAGGAATAAATAAAAATGACTCTTTTACTCATCTTTTCCTTTCTTTGAATGGCACTTAGTTTGTGGTTGCGAAGGTGTTTTTTCAGTGTTTATATGTTTACACCGGTGATGGCTATTTTCCTTCTGGTGGGGTTTTATCAGTTAATATAGGTTTAAACCTAAAACCAGATAGCCTATATATGATTTTACTCCTACCTAACAGTGCCTATACTATTGAGAGCATAGTGTGAGTACCCTCTGCCAGGTCCACTGGGATAGCCTAACCTCCATACCTGAGTGTGATGTATCAGGAAGACGGGTTGTGTAGAACAGGCAATCGTCCTTTGCAGGATAGAGGTCAGAGTCAGCAGGACTACATCTAAGCCACAGTGCATCTCGTTCCAGGACAATTCCAACAGAAATGCTCCTCTGCCAAATGTAGCACAGACCTTTTATATAGTAAAAGCACTGTACTAATCACACTGTCTAAAAGGTGCAGAGCTGATGCAATGGTTTGTCTGGAACCTTAGAGCTGTCTCCAAACCGGACAATGTAAATGCAATGGCATCGAGTTCCATGTGCCTAGCCTTGTACAGAGTGTACATATAACATGATAATAATGCTTACTAAGAAATTAGCCGCATGTAGAATAACTTCTCAGTATAATATCATGTAAGTGTAAACAATCACAATTAGAAAATGAAGTCAAGCTAAAACATGAAACTAAAATGGAGACTGAGCACAGGCCCTGTTGTACATTACAACACCCTCTCCTTGGCCGGAGGGAGACTCATCTAAACACATAAAAGATTGCCTAAAACGTTAATAAAATGCTTATAAAATATTCTTTAATAACAAAAGCATATGAAAGCCATAACAAAATGCCAATTAAAAGCACCCAACTTAATAAAAATGAATTTATAATAAAAATGAATCTATAATAAAAATGAGGGGCCAAATTAAAATTCTATGAGGCTCCCAAAATGTCTTCCATGTTCAGAGAGTCAGTAGAGTCCAGGAAGGAACCCGCATATGCAGACAATATATCCACAGTGACCTGAAGAGCGAATTCCAAGCAATAAACATGGTCATATTCAGCCCAATCAGAAGATGCTGATGGTGTGACAGCTGGTAGTGTAACCACAGCAGGAGAGCCAAATCCCATGAATTCATGAGCCAAAGCATCCATGCTGGCTGGAGATAATAGCTCATAGTAAGCATCCTGCAGCAATGGCTGTCTCATGGGACAGCACTGAAGAAGAGCCCTCAATGAATGCATTTACAGATCTATATCCATAGATTGTACCAGCTGCATTGCAAGACAAAGGTACACGTTTGAAAGGTCACCACAGACAGTAGAACGCAGGCTGCACTCAGTGTAACCACACAGGTCTAAAGAAGAAGGACCAGTTTTAATTCAATTCCTGGAGTAATGACACTCCAAAACACTGTATCATGTGTTCATGACACAGCAGGACGTGTGACAAGTCCATCACCATTTGGCCTCGAGTTGGAACATCCATTGTAGAGCAAGAAAATAGGACCAGAATAGCAATGAGCAGGAATAACACTTGTAGTATGCCTCCAAATACGCTGGAGACCAAAGAGTTAAAAAAGGACGGAATGACTCCAAAGACTGTCTGGAATGTGCTAACAAAGCCAGACCCAATCGCTTTAAAAAAGTGTACCACTCCTGTGGTATTTGAAGCATAAAATATTCGGTGTACAAGGTCACCAAACTGCTGCAGCAAGTTTGTGCGCAGTAGCAATTGTACTTCAAAGGAAGACCTTGCAACTTGAAGATCAAGAGTTTCTTGAGCAGATGTTAATGCAACGTCCTTTTGAAACAATAAGGCTTTAAGTTGACTTAACTTATCAAAGTTAATGTTAAAATTAGGAATCGAAGGCCACAAGTTAGCTTCCCTAATATTGTGTTTAGGTGTAAATAACACATTATTACAAGTCACAATCCTGGAAACTGTTACCCCATATGGCACCCCAAAGTAGTGAATGACCAAACACATTTGTTTCTGCTAATGAACACTTCAGTTTTCCCATTTACACATTTGTAATCGAAGGGCAAAGCCCAAGTTTCATGAACAAAACTCTCCACTAAAGCTTCATATCCGCCTACTTGAAAGTGTTTCAGGAAAGATCTAAACTGAAATCTTGACATTGGTAGTGTAATATAACAATGGATTAACCATACAGAAGATGGTGTCTCTGCTCCTGTAACAGGCAATTTCTCTAAACACTCTTAGTTTAGCATTGTTTATGTCACATCTTTCTTTGCCATGTGTGGGTATTAAATTGTAAGGCAAAACGCAATTCATTGTGTCCAGATATTTCCAAAGCACACAGTTTGATTTTAAAACCTGCAATGTCCAGCTCAATTGCATAATCTATCTCAGCTGAGTTTGCCCATGCTGGAGCAGTGAAATGGTATTCTGTGTGATATCGAATGCAAATTACACAATATTATTCAAAGAATAAATTTGAGTTGACAATGTATTCATGCCATTGTCTACAACAGGCAATGCTTTTTCCAAATGAATCCTGTCAATTTGTCTAAAGCGTTCAGCAGCTTCTATCTAAGACATTTCCTAAGTTGATTGTAAGGGACAAATATGAACTGTTTACACCATGGTGACCTAGGACCCAACAAGAAATCTTGTAAATCCATGTCATTGGAAAGGAGAGAATGATGTTCTTTAACTACAGATAAGTTGAAATACTGCATAGCTTTCCTACTCTATAGGTAGCTGGCATAGCTTTCCTATGCCATAGGTAGTAACCACTCCTGAATGCTGTTACCACAGATTTCGGGGCCTGGTCTGCTAGCTTTAAAACCCATCAAGGAGTTTTTAAAAAGCGTGTTACAACCACTAACGTCAACTGTCCACACTAGCCAATTGTCTGAACCTGAAATTGAAGAATTATAAGTACCATTGTGCACCATACTATTGAACTGTTCTTCTGTAAAATTTGCAAGGTGTTGACATTTGTTGAAACATGCAATAGAGGGAAAGCTAGGTGTGGTCATTTCCTTAATTTTAGTCAAACCTAGGCAGGTAGTTTGCTGCACCATTTTGTTCAGAAAAATCATTAGTCTAGGGATTAGACAAGCTTAAACAAAGAATCGCTGCCCTGAACGTGTCAATGTCATGTTCCCCAAATTCATTTCAAGACAATGTTTTCCATCCAGTAGTCATAGCCTTGTATGGCCAACTGTGAAATAAATGAGTGAATAGATTTTTTTGTCTGGGTCAGCATATTTTTCTTCTCTGGTGAAGGGGTAACCTTATAATACTAAGAAATTGGGTCTAAAAGGTTGTGACCAGAAAAATATGCAAACTTTTTCAAGTAAGTTTTTGAACTACCCACTGGTGGTGTCAGACAATGTTCCCATTGTGTGTAATTGAAAACTGTACGTGGAGTACTAGCTCTGTGTGAATAGTGATGGGCATATTGATCATAACAAAACATTTCACCATCATTAGCAGAATTTAAAAACAAATCTTCAGTTTTAAATACTGTATAAGATACTAGTTCAGAAAGAATGCTCTTGACAGTAGCTACATCCCATTTATCAGAGATGGATCAAGGAGTAATAATTTTGCCATAGCTACCTTAAATACATAAGGAACCTGCAGAGTTTCTGTAGGACCACAAATATGAAATTGGACCTTATCCCAAACAATTCCATTATAGACATAAAATGCAGAAATGTTCACAAGGGACAGGTTTCCTCACAATTTATGTGAAGAAGAATGAGGCTTCAAGACCTCAGCTACCAGTTCTGCAGCAAAGCATTCTAGAAGGTAATCTCCATTCAAAAACAAGAAAAAGACTGTAACAAATCCAATCCAAATGAATAGGAAAAGTAGTGAAATGGAAATCCAAATATAGGACCATGGAGGAATCACATACGTCTATGTCAGCCTAAGAAAAAATGTGCATGCACCATGCAGTGTAGTATGCAAAGCATCTCAAGAAAAATCATCAATTTCGGCAAAGTAGCCAGAGGCAGTCTGTGCAAAAACAGGAACCTCATGTGGTAATGGAGAACTGTAAGACACCTCCAAAAGTGGTTGGTAATAAACAACTTCCTTGTTAACAGCAGCAGTGGAAAACCGTAAATTCACATCTGATGTGAATCCTGTGTCAGCAGTAGTAACAGGAAGTAGTAAAACTTCAGCATCTGAAGTCCCCAATCGAGAAGAAACAACATTTGATTATTTAATGTTTGTATTGAGATTTCCTGTATGGTAGCGAGAGGAGACAGGCAACTACCAAGGAGCCCTCATGGCATACTGTGTAGGACTGGTCTCATGGTGTAGTTTGATCAAATCTATGGGAACAAACCATTTGTTTTTACAATCAACAAGCGGTGGCAAAATCACAGTGCTGGTACCTTGAATGCCCAGGACTGGCACTGGTGCACTATATGATGGGCGAAATTCTTTTCTGTCCATAATCTTCACTCGAACTAGATTCCCAACTTTAGGAGTCCAGCTAGACGTTTCTGGTTGCTCCTTCACTTCGTCAGTGGTAGAACGTTTGGAAATTTCATTTGAGTGCTCATCCTGAAAGTCTTGTAGGACCTGGAAGACAGCGAAATTTTCGCTGATGCCAAAAGGCATATTTGCTGCCACTGTGCCAGGTTTGGTTGAGATTTGGAACGTACATCTGGACCCCAAAGAGGACTACATAAGGAGTCCGGCCACCCAAGGATCGTCTAGGCAGATTATTTAAATCTCTCTGTACTCCATACAAGTGATGGATCCAGCTATGACCTGAACCTAATACTTTAGCTGTTAATGACTGCTTTAAGTCACAGTTTTTCCTTTCCATTATCAAATTTTCCTCAGGATGATAGGGGGAGGAATAATGCACAGCAACACCATGGGTTGCCATGGTATCCCAGTAAGCCTTAGAGGCAAATGCTGTTCCCTGGTACGAGTGGAATGCTACTACTGCATATGTCCCGATGAAGACTTGCAAGTACTTGATAACAGTTCAAGCGTCAACCGATCGCTGTGGCCATAGCCATAGAAATCTAGAACATGAATCTACAGCCAAAAGAATACATTTGAATTCACAATCTGAATGCAGAGATCTGCAGTGATCCAAATAGATACATGTTAGTGGCTTGTTTGAAATGAGAATGGGTGTCTGGGATGGGCAACCTGCGGTGGAACTTTTAATTTGCTGACAAATGTTACAGTTAGGGACATATTGTTTAGTCTACTTGTACTGACCATGCCACCAAATGCACTTCTGTAGTAAGGAAACTGTAGCCACCACACCTGCATAGGCAGATACCAATTCTTCATGAGCAGCTATGATTTGGCAGCTTAATCAGTCAGGGAATTCCCTACAACATGTATTCCAGCATCCTGCTGACTCAATGTATAAATTACATGAACCTGTGGCAAGCAATCCTTAAGATGTGCCACTTTTCCCCAAAGCAATTTATGCTTGATAGTGTTTCCTTTAGAATCTATGAATCCATTCAAGCACCAATAATGTACGTTTTTAATTTAATAAAAGACTGGACACAGTAATACGAATCACACACTATGAGTGTCGGGAATTCAGGATCAGTATTTTTGTGCCAGAAATAAACCTTTTAGTTCAGCCAGCTGAGTGGTACAATTCCCTAAGGATTGTATAAATGATTTTTGTTGATGGAATTCTCCATTGTTCCTGACAACATACACTGTGCACAAGCAGCTGAATATCATTGCTTAGTGCCGTTTGCGGGCTTAGCTGCACCATCAGTATATATTGTGTAATCATACTGACCTAGAGGCAAAACATCACTGGGCACAGGGTATTTTTGTTCAAATTGGAAAAATTCTTATGTTTGCAATGTAGGGTCAAAGACATAGTCAACATCAGTAGCTGTTAAGGAGGTGGCCCATTGTATCCATCTAAGATGTAAGGCTTTTACATTAGGAACACTTGCCTTGATGACAGCCTCTAAGGCTGGAACGGGAGTAACCACAATGATGTGTTTCCCCTGAGCCAACGGTCTATTCTTTATAACAGTTGTCTGGACTGCAATCAGTATTTTTTCTGTCGATACAAAACACATTCCAGCATTAGAATATAAATGTGATTTATATGCAATTGCTACAGTATCACCCTTGTTAAAGGTGACATATGTATAGCCAGTGGATCCCGCAATCATGCAGATCGCCAAGTTAGCTGTGTTGGCATGACTGTATAAGTGTCTGGATGCAAGCATGTCAGTTTGCAGTTTTCTGAGAATCTGAGTGTATTCTGATGTCCAATGGGCACTGGAGAAATCAGGACAAATTAATTCATACAATGGTTTAATCTGTTGTGCGTAGTCTGGAATGCATATTCTATCAAAGTTGAGAAAACCTAAAAGTGATTGTAGCTTTTTGATAGTGTTTTGGTGGTTGTAAGAGAGCACATTTCTCTTGTGAGGCAAGGCTTTTGCTTTCATTTGACAACTCAAATCCCAAGAATAGCCCATTGAGAAAAGCAATTTTAGTTTCTTTGAAAATTGAATTTGTAGCTTTGTTCAGCAAATCCCAAAACTATGCAATCTACTCTGGCTAAGTGTGTGTTTAAGTCATCGTCTGGGAGATCATTGTCATCAACATAGGACAATGCTTCTGGTTCAATGTCATGTAGAATTGACGTTACTCGGGGCTGCTGTTATACCCTTGAGGAAGTTGGCAGGATTTTCTCTGGGCTCCTACAACAGAAAACGCCGTTAAGTCTCTGCTTTCATGCTCTATTTTATGGCAGAAGAAGCCACTGGAAATGTCCAAAGTGGTTTTGTATTTTTTGCAAACTATATTGCTCATTAGAACTGCACTGTGTAAATTTTGAATTGCAAAAGTGTGTGTATCACTGTTTAAATGTCTCTAGTCTAAGACTAGGTGGGAGTATTTTTCTGGTTTAGCTACTGGAAACAATGGATTGGTCATTGCTGAATTAAATGCTCTATTACGCCTTGATACTCTAACTGTAATAGAATTTCCCTAACTTGGCTTTTTGCTTCATTTTTAATAGGGAATTGTGGTTGCACTTGAGGGCTGGACCATAATGGTATGACATGATAAGGCGAGTCTTTTTCCCAGCCTACATGATTGTGGTATAATACCGGGGCTTGGGCGAGAGCCTATTCTGTGGCATACGCTTATTTGACACCTTCAGAACCTGTACGGAACGTTGGTGTACTGCCAGTGCTGCTGCCTTCCATTTAATATTACTTAAAATAATTGAGGAAACTGTGTCAAAGTTGGCAATTAATTTCCCCCCCAAATACAGGGTAGGGGCAGCCCTGTATTCATTTTGAATCTGTTTTAGCACTTCAGCAATATATGCTGTACCATACATTATGGTATATATGGCAGCTGTGACTGTAACCTAAGAAGCACAATTCTCTACTCATGGAACCATACCACGTGGTAGGCACATTCTCAGAATTCTATATTTGTTTTGGGGTTCCATATGGGGAGATACTGCTTCAAGCGGGTTTCTTTTTTATGCATACCAGAACGGGATTCCCTCCTGTCTGGCGAGAACCTTACCCATAATTGCATTAATAGTGACTGGACTAATTGCAGGCACAGCTAACTTTGGCTGTACAGCTTGAACAGCCCTCGCTGGGGGTAGTTGTTATTGTACACATGACAAACTACGTTAAACGTCTGTATATCCTAATTAGACCTGTGTATAAAGCACAAAGGTCTGCAACATTTAATGATGCTAAGCTTGGGTATGGTGTACAGCTGGCTAGGACTAGCCAGGTTGTCCCATCACTGCTGACGGGACCCAGTCTTACATTGTTTAGTGGATGTGGGAGGGCGCCTTGGAACCAATTTTGATGTTCCTGATATGTTAATGGAATTTCTAAATCTTCATAAGCTCTATATTGACCTGGTAATGCAGCTGGAGTGTAGGTGTGAAATGTTTGTGAAGGGCCATCGACTGCAAGAAAATGTACCCAAGAGTAGAATACATCTGTTGATATGTTTTGTGGGCCTCAACCACGAAGGTAACATCTCCCCCTCCCACAGGGAGTCCTTGTTGTAGAAAGAGTGCTGTAACTGCATGTATGCAGTCAAGAGGAATGATAGCTGCTAGTGCTGTAATTAATGAATGGAATTCAAAGAAAGGAAAATAATATAGTGGGGTAACCCTTTTTAAAGGCTCAAGCTTGAACAACCTAAGGACTTAAATAGGGGTTTCCTATTAAGCTGAGAAGGATAAAATCCCTAACACCATGGACTTCTCCGTACGAGGTGAAAAGGAGACCTTGGGCACATTCAAGAACTACTCAGGAGATCCATTAAATAAGTGCCTGACCTAGAACATTGGTGGTGCCATGTTATATGGTTCCTATGAATTAAGAAGGACTGTATATCTGGACAACATAAGCTCCAGAATATAGGACCTCAGTTCACACATTCCACCAGAAAATGTTGGCCTGGTTCCTAGCTAGCACACAGTGCCCCATATGGACCCCTAACCAGGTTACCAGATGGTATCAGCAACCTCGTACATGACCACTCGTTAATCCCCAAGGAAATAGTGGAACGAGAGCTACCATTTAGTTGTTTACTTTTGCATGCCCAAGGTAAACACAAGAAGCAAACGAATTGGCTTTTCAAACATTTATTGAAACAATTGCATTCTTGTATAGAAAGAATGTGCTGCAATTATTAGGCAGAAGAAACCAAGCATTGTAACCAGCATTACAAGAATGGTGCAAAAGATAAACAGTTCAATCATCATAACATTACTGTATGGTTATACTCCTACCTAACACTGTCTATACTCTCGAGAGCATAGTGGGAGTACCCTCTGCCAGATCCGTTGGGATAGCCTAACACTCCATACCTGAGGGTGAGGATAGAGGTCAGAGTCAGCAGGACTGCATCTAATCCACAGTGCTTCTCATTCCAGGACAATCCCAGCAGAAGTGCTGCTCTGCCAAATGTAGTACAGAGGCTGTTTATATAATAAAAGCACTGTTGCAATTATATTAGAGCTGTCTCCAAACAGATAACGAAAATGCAAGGGCATTGCGTTCTATGTGCCTAGCCTTGTACAGAGTGTACAAATAACATGATAATAATGCTTACTAAGAAATAAGATGCATGTAGAATAACTTCTCAGTATAATATCTTGTAAGTGTAAATCATGTAAAAAAATCACCATTAGAAAACGATATCAAGCTAAAACGTTCAACGAAAATGGAGACTGAGCACGGGCCCTGTTGTACATTACATCAATACCACTCCACTAAGGACTTAAATATCAGGTGTAAGCCAATTTTACCATGCTGTTCTGAGTGAGCACAAACACTTTAGCACTAGTTAGCAGTCCTAAGGCCAACAAAAATGAATTCAGCAAAACAGGAGGGGAGAAGGTAAAACATTTGAGGAAAGACCACCCTAAGGCATACAGATTTAACAGTTACCATCCACTCTCAGCATCATCTGTAATCGATTTGCCCCCATTCCTTTATCCAAAGCATGGTTGGTGAGTGAGTACGGCACAACAGCAGCAAGCACGCAGTAGATGCCGTCTTTGTGAGGTGATTTATTCCTCAAAGTGACTTTGTAGATGATGAACTCCATCACAGTCAATAGTAGGGGTCGGGGGAACTCATGGAATTTCACTCCATCGAATTCCGTGGAGTTGCATAAAAACTCAGCGAGATTCCGAGGAATCCCACAAGCAGGCGGAATCAGCAAGTCGTGCTGATTTTTAACACATTGAGCTTGTTGCGCACTGCTAAATCAGCACGAGCGGCACCTCGCAGCGCGCCACAGGTTGTTGCTTCTTTGCTGCCACTCGAGCTGATTTTCTACTCGAGCGGCAGCTTTCTCACTGTGAGCAGCAGCTTTCTTACTGCAAACGGTCGCAACTGCCCGCGTTGAGAAAAAACTCCACCACACGCGGTTGCAGTCAGAACTCCGTGTTACAAGCGTAACGTAGAGTGAGCACAAATCCTCAAACTCCGCCGGTGGACCGGAATTTATCACCCACCCGTAGTCAATAGCAGCATGTCTCACCTAATCAACAAAATTAGCAACAATTTGCTATAATTTGAGCCCCTCCACTTATGACGTTCTGAAGGAGAGAAATCTCTGATTCTATCTGTTTTTATGCATTTACAGACATTTGTGAATTTTTGATCGGTGTGCTGTACATCTGACACCAAAACACTACACAAAGCACCAATAGGTAGGAATTGTCTACTCGACCCCCATATGCAGCTCCTCTACAATCTAACAAAGGTCCTTCATGTATTCTGTCTGTTTCCACTCAATAGAGACAAACAAGAATATAGGGTTTGTCTTACAATAGAGCCATCCAACAGATGGTATACTCAATACTGCAGTATGGGGTGTTCACTGCCACCATAAATTATGTTTCCTCACAATATGCATAATTTAGGCTTCACATATAGATACCACCAGGTCCTAGTGCTGAAGAGACACCTAAATACAATGAGTGTTGAAACACATCAACAAAAATACAAGGAGGAACTGCATATTCCTAAATAAGAAAGAACAGTTGGCTTCAACCTGACAACTCAGCCTACTATAAAGTAATATGTAGGAATCACGCAAAAACTGTATCAATTGGTCCATTTTGTCAACCCAAAATCAAAGGACTGGTGTTTTTTGACTACCTATCATAATTTTATTTTATGTTTTTTATATTCACTGTCACATTTGTACACAATCTGAGCACATTCCCTTTTGGCTGCTGTCACTAACTTTGAACCTGTTTCTTCATTTATTATGTCAAAAATCAGTGTTTGTTATATAATTGTTGTGATATAATTCTGTGTTTCAATCAAATGTACTCTGTCTCATGTACAGTGCCTCAGAAACGTACATAAGAAATTTGTGTGGTAGCAAGATTTTGAAACATTTTGAAAAACATCTTTTCTCAATTTACTTGAGTAGTACAACTAAATAAGATATCTATACCTTCTTCAAAGAAAGTCACCTTTCTATCGATAGGGTGTTCTAAATCAAGCTTTGAACATGCCACATAATGATGTCTACTTGATATACCATAAAGTTGAGATTTGGCTGGCCTACAACAAGAAAATCATGATTTTATTAATGGCAAGGAGGCATTTAATATACCCTACCTCTCTCCCTAGGTTTCTTGGTGGACAATCCGGGCTTTGGAGAAAGTAGTTGTTGCCTTTCTTCGGCTTGCCAGGTGGTATCATTTATCTATGCTCTTGTTTTTTTTTTACAATGTCATGCTATCCCTTGCAGGTTTTTTCGCCTTGCTTTTCCTTACTTCTGGGCCCTGCCCGTTCCTCCCCGCCGCTGCTGCCCCTGCGGCCCCTCCCCCCTGCCGGTTCCCGCTCCCGCCTCCCAGCTGCACGTCCCTCTCCCTCCCCTATTTAATGGCGGCCGCTGCGGGGGAGCGCGAGCAAGACCTCTGACCTCTGGTCTTGAGACTTGCTCTCTCCCCAGCAGCTCCGTCAGCTCTGTCACCGCCGCTGACCTCCTGATCTTCCAGGAGGAGGTGTTCAAGGCTGCCCAGGCCTCGCTGTTCCTGATCTGTGTTGTGCTGGTGCCCCCCTGTTCTGTGCCCGTCTTCAGGTATTGTGCCCGCTCTGTAGTCTGCCCGTTTTTTAAAATTATTGTTGCCTGTTCCTCGCTGTGCTTGCTCTTCATTCTGTGCCTGTTTCTCATTCTGTGCCCTTTTCCCCAGCTACTGTCCTGCCCGTCCTAGCTATTGTTGTCTGTTTTGATCTACTGTGTACTTGTACTGTGTACTTTTGATTTACTACCCACGATCTGTTTTATTTGCTTTTCTTGAGTGTTATTCATTGTTGCCTGCGTGTGCCCTGACCGTTCCTCCCCACCGCTGCTGCCCAGGCGGCCCCTCCCCCCTGCCGGTTCCCGCCTCCCAGCTCCACGTCCCTCCCCTATTTAATGGCGGCTGCTGCATGGTTGCGCTGCTGGTGCGCCGAAGGTGTGCCAAAGGCAAGCCCGTCTGCGACCCGACCGCGACCAGTGCCAGGGACCCTGGGTCTCGAACCACCCACGACACAGCCACCCTCCTCGCACTCAACCCCGGAAGAAACAACAAGTGCCAGCAGGCCACGCCGAACACGACCCATGGCCAGTTCTCCTGCCACAACTTCCACCACTCCTTCACAACCGCCCTGACCGCCAACACCGCCGACGCCCTAAGATGCATCCTCCTCAACGTGCGCTCCATACACTGACACGCCGTGGAAATCTGGAACCTCCTGGACGCACTCTCACCTGACGTCGCCTTCTTCACGGAAACCTGGACCAACGCATCCTCAGCCCCTGACATCGCCACCGTCATCCCAGACGGGTACAAGATCCAGAGGAAAGACCGCCTCAACCACCCGGGAGGAGGCATCGCCATCATGCGCAAAAACTCCCTCTGCCTCACCACCTCCAGCGACAACTTCTCCGCAGCAGAACACCTGCACATCCAGGTTCAGACCAGCCCCAACTCCACACTCCACGGCACCCTCGCCTACAGACCCCCAGGCCACTGGGGACTCTTCGCCGACACCATCACTGACCTCATCGCACCCCTCGCCATCGGTACCACGGACTACGTAATCATTGGAGACCTGAACTTCCACCTCGACAACCCCAGCGACCCCAACTCCATCACCCTCCGTGATAACCTTGCCAACATCGGACTGAAACAACTTGTCGCCACACCGACCCCCAAGACAGGACACACTCTTGACCCCATCTTTGCTGGAAGTAGCAGCGTTCATTTCAGCCACACCACGCAGCCCCCTTGGACTGACCACCACTGCGTACACTTCCTCGTCAAAAAACCTAAGCCACCCAAACCCGCTCCACGCCCTCCGCGAAGGAACTGGAGCAGAGTCACCGAGGAACAACTCAACTCCACCCTTAACAGCAACAACACAGCTACAACCGACGCTAACCTCGCAGCCATGGAATTCCACACCTGGATCACCAACTGCGCAGACAAGCTCGCCCCACTATGCAACCCTGACAAGCAACGCCCCAGGAAAGCCGCTTGGTTCACCACGGATCTCCAAGAAGTCAGACGCACCTGCAGACGCCTGGAAAAGAACTGAAGAAACAGCAAGACACCTGAAAACTACACCACCTACAAGGACGCTATGACGGAATACCACCACCGCATCAGAACCACCAAAAGGACCTTCAACCACAACAGAATCCTCGCCAACTCTAGCAACTCCAAGGAGCTCTTCAGCGTCATCCAGGAATTCAACAAACCCCACAGCGAAGCCACAGATATCAACCCCTCCCAGGATCTCTGCGACAAAATCAGACCCTACTTCCACCTGAAGATAAAAAACCTCTACGACAATTTCAATGACCCCACGCCTGACCTCACAGTCAGCCCACCCCCCCCAGCCCACCATCTCCGCCTGGACACCGATCACAACCGAAGAGACCGTCACGACCATGAAAGGCATCCACCGCGGGGCCCCCACGGACCCCTGCCCACCTCACATATACCACAAAGCCGCCATCGCACCCGTACTACAACTCACCATCAACGCCACCTTCAAGACCGGCTCCTTCCCCGATGCCTGGAAACGCGCAGAAGTCAGGCCACTGCTCAAGAAGCCCTCAGCAGACCCGACGGACCTCAAGAACTACCGACAAATCTCGCTCCTCCCTTTTGCGGCAAAAGTCACCGAAAAGACCGTCAACGCAGAACTGACAAGATTTATAGAAGACAACGCCATCCTCGACCCCTCACAATCCGGCTTCCGAATCAACCACAGCACCAAGACCACCCTACTCGCAGCCACCGACGACATCTGCACCATCCTCGACCAAGGCCACACCGCAGCCCTGATTCTACTCAACCTGTCAGCGGCATTCGACACCGTCTCCCACCGCACACTCGCAGCCAGACTACACGACGCCGGCATACACGGCACCACCCCCGACTGGATCCGATCGTTCCTAGCCAGCAGAAGCCAAAGGATCAGACTGCCTCCCTTCCTCTCCAAACCCACGGAAATCAACTGCGGAGTCCCACAGGGTTCTTCACTCAGCCCCAGCCTTTTCAACATTTACATGGCTCCCCTCGCAGCCATCGCCCGACAACACGGACTCAGCATAGTCTCCTACACCGACGACACCCAGCTCATCCTCTCCCTCACCAAGGACCCCACCAGCCTCAACTTCCAGTAAGGAATGCAGGACGTCACAGCCTGGATGAGCAACAGCTGCCTGAAACTCAACTCAGAAAAGACAGAAGTCCTTGTCCTTGGAACCACCCCATCGGCATGGAACGACACCTGGTGGCCCACCACCCTCGGCACCCCCCTGACCCCTACAGACCACGTCCGGCACCTCAGCATCATTCTCGACTCCTCCCTCTCCATGAACAGACAAGTCAGCGCCATCACCTCCAGCTGTTTCAACACCCTCTGCATCCTCCACAAGACCTTCAAATGGATCCCTCCGTAGGCAAGGAAGACAGCCACCCACGCACTCATCACCAGCAGACTGGATTACGGAAATGCCCTCTATGCCGGCATCAACAAGTCACTACTCCACAAGCTCCAGACGACACAGAGCACCGCCGCAAGACTCGTCCTCGGTATCCCCCGACACAAACACATCAGCCAACACCTGCGCAAGTTCCACTGGCTCCCCGTCGAGAAAAGAGTCACTTTCAAGATACTCATCCACGCCTACAAATGCCTACACAACACCGAACCCCAATACCTCAACGACAGAGTCACCCTCCACGTACCCAAAAGAAACCTCCATTCTGCCAACCTCCACCTCGCCCAAACCCTGCACATCTGCAGAACCAGAACAGGAGGAATATCCTTCTCCCACATCGCAGCCAAGACCTGGAACAAGCTCCCGGCCGACAACAGATGCTCCCCCTCCCTGAACACCTTCAGGAAGGCTCTGAAGACCTGGCTTTTCGACTGATACGGAACTGCTGACCCCCCCCCCCAGTGCCTTCAGACCCTCACAGGTGAGTAGTGCACTTATAATCCCCCTGATTGATTGATTAATTGATGCCTATCAGTGATGCACCTTGCGTTGATCAGCGAGCAGGTAGGGCCCGGTCTCCTCTCCGTTCTCAAGGCATTTTTTGGCTGAAATTTTTCAATGTCCCAAATTTTGGATTTGGGCTGTCTAGGTACCTTTAGCACCACATCCAAGGGTCAAGGATTGGTCCTCGATGGGTACCACTTGGAGGGTCATTACTCACTCAGGCTAGTTCCAGGTACGGGTTCAAGATGCTCTGTCCCTGAGGTTCTGATCAGGAGGCCAGCAAACTAGCCCCTAGGGTCACTCTAGTAGTCCTGGGTTCAAGCAGAAAAGCAGGTCTCAAGCAGCAGGGCGGTCCTCTTAGGGCACAAGGCAGGCTTCAGGCAGCAAGGCAGTCCTCTTGGTGCAGCAAGGCAGTTACCAGCAGGCCAGAGGCAGCAGGGCAGTCCGCTGAAAGTCCTCTACAGGTTCAGAAGTGTACTGAAGAGTGGGTCTGAGAGTCCTATTTCTATACCTGGTGCTAGCTTTGAAGTGGAAGAAAACTTCTTGAGTTTCCCCCTCCCCCAAATGATTCTGGAATTTCCTGCCCCCATGCCCAGGCTCCACTGGGTCTGGGGTCACAAAAGTCTGGTGTTACGTTCTTTGTGTGTGTGCTGAGGCTGCTGTTTTGAAGTGTAAGTGATGCTGGGCCCATCCTGCTAACACCCATGCCTCCTATTGCTTGGCTGTCTGGGAGGAACACACAAAGGCCAACTGCCAACTACAACTAGTCGTGTGACCCAGGAAACAGGCTGCAGGCACCAAATGGTTAGGACAAGAAAATGCTAACTTTCCAAGAGTTGCAGTTTCTTCAACATTTACATGGCTCCCCTCGCAGCCATCGCCCGACAACACGGCCTCAGCATAGTCTCCTACACCGACGACACCCAGCTCATCCTCTCCCTCACCAAGGACCCCACCAGCACCAGACTCAACTTCCAGTAAGGAATGCAGGACGTCACAGCCTGGATGAGCAACAGCTGCCTGAAACTCAACTCAGAAAAGACAGAAGTCCTTGTCCTCGGAACCACCCCATCGGCATGGAACGACACCTGGTGGCCCACCACCCTCGGCACCCCCCTGACCCCTACAGACCACGCCCGGCACCTCAGCATCATTCTCGACTCCTCCCTCTCCATGAACAGACAAGTCAACGCCATCACCTCCAGCTGTTTCAACACCCTCTGCATCCTCCACAAGACCTTCAAATGGATCCCTCCCGAGGCAAGGAAGACAGTCACCCACGCACTCATCACCAGCAGACTGGATTACGGAAATGCCCTCTATGCCGGCATCAACAAGTCACTACTCCACAAGCTCCAGACGACACAGAGCACTGCCGCCAGACTCGTCCTCGGTATCCCCCGACACAAACACATCAGCGAACACCTGTGCAAGCTCCACTGGCTCCCCGTCGAGAAAAGAGTCAGTTTCAAGATACTCATCCACGCCTACAAATGCCTACACAACACCGAACCCCAATACCTCAACGACAGAGTCACCCTCCACGTACCCAAAAGAAACCTCCGTTCTGCCAACCTCCACCTCGCCCAAACCCCGCACATCTGCAGAACCAGAACAGGAGGAATATCCATCTCCCACATCGTGGCCAAGACCTGGAACGAGCTCCCGGCCGACATCAGATGCTCCCCCTCCCTGAACACCTTCAGGAAGGCTCTGAAGACCTGGCTTTTCGACTGATACGGAACTGCTGACCCCCCCACCCCCCCAGTGCCTTGAGACCCTCACAGGTGAGTAGTGCGCTTATAATCCCCCTGATTGATTGATTAATTGATGCCTATCAGTGATGCACCTTGCGTTGATCAGCGAGCAGGTAGGGCCCGGTCTCCTCTCCGTTCTCAAGGTATTTTTTGGCTGAAATTTTTCAATGTCCCAAATTTTGGATTTGGGCTGTCTAGGTACCTTTAGCACCACATCCAAGGGTCAAGGATTGGTCCTCGATGGGTACCAATTGGAGGGTCATTAATCACTCAGGCTAGTTCCAGGTACGGGTTCAAGATGCTCTGTCCCCGAGGTTCTGATCAGGAGGCCAGCAAACTAGCCCCTAGGGTCACTCTAGTAGTCCTGGGTTCAAGCAGAAAAGCAGGTCTCAAGCAGCAGGGCGGTCCTCTTAGGGCACAAGGCAGGCTTCAGGCAGCAAGGCAGTCCTCTTGGTGCAGCAAGGCAGTTACCAGCAGGCCAGAGGCAGCAGGGCAGTCCTCTGAAAGTCCTCTACAGGTTCAGAAGTGTACTGAAGAGTGGGTCTGAGAGTCCTATTTCTATACCTGGTGCTAGCTTTGAAGTGGAAGAAAACTTCTTGAGTTTCCCCCTCCCACAAATGATTCTGGAATTTCCTGCCCCCATGCCCAGGCTCCACTGGGTCTGGGGTCACAAAAGTCTGGTGTTACGTTCTTTGTGTGTGTGCTGAGGCTGCTGTTTTGAAGTGTAAGTGGTGCTGTGTCCATCCTGCTAACACCCATGCCTCCTATTGTTTGACTGTCTGGGAGGAACACAAAAAGGCCAACTGCCAACTACAACTAGTCGTGTGACCCAGGAAACAGGCTGCAGGCACCAAATGGTTAGGACAAGAAAATGCTAACTTTCCAAGAGTTGCAGTTTCAGAATTGAGATTAAAATCTGATTTACGAATAAAGAGGATTTTAAATTAAAAATCGTTAAACACTAAACTTGACATTTCTACCTGCTTTCAAACAAACGTTAGCACTTATTAAATGTAATATGGTAACCTAATGTTATCCATTGGGAGAAGTAGGCTTCACAGTAGTGAAAAAACAAATTTGTGAGTTTTTCACTACCAGGACTGTTTAGGGCCTACCCTAGGGGTAACTTATAAGTATTAAAAATTTATATTGAGGCCTGACAAAAGGGATATTTTGCCAATTTGAATTTGCAGTTTAAAACTGCACACAGGCTGCAATGGTAGGCTTGAGACATGTTTTAAGGGGCTACTCTGAGTGGGTGGCACAATTGGTGCCGCAGGCCCACTAGTAACATTTAATTTACTGCCTCTAGGTATATAGTATACTGTTACATGGTTCTTATGAATTAAGTAGTTCTCAGTATCTGGACAACATAAGCTTCAGAATATAGGAACTCAGTTCACACATACCATCAGAAAATGTTGGTCTGGTTCCTAGCTAGCTCACAGTGCCTCATCTGGACCACTAACCTTACCAGGGTACCAGACGGTATCAGCAACCTCAAACATGACGACTCTTTATTACCCAAGGAAATCACGGAAACAGATCTACCATTTCATTGATTACTTTTGCATGTCCAAGGGAAATACAAGAAATATACAAATTGGCTTTTTAAACATTTAATGAAACAATTGTATTCTGGTATAGAAAGAATGTGCTGCAATTATTAGGCAGAAGACACAAAGTATTGTAAACAGCTTTATAAGAATGGTGAAAAAGATAAACAGTTCAATCATAACATTACTATATGATTTTACTCCTACCTAACAGTGCCTATACTATTGAGAGCATAGTGCGAGTACCCTCTGCCAGGTCCACTGGGATAGCTTAACCCCCATACCTGAGTGTGATGTATCAGGAAGGCGGGTTGTGTAGAACAGGCAATCGTCCTTTGCAGGATAGAGGTCAGAGTCAGCAGGACTACATCTCAGCCACAAGGCGTCTCGTTCCAGGACAATTCCAGCAGAAATGCTCCTCTGCCAAATGTAGCACAGACCGTTTATATAGTAAAAGCACTGTACTAATCACACTGTCTAAAAGGTGCAGAGCTGATGCAATGGTTTGTCTGGAACCTTAGAGCTGTCTCCAAACCGGACAATGTAAATGCAATGGCATCGAGTTCCATGTGCCTAGCCTTGTACAGAGTGTACATATAACATGATAATAATGCTTACTAAGAAATTAGCCGCATGTAGAATAACTTCTCAGTATAATATCATGTAAGTGTAAACAATCACAATTAGAAAATGAAGTCAAGCTAAAACATGAAACTAAAATGGAGACTGAGCACAGGCCCTGTTGTACATTACAACACCCTCTCCTTGGCCGGAGGGAGACTCATCTAAACACATAAAAGCTTGCCTAAAACGTTAATAAAATATTGATAAAATATTCTTTAATAACAAAAGCATATGAAAGCCATAACAAAATGCCAATTAAAAGCACCCAACTTAATAAAAATGAATTTATAATAAAAATGAATCTATAATAAAAATGAGGGGCCGAATTAAAATTCTATGAGGCTCCCAAAATGTCTTCCATGTTCAGAGAGTCAGTAGAGTCCAGGAAGGAACCCGCATATGTAGACAATATATCCACAGTGACCTGAAGAGCGAATTCCAAGCAATAAACATGGTCATATTCAGCCCAATCAGAAGATGCTGATGGTGTGACAGCTGGTAGTGTAACCACAGCAGGAGAGCCAAATCCCATGAATTCATGAGCCAAAGGATCCATGCTGGCTGGAGATAATAGCTCATAGTAAGCATCCTGCAGCAATGGCTGTCTCATGGGACAGCACTGAAGAAGAGCCCTCAATGAATGAATTTACAGATCTATATCCATAGATTGTACCAGCTGCATTGCAAGACAAAGGTACACGTTTGAAAGGTCACCACAGACAGTAGAACGCAGGCTGCACTCAGTGTAACCACACAGGTCTAAAGGAGAAGGACCAGTTGTAATTCAATTCCTGGAGTAATGACACTCCAAAACACTGTATCATGTGTTCATGACACAGCAGGACGTGTGACAAGTCCATCACCATTTGGCCTCGAGTTGGAACATCCATTGTAGAGCAAGAAAATAGGACCAGAATAGCAATGAGCAGGAATAACACTTGTAGTATGCCTCCAATTACGCTTGAAACCAAAGAGTTAAAAAAGGACGGAATCACTCCAAAGACTGTCTGGACTGTGCTAACAAAGCCAGACCCAATCGCTTTAAAAAAGTGTACCACTCCTGCGGTATTTGAAGCATAAAATATTCGGTGTACAAGGTCACCAAACTGCTGCAGCAAGTTTGTGCGCAGTAGCAATTGTACTTCAGAGGAAGACCTTGCAACTTGAAGATCAAGAGTTTCTTGAGCAGATGTTAATGGAATGTCCTTTTGAAACAATAAGGCTTTAAGTCGACTTAACTTATCAAAGTTAATGTTAAAATTAGGAATCGAAGGCCACAAGTTAACTTCCCTAATATTGTGTTTAGGTGTAAATAACACATTATTACAAGTCACAACCCTGGAAACTGTTACCCCATATGGCACCCCAAACTAGTGAATGACCAAACACATTTGTTTCTGCTAATGAACACTTCAGTTTTCCCATTTACACATTTATAATCGAAGGGCAAAGCCCAAGTTTCATGAACAAAACTCTCCACTAAAGCTTCATATCCGCCTACTTGAAAGTGTTTCAGGAAAGATCTAAACTGAAATCTTGACATTGGTAGTGTAATATAACAAAGGATTAACCATACAGAAGATGGTGTCTCTGCTCCTGTAACAGGCAATTTCTCTAAACACTCTTAGTTTAGCATTGTTTATGTCACATCTTTCTTTGCCATGTGTGGGTATTAAATTGTAAGGCAATACGCAATTCATTGTGTCCAGATGTTTCCAAAGCACACGGTTTGATTTTAAAACCTGCAATGTCCAACTCAATTGCATAATCTATCTCAGCTGACTTTGCCCATGCTGGAGCAGTGAAATGGTATTCTGTGTGATATCGAATGCAAATGACACAATATTATTCAAAGAATAAATTTGAGTTGACAATGTATTCATGCCATTGTCTACAACAGGCAATGCTTTTTCCAAATGAATCTTGTCAATTTGTCTAAAGCGTTCAGCAGCTTCTATCTAAGACATTTTCCTAAGTTGATTGTAAGGGGCAAATATGAACTGTTTACACCATGGTGACCTAGGACCCAACAAGAAATCTTGTAAATCCATGTCATTGGAAAGGAGAGAATGATGTTCTTTAACTACAGATAAGTTGAAATACTGCATAGCTTTCCTACGCTATAGGTAGCGGGCATAGCTTTCCTATGCTATAGGTATTAACCACTCCTGAATGCTGTTACCACAGATTTCGGGGCCTGGTCTGCTAGCTTTAAAACCCATCAAGGAGTTTTTTAAAAGCTTGTTACAACCACTAACGTCAACCGGCCACACTAGCCAATTGTCTGAACCTGAAATTGAAGAATTATAAGTACCATTCTGCACCATACTATTGAACTGTTCTTCTGTAAAATTTGCAAGGTGTTGACATTTGTTGAAACGTGCAATAGAGGGAAAGCTAGGTGTGGTCATTTCCTTAATTTTAGTCAAACCTAGGCAGGTAGTTTGCTGCACCATTTTGTTCAGAAAAATCATTAGTCTAGGGATTAGACAAGCTTAAACAAAGAATCGCTGCCCTGAACGTGTCAATGTCATGTTCCCCAAATTCATTTCAAGACAATGTTTTCCATCCAGTAGTCATAGCCTTGTATGGCCAACTGTGAAATAAATGAGTGAATAGATTATTTTTGTCTGGGTCAGCATATTTTTCTTCTCTGGTGAAGGGGTAACCTTATAATACTAAGAAATTGGGTCTAAAAGGTTGTGACCAGAAAAATATGCAAACTTTTTCAAGAAAGTTTTTGAACTACCCACTGGTGGTGTCAGACAATGTTCCCATTGTGTGTAATTGAAAACTGTACGTGGAGTACTAGCTCTGTGTGAATAGTGATGGGCATATTGATCATAACAAAACATTTTACCATCATTAGCAGAATTTAAATACAAATCTTCAGTTCAGCATTCTAGAAGGTAATCTCCATTCAAAAACAAGAAAAAGACTGTAACAAATCCAATCCAAATGAATAGGAAAAGTAGTGAAATGGAAATCCAAATATAGGACCATGGAGGAATCACATACGTCTATGTCAGCCTAAGAAAAAATGTGCATGCACCATGCAGTGTAGTATGCAAAGCATCTCAAGAAAAATCATCAATTTCGGCAAAGTAGCCAGAGGCAGTCTGTGCAAAAACAAGAACCTCATGTGGTAATGGAGAACTGTAAGACACCTCCAAAAGTGGTTGGTAATAAACAAATTCCTTGTTAACAGCAGCAGTGGAAAACCGTAAATTCACATCTGATGTGAATCCTGTGTCAGCAGTAGTAACAGGAAGTAGTAAAACTTCAGCATCTGAAGTCCCCAATCGAGAAGAAACATCATTTGATTATTTAATGTTTGTATTGAGATTTCCTGTATGGTAGCGAGAGGAGACAGGCAACTACCAAGGAGCCCTCATGGCATACTGTGTAGGACTGGTCTCATGGTGTAGTTTGATCAAATCTATGGAAACAAACCATTTGTTTTCACAATCAACAAGCGGTGGCAAAATCACAGTGCTGGTACCTTGAATGCCAAGGACTGGCACTGGTGCACTATATGATGGGCGAAATTATTTTCTGTCCATAATCTTCACTCGAACTAGATCCTCAACTTTAGGAGTCCAGCTAGATGTTTCTGGTTGCTCCTTCATTTCGTCAGTGGCAGAACGTTTGGAAATTTCATTTGAGTGCTCATCCCGAAAGTCTTGTGGGACCTGGAAGACAGCGAAATTTTCGTTGATGTCAAAAGGTATATCTGCTGCCACTGTGCCAGGTTTGGTTGAGATTTGGAACGTACATCTGGACCCCAAAGAGGACTACATAAGGAGTCCGGCCACCCAAGGATCGTCTAGGCAGATTATTTAAATTGCTCTGTACTCCATACAAGTGATGGATCCAGCTATGACCTGAACCTAATACTTTAGCTGTTAATGACTGCTTTAAGTCACAGTTTTTCCTTCCACTATCAAATTGTCCTCAGGATGATAGGGGGAGGAATAATGCACAGCAACACCATGGGTTGCCATGGTATCCCAGTAAGCCTTAGAGGCAAATGCTGTTCCCTGGTACGAGTGGAATGCTACTACTGCATATGTCCCGATGAAGACTTGCAAGTACTTGATAACAGTTCAAGCGTCAACCGATCGCTGTGGCCATAGCCATAGAAATCTAGAACATGAATCTACAGCCAAAAGAATACATTTGAATTCACAATCTGAATGCAGAGGTCTGCAGTGATCCAAATAGATACATGTTAGTGGCTTGTTTGAAATGAGAATGGGTGTCTGGGATGGGCAACCTGCGGTGGAACTTTTAATTTGCTGACAAATGTTACAGTTAGGGACATATTGTTTAGTCTACTTGTACTGACCATGCCACCAAATGCACTTCTGTGGTAAGGAAACTGTAGCCACCACACCTGCATAGGCAGATACCAATTCTTCATGAGGAGCTATGATTTGGCAGCTTAATCAGTCAGTGAATTCCCTACAACATGTATTCCAGCATCCTGCTGACTCAATGTATAAATTACATGAACCTGTGGCAAGCAATCCTTAAGATGTGCCACTTTTCCCCAAAGCAATTTATGCTTGATAGTGTTTCCTTTAGAATCTATGAATCCATTCAAGCACCAATAATGTATGTTTTTAATAAAAGACTTGACACAGTAATACGAATCACACACTATGAGTGTCGGGAATTCAGGATCAGTATTTTTGTGCCAGAAATAAACCTTTTAGTTCAGCCAGCTGAGTGGTACAATTCCCTAAGGATTGTATAAATTATTTTTGTTGATGGAATTCTCCATTGTTCCTGACAACATACACTGTGCACAAGCAGATGAATATCATTGCTTAGTGCCGTTTGCGGGCTTAGCTGCACCATCAGTATATATTGTGTAATCATACTGACCTAGAGGCAAAACATCACTGGGCACAGGGTATTTTTGTTCAAATTGGAAAAATTCTTATGTTTGCAATGTAGGGTCAAAGACATAGTCAACATCAGTAGCTGTTAAGGAGGTGGCCCATTGTATCCATCTAAGATGTAAGGCTTTTACATTATGAACACTTGCCTTGATGACAGCCTCTAAGGCTGGAACGGGAGTAACCACAATGATGTGTTTCCCCTGAGCCAACGGTCTATTCTTTATAACAGCTGTCTGGACTGCAATCAGTATTTTTTCTGTCGATACAAAACACATTCCAGCATTAGAATATAAATGTGATTTATATGCAATTGCTACAGTATCACCCTTGTTAAAGGTGACATATGTATAGCCAGTGGATCCCGCAATCATGCAGATCGCCAAGTTAGCTGTGTTGGCATGACTGTATAAGTGTCTGGATGCAAGCATGTCAGTTTGCAGTGTTCTGAGAATCTGAGTGTATTCTGATGTCCAATGGGCACTGGAGAAATCAGGACAAATTAATTCATAGAATGGTTTAATCTGTTGTGCGTAGTCTGGAATGCATATTCTATCAAAGTTGAGAAAACCTAAAAGTGATTGTAGCTTTTTGATAGTGTTTTGGTGGTTGTAAGAGAGCACATTTCTCTTGTGAGGCAAGGCTTTTGCTTTCATTTGACAACTCAAATCCCAAGAATAGCCCACTGAGAAAAGCAATTTTAGTTTCTTTGAAAATTGAATTTGTAGCCTTGTTCAGCAAATCCCAAAACTATGCAATGTACTCTGGCTAAGTGTGTGTTTAAGTCATCGTCCGGGAGATCATTGTCATCAACGTAGGACAATGCTTCTGGTTCAATGTCATGTAGAATTGACGTTACTCAGGGCTGTTGTTATACCCTTGAGGAAGTTGGCAGGATTTTCTCTGGGCTCCTACAACAGAAAACGCTGTTAAGTCTCTGCTTTCATGCTCTATTTTATGGCAGAAGAAGCCACTGGAAATGTCCAAAGTGGTTTTGTATTTTTTGCAAACTATATTGCTCATTAGAACTGCACTGTGTAAATTTTGAATTGCAAAAGTGTGTGTATCACTGTTTAAATGTCTCTAGTCTAAGACTAGGTGGGAGTATTTTTCTGGTTTAGCTACTGGAAACAATGGATTGGTCATTGCTGAATTAAATGCTCTATTACGCCTTGATACTCTAACTGTAATAGAATTTCCCTAACTTGGCTTTTTGCTTCATTTTTAATAGGGAATTGTGGTTGCACTTGAGGGCTGGACCATAATGGTATGACATGATAAGGCGAGTCTTTTTCCCAGCCTACATGATTGTGGTATAATACCGGGGCTTGGGCGAGAGCCTATTCTGTGGCATACGCTTATTTGACACCTTCAGAACCTGTACGGAACGTTGGTGTACTGCCAGTGCTGCTGCCTTCCATTTAATATTACTTAAAATAATTGAGGAAACTGTGTCAAAGTTGGCAATTAATTTCCCCCCCCAAATACAGGGCAGGGGCAGCCCTGTATTCATTTTGAATCTGTTTTAGCACTTCAGCAATATATGCTGTACCATACATTATGGTATATATGGCAGCTGTGACTGTAACCTAAGAAGCACAATTCTGTACTCATGGAACCATACCACGTGGTAGGCACATTGTCAGAATTCTATATTTGTTTTGGGGTTCCATATGGGGAGATACTGCTTCAAGCGGGTTTGTTTTTTATGCATACCAGAACGGGATTCCCTCCTGTCTGGCGAGAACCTTACCCATAATTGCATTAATAGTGACTGGACTAATTGCAGGCACAGCTAACTTTGGCTGTACAGCTTGAACAGCCCTCGCTGGGGGTAGTTGTTATTGAACACATGACAAACTACGTTAAACGTCTATATATCCTAATTAGACCTGTGTATAAAGCACAAAGGTCTGCAACATTTAATGATGCTAAGCTTGGGTATGGTGTACAGCTGGCTAGGACTAGCCAGGTTGTCCCATCACTGCTGACGGGACCCAGTCTTACATTGTTTAGTGGATGTGGGAGGGCGCCTTGCAACCAATTTTGATGTTCCTGATATGTTAATGGAATTTCTAAATCTTCATAAGCTCTATATTGACCTGGTAATGCAGCTGGAGTGTAGGTGTGAAATGTTTGTGAAGGGCCATTGACTGCAAGAAAATGTACCCAAGAGTAGAATACATCTGTTTGATATGTTTTGTGGGCCTCAACCACAAAGGTAACATCTCCCCCTCCCACAGGGAGTCCTTGTTGTAGGAAGAGTGCTGTAACTGCATGTATGCAGTCAACAGGAATGATAGCTGCTAGTGCTGTAGTTAATGAATGGAATTCAAAGAAAGGAAAATAATATAGTGGGGTAACCCTTTTTAAAGGCTCAAGCTTGAACAACCTACGGACTTAAATAGCGGTTTCCTATTAAGCTGAGAAGGATAAAATCCCTAACACCATGGACTTCTCCGTATGAGGTGAAAAGGAGACCTTAGGCACATGCAAGAACTACTCAGGAGATCCATTAAATAAGTGCCTGACCTAGAACATTGGTGGTGCCATGTTATATGGTTCCTATGAATTAAGAAGGACTGTGTATCTGGACAACATAAGCTCCAGAATATAGGACCTCAGTTCACACATTCCATCAGAAAATGTTGGCCTGGTTCCTAGCTAGCACACAGCGCCCCATATGGACCCCTAACCAGGTTACCAGATGGTATCAGCAACCTCGTACATGACCACTCGTTAATCCCCAAGGAAATAGTGGAACGAGAGCTACCATTTAGTTGTTTACTTTCGCATGCCCAAGGTAAACACAAGAAGCATACGAATTGGCTTTTCAAACATTTATTGAAACAATTGCATTCTTGTATAGAAAGAATGTGCTGCAATTATTAGGCAGAAGAAACCAAGCATTGTAACCAGCATTACAAGAATGGCGCAAAAGATAAACAGTTCAATCATCATAACATTATGTAGTATCCTCAGGTCATGTCATTCTGTTCCTTCTACCTAGCTGCTCAGCCAGTGTGAGTGTTCCGCGTAGAATGTCAGTGTGAGTGGAATGCTTGGGTGCCTGTGTGTGTGTGAGACAGTTGGGAAGATGGGCTGAGCAGCTAGGAGGCTGCTCCTGGTGGGGCCTGTTACAGCTTACAGCATCTGCTTAATAAACTACATCAACTAGAAACCGGCTACGTCTTCTTTGTATGCTGTACACGTGGGGCCAGCCCACTACATTATTTATGGCGACGATCAACATGGATTTTGAAGCAACTCAACGCAAAAAGCAACAGGAGTTATGTTAAAACTGATGGAGCCAAGAAAAAAGGACTTAGAAACTAGTTATAAGCAAAAGGAAACGCAAGAAAAAGGAACCATGACACGCACGCGAAGTAGCCCCACCAGTGTCCAGCACAACGGACAGCCCAGTCAAGGCGTGCTGTGATTTGAACTTGTCATCTACAACATTTAAGGAAAAGAAAGTCTGCTTACATCTAGATGGTCATTTTATTGAAAAGATACGTCTAGAGTGCGAAAAGAAACATCTACAGTGCATCAGGCAGGAAGTGTCAACAGGACCGGACAGCACAGACCAGGCGTGCTGTAAAGTCATCTCTGCGTCTACACCACCTGTTTATCCACAGATGAAGAAAAAGTGTCTCAACCAGTGCCTACCTGCCATTTAAATGTCTACAGGGCATCTAGAACCAAGGTAATTGGTGACTGCCTGTGTTTTTGCCCTGTTGCGAAGTTTATTGTTATGTCTTACATAAGGATGTGCTCCAACGAGCAAGCGCTGGTGTGAGCTTTACATGTGGCTGCTTAATTTTGAAAAGTGGCGGAGTGACAGACGTTACATTTGGGATCATTTTAGATCGCATTGCCTGCTGAGGAGGAGACTGACACTGTGACCAAGATCGAGTTAAAAAAAAAATAAGAAATCGATGTTTTCTGGTTTGCTGTGAGGCATGATTGAGATGGCAGTTGAGCTTCGTTTTTAAATTTAAAATAGGCTCGCGCAACTTACCTGAGTCTTCCATGACGTCTGGAGTGTCTCTGGTGCGCGATGCTGCATATAGACGTTTTGCAGCAGGAGCGCGCCGTGAGCCACTCGGCATACGTCTCCTGTGCGTCCCGCCATTTTGGAGTTGGCGGATCCAGGGCTACTTCATCCTGTGTTATGGATGGATGAAGGTGTCGGGCAGCGGTCTGCCAACCATTGTTCAAGGAATAAAGTTTTGTCTCAAGGACGCATCGTCATCGGCAGCGTCATGAAGTCAATTTGACTCTTCAAAATGGGGTTGGCTGCTCCATCCTTCACCTGCTCCGTTTCAAGTAGGAGTCTTCTGCCCAACGATGTCATCTGCATTTTTAGGTAGCGTGAGGTAACAACAGTGGTCTTTCTTTGCTCAACGGCAAATATCTATGAGGGAATGGCGTCAGAGAAGATTTCTGAGAAGATGGGTTAGAGTACCCTTGTCAGTTTGGTACGCGGAGGAGAAACAATGAACTAACATGGAAAGGTACTTTTTGTTCGAGTATAAATCAACATGCAAGTTCGCAAGCATCTCTCCTCTTGTGTTCTGCAGTTTATTTGGTGCTCACTGTAGGAGCGTACATTTCTTTTTCTGGCGCAGGTACAGCTTGTCTATCTTCGCGGTGACAGGCACACCTTTGACATTTTTACAAACAAATTTAGAGGAGCATGTTTTTAAAAGTTATTACGCTAATTTGTCTTCTTTTACAGGGAAAAGAGACTTGAACCTTGAGTGACTTCTGATTGCTATATGCCTACAGAGTTGTTTGAAATTACACATGTACGTGTTATGTTGGCATTAGATCTCTTCTTCAGACATGGTTATTCCTGCCCAAGAGGTTTTTAGTCCCATTTTCCCAGGTTCCAGATAGATTATCCCTGTCTAGGGATGGGAGTGGGTTTTTAGTCCCATGTTCCCAGGTTCCAGATAGATTATCCCTGCCTTGGGATGGGATTGGGTTCTCAGCCCCATGTTCCCTCGTTTCAGATATTTTATCCCTGCTTTGGGATGGGAGTGGGTTTTAGTCCCATGTTCCCAGGTTCCAGATAGATTATCCCTGTCTAGGGATGGGAGTGGGTTTTTTAGTCCCATGTTCCCAGGTTCCAGATAGATTATCCCTGTCTAGGGATGGGAGTGGGTTTCAGTCCCATGACCCCATGTTCACAGTTACTTGCATTTGGGAGGGGTTTCAGTCCCACTTCCTGGTTATTAGTCTCCACATCTTGGTGGTTAACCCGCTTGAGGAGGGGTTATGGGGTGTTTTCCCATTTAGGCAGTTATAGGGTGCTTTTGTCCCACCTATGCTAGTAGTAATGGGTGTCAGTCCCTTCACTTCCTGTGTGTGGGTTGTCCTCTTGTGATTCCACACTGTGCTGCATCTGTATCCTTATGCTGCACATGTCCTTGGGGGTTAGACCCATGTGATGTAACCTGTACATTTGGGTGTCAGTCCCAATCATTTTTTTTCACTGGGGTTTTAGTCCCACAGTGTCCCTCACATGAGGGGTGGCGTATGGTGTTTTCGCCACAGTCTCCTCACGTGAGGTGTACTTCCTTGGGTGTCGTTCCACCCATTGTATTCTAGTCTGGGTTAAGCTTACCCTTTTCTTCTGTCTTGTGCGTTATTCTCCCTTGGTGTATGTGAGTTCTTCTTGGTCTTCTTACATTTTTCTTTGTTCACTGTTAAAGGAGGAGGATGGTGTTAGAGTGTGTTTTTATTCTTTTCATCCTTCTTTCCTCCTTTTTGCTTGTCTGTTTTCCCTCTCGTGATGTCATTCTTTGCATCCCTGGGTTTACGGACTATTTACATCTCTTGTACATTTCTGTGTATAGTTGTTTTCAATTTAGCTTAGTTCATTTTATTGTTCAGTATAAAAGGGATAGGATATGTAGTATCCTCAGGTCATGTCATTCTGTTCCCTCTACCTAGCTGCTCAGCCAGTGTGAGTGTTCCGCGTAGAATGTCAGTGTGAGTGGAATGCTTGGGTGCCTGTGTGTGTGTGAGACAGTTGGGAAGATGGGCTGAGCAGCTAGGAGGCTGCTCCTGGTGGGGCCTGTTACAGCTTACATCATCTGCTTAATAAACTACATCAACTAGAAACCGGCTACGTCTTCTTTGTATGCTGTACACGTGGGGCCAGCCCACTACACATTACTGTATGGTTATACTCCTACCTAACACTGTCTATACTCTCGAGAGCATAGTGGGAGTACCCTCTGCCAGATCCGTTGGGTTAGCCTAACACTCCATACCTGAGTGTGAGGATAGAGGTCAGAGTCAGCAGGACTTCATCTCATCCACAGTGCTTCTCATTCCAGGACAATCCCAGCAGAAGTGCTGCTCTGCCAAATGTAGTACAGAGGCTGTTTATATAATAAAAGCACTGTTGCAATTATATTAGAGCTGTCTCCAAACAGATAACGAAAATGCAAGGGCATTGCGTTCTATGTGCCTAGCCTTGTACAGAGTGTACAAATAACATGATAATAATGCTTACTAAGAAATAAGATGCATGTAGAATAACTTCTCAGTATAATATCTTGTAAGTGTAAATCATGTAAAAAATCACCATTAGAAAACGATATCAAGCTAAAACGTTCAACGAAAATGGAGACTGAGCACGGGCCCTGTTGTACATTACATCAATACCACTCCACTAAGGACTTAAATATCAGGTGTAAGCCAATTTTACCATGCTGTTCTGAGTGAGCACAAACACTTTAGCACTAGTTAGCAGTCCTAAGGCCAACAAAAATGAATTCAGCAAAACAGGAGGGGAGAAGGCAAAACATTTGAGGAAAGACCACCCTAAGGCATACAGATTTAACAGTTACCATCCACTCTCAGCATCATCTGTAATCGATTTGCCCCCATTCCTTTATCCAAAGCATGGTTGGTGAGTGAGTACGGCACAACAGCAGCAAGCAGGCAGTAGATGCCGTCTTTGTGAGGTGATTTATTCATCAAAGTGACTTTGTAGATGATGAACTCCATCACAGTCAATAGTAGGGGTCGGGGGAACTCATGGAATTTCACTCCATCGAATTCCGTGGAGTTGCATAAAAACTCTGCGAGATTCCGAGGAATCCCACAAGCAGGCGGAATCAGCAAGTTGTGCTGATTTTTAACACATTGAGCTTGTTCCGCACTGCTAAATCAGCACGAGCGGCACCTCGCAGCGCGCCACAGGGTGTTGCTTCTTTGCTGCCACTCGAGTTGATTTTCTACTTGAGCGGCAGCTTTCTCACTGTGAGCAGCAGCTTTCTTACTGCAAACGGTCGCAACTGCCCGCGTTGAGAAAAAACTCCACCACACGCGGTTGCAGTCAGAACTCCGTGTTACAAGCGTAACGTAGAGTGAGCACAACTCCTCAAACTCCGCCGGCGGACCGGAATTTATCACCCACCCGTAGTCAATAGCAGCATGTCTCACCTAATCAACAAAATGAGCAACAATTTGCTATAATTTGAGCCCCTCCACTTATGACGTTCTGAAGGAGAGAAATCTCTGATTCTATCTGTTTTTATGCATTTACAAACATTAGTGAATTTTTGATCTGTGTGCTGTACATCTGACACCAAAACACTACACAAAGCACCAATAGGTAGGAATTGTCTACTCGACCCCCATATGCAGCTCCTCTACAATCTAACAAAGGTCCTTCATGTATTCTGTCTGTTTCCACTCAATAGAGACAAACAAGAATATAGGGTTTGTCTTACAATAGAGCCATCCAACGGATGGTATACTCAATACTGCAATATGGGGTGTTCACTGCGACCATAAATTATGTTTCCTCACAATATGCATAATTTAGGCTTCACATATAGATACCACCAGGTCCTAGTGCTGAAGAGACCCCTAAATACAATGAGTGTTGAAACGCATCAACAAAAATACAAGGAGGAACTGCATATTCCTAAATAAGAAAGAACAGTTGGCTTCAACCTGACAACTCAGCCTACTATAAAGTAATATGTAGGAATCACGCAAAAACTGTATCAATTGGTCCATTTTGTCAACCCAAAACCAAAGGACTGGTGTTTTTTAACTACCTATTATAATTTTATTTTATGTTTTTTATATTCACTGTCACATTTGTACACAATCTGAGCACATTCCCTTTTGGCTGCTGTCACTAACTTTGAACCTGTTTCTTCATTTATTGTGTAAAAAAATCAGTGTTTGTTATATAATTGTTGTGATATAATTCTGTGTTTCAATCAAATGTACTCTGTCTCATGTACAGTGCCTCAGAAACGTACATAAGA
Source organism: Calotriton arnoldi (assembly GCA_963921515.1). Lineage (NCBI taxonomy): Eukaryota > Metazoa > Chordata > Amphibia > Caudata > Salamandridae > Calotriton > Calotriton arnoldi. The sequence goes on along the minus strand of CAWUFW010006746.1, from coordinate 612,767 downwards.
AAATTGTGTGGGAGCAAGATTTTGAAACATTTTGAAAAACATTTTTTCTCAATTTACTTGAGTAGTACAACTAAATAAGATATCTATACCTTCTTCAAAGAAAGTCACCTTTCTATCGATAGGGTGTTCTAAATCAAGCTTTGAACATGCCACATAATGATATCTACTTGATTTACCATAAAGTTGAGATTTGGCTGGCCTACAACAAGAAAATCATGATTTTATTAACGGCAAGGAGGCATTTAATATACCCTACCTCTCTCCCTAGGTTTCTTGGTGGACAATTCGGGCTTTGGAGAAAGTAGTTGTTGCCTTTTTTCGGCTTGCCAGGTGGTATCATTTATCTATGCTCTTGTTTTTTTTTTTACAATGTCATGCTATGCCTTGCAGGTTTTTTCGCCTTGCACTAGCTTCCTTTCTTCTGTGCTAGGGATCTCGTACATTACCCCATTGACTACCTATGTCTCCTTTCTCTCTAGCTTCACTGCTTCTCTTGACCTTCGCCTCCCTGGTTTTGGGTGCCTCCAGGTTCCATATTGTATTCCACCTGCAGCGCCCTGTTTTTCTGGAGATGTATTCCAGATTCCCTTTTTTCCACCCCACTTCCTACATCCTAGTTTTTGGTTCTGTTACTCCCGTTTTTCCTTGGTGAAAGCTAAGAAAACAATTGTTGTTGTTCTTTCGAAACATGTACCATGTTCGCCTGAAACATTGTACCATCTTTCACATTTCCAAAGCTGACAATTACATTTTTCCCACTTTTTATTATGTAAAGACATCAAAGATATTGTGAAATATCAGTTTGTGCCAGGTTTATCATACAAATATGTTAGCTTGCCTATTACAGAAGTAGTTAAAACGGTACAAGTGGATTCTAACGCGGGGTGGGGGCAAGGAGGGATGGTGGCGGATAAATTAACGCTATCAGTAGTGGTCCCCAGATGGGGTGGGGGAGTTATCTGCTTGAATAAGGGCAACAGCACTTCAAAAGGCAGACTATTATTCTCTGATGAACCAAAAACACATCCTCTTCTCGTTCTAATTTGAGGTGCAATCCTGATGCTAATTGCCACAACTGTTTGAAAATGCACTATTCTAAGTTTCAGATGTTGAATGGGAGACAAAGAGATAAATGTGCATATTCCTCCGGTTCTGAGAAGCGCAAACTCGGATTTTAATGGAAAACAAAAATTGAGGGTGAAAAACAGGCTCTTTTTTTGAGACTGTCAATCGACCAATCTGACCAATTGCGACCAATCGATAAATTGTAGCAGCAAAACAGGATACAACGCTGGAGGGTATCATACCTTATTTCATATGGACGAAATAAATTATTTATCACGGTAGCACCAGGAAAGCAGCCATAACATAGAGCGAAAAATCTGTAGGTAGAAGTTTGAAGAATGAACAAAATATTTAGAACTCATAAAAAACTGGTGACCCATATGCGAGGAAGCAATAGAGAAAGAGACAAAATCAACATGCGAATAATGAAGAGCAAAACAGGCCCTGAGAAAGCGACAAGGAAAAATATAAAAGGCCTCGAAACACGTGTTCACCTGAGTTAGTGAGTCGTTCTATATGTAAATAAAGGAATATCGAAGGTTCGGATCGGAATAAAGAACTTAGGGGGATACGTACAATGAAGTTGCGGAGCGTGTCGTTAGCCTCCTGGGCTTAACGACACGCTCCGCCACTTCGGAAACGCAAGGCTGCACCATATTTACAAGAATGTGGTGCAGCCTTGCGTTTCCCCCTGCGATGGCGCTAAGTTTAACAACTTAGCGCCAACGCAGGCACCCTTGCACCAGAGTGCAAGGGTGTCTGTGTGCAGGGGAGGATTGGTTGTGTGTAGGAAGGTGTCCCTTCCTGCACATAAACAATCCTAAAATGCCATTTTGTAACTTTCATGTGTGCTGCTTCATGCAGCACACATGAAAGTTACAAAATGGCACTTTTTAAAAAGGTGTGTTTATGTACAGGAAGGGACACCTTCCTACACATAAACAATCCATGGCAGCACACATGGAAAAAGCAAAAACGAGGAGAAATAATGCATTTCTCCTCGTTTCACCAACTTAAGACCAGGATTTTCCTGGTCTTAATTTTGGAGCTGCCTCCTATGTACGCCACCCTTGTACATAGGGGGCAGCGTCAAATACAATGGGTGTTGCGGTGGAACGCCCACCACAACACCCACTGCACGCCCCTTTCATGCTAAACATAGCGTGAAAGGGTGCCTTATGTACAAGGCAGCGTTAAGCCACGTTAAGTGGTTTAACGCTCCCTTGTACATAAGGCAAGGCCCCTATCGCCATGGGAACGTCACAAAAAGTAACGTTCCCGTGGCGATAGGGGAAGGTACATATGCCCCCTTAGGAGCAGATTTACAAGAAAGTGACTCAGTGCGGAACGCAAGCCATTTGGCTGCGCCGCACTGAGTCACTTTCAAAGCACAGGGATGCGACATATTTACAACAATATGTCGCATCTCTGTGCTTCCCCTGCGCTGGCGCACAAACTGCTGCTATGCGCCGGCGCAGGCACCCTTGCACCATAGTGCAAGGATGCCTGCGTCCTGGGGAGATTGTTTTTGTTCAGGAAGGGTTCCCTTCCTGCACAAAAACAATCTAAAATGCCGTTTTTCAACTTCTATGTGTGCTGCATTAGCACACGTAGAAGTTGAAAAACGTCCTTGTTTCAATGATTGTTAATGTGCAGGAAGGGAACCCTTCCTGTACATAAACAATCATTAGAGGTGATTTCCTCTTTCTATGTGTGCTGCAGAATGCAGCACGCATAGAAAGAGGAAAAGAAAACGAGGAGAAATTAATACATTTCTCCTCGTTGCGCCTCCTTACGCCTCCCCTGGGGAGGCGTAGCATTCACACGCATTTCCAGATTTACGATTCCTCGTAAATCTGGAAATGTGTCTGGTTCCATGGGTGTTCCGTGGGAACACCCACAGCAACACCTATGGAACACCCCTTTCACGCAAAGTGCTGCGTGCAAAGGGGCCATATTTACAAGGACAGGAAAAGTCACGCAGGGTGGCTTTTCCTGTCCTTGTAAATATGGAGCAGTAAAATGCACCACAGGTACGACACAAAAAGTGACGCACCGGTGGCGCAAGGGGCTTGTAAATCTGCCCCGTTGAACTTACATGGAAAGTATTTGCCTGATCGAAACTATTTTCATTTGCAAGATTGAATATTTTTCTAAATATCGCTCACATTGCTTGGAATCATAAGGATCTCAAAGAATTTGTCGGATTTTACTAAGTCTACCCGCACAATTTGCATCAGGTTTTACCTGGTGAAAATTGTTCGGCAAACTTGTGGGGTACAAAGTGAGCGCCTGAGGTGGAATCCGGATTCTTGCACAAATGAGAATTTGTGCTCAAATCTGGATTTGAATCCCTGAATGAGGGCCTCGGCATTCAGCATTTTGTAGCTGAGAAACTTATTTTATCTTAAACCCAGTCCTTATAAATGTAATTCAACACAAGTCGCTAGAGATCTTTGCTAGGACTGTTTTGCACCTTGTTTGTGTAGCTTCATAGAGCGAATTTCAGGCAATGGATCCCTTATGGTGTGATGTACAAGTAATCTGTTTTGGGATGGTTATCTTCCCTACCATTCTCCGAGTCCCCATTCCATGATCTGCCATGAAATTGGTATTTAAAACTAATAGTATGGTAAAAAAAAAAACATATCACTGAACTGCAGAAATTACACGTGGGGTTTGACTGCCAGACTCTGGCCTCTATTAGCTTTCTGCCCTTCGCAGAGCTGGCAATGGGTGTTTAAGGGGATTATTTGCCCCAGGTGCTGAGATAGAGTCCGTACAGCTAATCTACATTGCTTATCTTTAGTAGACAGTGGTCTGTCAAGACCTGTCCACGTGCCCTACATGTCTGTCCTCTGTGTTAATTGACTTGCTGATGCTTGTGCTGCTGGTGGGTGGCGGGGACTCTAACGTGCACTTATAAAACAGCCAATTACTGCGCCAAAGAGGGTATCAGAGGCTATGATCAAATAATTCAGCAGACGAGAGCGACCTCGCGACCTTAAACAGGTCAATTTCATTTGATTAGATATGGTATCTTCCAGGAGAAGAAAGTACGGATTGCACGATGTCCTGAGCTTGTGATTTGGGAAAGAGGTGCACCTTACACACCGCGCTTATTTAGAATCGAAACCTTGCCAATGTCAAGGAGCAGCATGGCAATGGTGACAGGAGTACAGGATTAAAATCCCATCCAGTCTAACTGAGCATCAGTCACAGAGCTGTCAAGATACGGATACATATGTTGTGCAGTACCACACATTGCAAGAGCAGAAGATGGATATCTCAGCAGATGCCAAACTGTAATCCTAGAACTGCTCTAAGAAGCAGAGGGGATATCATCAAGATTCAAAATATTGTCATAAAAATAGCTTTTTTTTCAAAGCTGCAAATGCAGGTAAACTACAGTGGCGTAGCGTGGGCGGAGCCATGGGGTTGTTGCCCCAGGCGCAAAATTCTTTGGGACATTCTTAGGGGTGCAAAGTTTTAGTAGGGGCGCAACATTTTAAAAGAAAAGTGTAAGGATACTTGCCTTGCCCCAGGCGCTGGCAACCCACACTACGCCGCTGGGTAAGCAGGATTGGTGTGCTGCATACCTGGCACTGAAGACATGGCATTGTGCCAGGTCAGGGTTTTATGGCTGGTCAGTCACCTAGCAAGAGTACCCTCAGCCCTAACACAAGTAAGGCAAACGAGTGCCCTCACTGTGCCCAGCGGCCTGGCAGTGAAAGATGGCCATATTAGGGGTGCACTGCCTCCTCTCACCACCAGTGCAACAGCTGTACCAGTGATAGCAACACCCCTTGTTATGTATGCAATCAGCTGACTGGATGTGGCAAACTCAATATTACTTCACGCTGCTGTTATGTGGGGTGATACTCAAAGTCAGATTTATCAACACTTGGAGCTGGTGCCAAGTTACAAAAAGTGACACAAATTGTGGATAAAGTATTTACTTTCCAGCCAAACCTTTCTGGGAAGTAGCTCTAACGGTAATGCAGATAACACTCTGCACTACTTTACATTACTTTAAGTCAAGAGTGCATTGCATGACTGGTACATGTGCATTACCACGCTACCACCCATGAATTTTAATACAAAAATATTTTAATTTCTCGCAGCGTTTCATACATTGCATGTATGCCGCATCATACAGCACACATACAATGTGGGAAAAGTTTTAGTGACCTCCTAATTAAAACTTGATAACCCTGTTAAACTATGAAATAAAAGTCAGATGCAGTGTCAGAGTAATTGTAATAAGCATTTTCTTCAAATGTTTTTTCAAAAGGGGTGTTAAAATGATAAACATTATAGGTTAGATGGACTCTATTGTCATGCTCACCCCAGTAATATTGGGGTCACACCCAGTAGATTCCTTCAGTTCACATAGGAAATGTGCTCTTTTCCGGGAAAAAGAGACTTGGCAGGTGTCTCTCACTCCTCCTGTAGTGAGTTATGCTCTTTTAGGGAGGGAATGTTATAGAATCGTTTACCTGCATGAGCATAATTATTATGAATAACATAGCAGATAATATGCAAATTAAGGTGATGGTTACAAACATCTCTAGCCTGTTGGTTCAACCTACAAGCCACGCAAAACTTGCCCACAGACCTTGAACAGTCTTTGGGTCAGCTGGAAGGATTGAAATTCAGACCTTAAAAAACGGGTCCATGTGTTTATCCCAGCAGCTGCACCAGTACCATATATACTTGTATTTTTACCTTGTTTCTCTGGAGCACGGAGGGGTCACTCTTGCTTGACTCCGGCTTTGCTACAAAAATGTGCAAACATTGACCCTTTGCAGAAGCATACGGACACTAAGGAAGCTAATGCTATTTATCCTTCTTCCTTCCAAGACAAATCTCTGCAAGGTCATCTGCCCCTGCAGCCGCGATTACAACGCGTGCAATGAGAAGTCAACAGTTTTCCTTTCCCATCTTGTTAGTTTGAACAGTGTCAGAAAAACATGCAGCCGCTAAACTGAAAACCTGGTGATCGAGCAGACATTTGTTAGCCGTAGCATTCAAACAGTTAATTCGTCTTTCTAGGATCTTTGCCTATACAGACTTTCACTAATGTTAAATGCGGTCATGCTCACATGCAATCAGGCCTGGTCACATGCACTATTATCATATGAATGCAGTAAGAAATTGGGTTATTAGTTGAGGGGGCTGAGTGCCCACCTCAAATAATAATCACAATTCTTGTCTGGGTGAACCACTAAAGTCGTTAAATAAACCTGAGTTCAATCCCTGGAAGCGGTGGCACAGAGCAGACAGGCATAACTTAGAGGCAATGTGCAAAGCATTCATGCAGTTTTAAAACAATAATACATTTGAAGAGCAGAACAATAAAAAACCTAAAATGAGTTGGAAAAATAAATTAAAATGCTATAAACAAAATGACAAAAAAAATAGGGGAACCCAAGATATTAATTTTTAAAGTTTAAGTAGAAATAGTGCAAAGAAGCACAAAGTGCCAATGAAGTTCAATGGTTATGGTAGAACAAGACTTAGGCTCAATTTGATATGATCGCAGTGGAGCATGGGATGGATATATAAACCAGGTTTGTCCTGGTCAAAGATTTTTTCCTTCTGACTATAGACCTTTAAGTCCCAATCCACTACAGGAGTGCACTTCTACAGCCCCACAGGACCTCTGGGGAGGCACTTAGAGACTCACCTGGTGTCAGTCAGAGTCCAATTCAGGTCCAGTTGCCACTGATCAGGTGGCCATTTGCAAGACAGGCCCCTTAGAGCTTGTTGTGACCTGTAGCTTTAGCAGGAGGCCAGTCTTATATAACCTTTAGAGTCCTCTTTTTCTCCTGGGTACAAGAGGGAGAGGAGGTTTAGTCTTCTTCTGATCTTCCACAGGTCCAGGAGTGCTTTGAAGTGGGTGCCTGGTGATGTCACATTTATGACTAGTAAGAGCTAGTGAGTGGGAATGACCCATGGTGATGCCCTAACTAATGGGGTAAAGATTCCCAGGACTAACCCTATGCACTTTGGGCATTTTTCAAGATGGCCGAAATCTTAGCCCACACTAAATTTGGACTCTCAGGGCTGGGTGCATGCTATTGTATCATGCTATCAACCTATAACAAATGTTCCCATGGAACTCATTTAAAAACAATTACGTATTACCACGATTTTATTCTATGTTGAATCAATCAAAAGGCAAATAGTGGTGGAACAGAAAAAATCTGTCTAAAAATTATTTAAACACAACTTTAAACAAATAGCCGAATCAGAGCCTGACCTTTCAACTCAATTCAGCCGAACTGAGTTATTTATTTACTAAGTATAAGGCAAAAAGGAATTGGTTCAGCAAGATATATTAAACATATATTAATTTTCGACACATTAGAGTCTGTGAGTGGTGGTTTTAGATGAGTGGTGATAGAAAGAAGAAAAAGAAGAGCCCCAAGTAAAATTACCATAACCAGGTCTGAGAAATAAGTGACAATTTAGTGACTTAAAACAAGGTTGTTGGTATAAGCAAGGATGTTGGAATATTCTGTTCTTGAAAAGAAAGAAGCTGCCCGATTGTTCTCTGGCGCCTCTGCTATTCGACTATTCTTAGGAGTTGTCGATGACGCCTCAACCCTACTTGCAGTGTGAGGGTCTCATCAGGATAGAAGTGACCTGTGGACTGTAATTGGCACCGTGTTAGAAGTGATTCTAAATCATATTGAATCAAAAGGCTGGTGGGCTACAGGGGCTTTAAGGACATGCTTACCTATGAAAGAAAATTGATCTTCTTAATTGGCGCAAAAGGAATTTCTTTATGTCGTGGAAGATCAAGGATAAGATTTCTTCTTTGAAGGAGGTAGATGGTATCTGGAGAGGAATAAGGGCACTACAGTTTATTGGGTGCAATGTGATGGCTATATAGCCATTGTTGTAATAAAATCCCTGTGTAATAACTCACTATGGGTAAAAGTAAATTTGACATATGCTCTCAAGAGCTCTTTATCCTGAGGCGATTCCAAATGGAACCGCAGAGAAGCCAGTGATAAGGTCTTCCTGCAGTTTGGATTTTTCGCCTAAATAGATGATGAGAAAGTGGGGAGTTGCTAGTCTGGCCCCATAGAATAACTGTACTTCGATCTCATAATTATTCTATTCATCACACAGATGATTTACCGTGGGTATGCGGTTTGCGAATGTACCGGGTGTTACCCCGATCTGGTGCTGAAGAGGATGATCAGCTAAGGGTGTAAGCTCCCGATCAGAGGTACACTCCTGTGTGTCGATATGAATTTGTGCATTCTTCGACCGCGGTGTATTGCCTTCAGCCTTGTGGGCGTTCGTACGTACTCAGAGGCGCCACGTGACGTACTCGGTAATATGCTAATCCTAGTGCCCTCCCACATCTAACATAAAAGTTCAGATTTAGGCCGTCCATGTGCACCCATCAAGCTCTAAGGCAGATGTCTGCTAGAACAGAGCTGAGCTCTTAGCAACCAGACAGTAAATACACACAAATTGTTTTTGCATTCTGTTTCCCTCCTTTGCAGAGTGCCCAAATCTCATATGAAAAACCCAAGCAGACCTGTCAAGCAGGTCTTGACACTCCAGCAGGATCGGACACTGTGATGTCAACAAGAGGTCCACTGCGTCGGTATTAGCTCCATCTAATTGTGACAGGGTAGGCCTCTCTGAAGTTAATAAAGTATTTGGGCCCAGCCAACAGGCCAATCTGTCAAAGGCACAATAAAACCTCCCCACACCCAAGGCCTTTTGTCCCTGTACTGGGGGCAATTTCCCACTTCATTCATGCCTATTGAAATGCTATTTACTGGCTGGCAGATGCTGAAGAGCATAATGCAGATTTAGCTTTCAGGCACTTCAGGCAGGGCAAATGTAACTATTTAAAAGTAATCTTTCCAAAATTGTTATTATAAATCTAACTTTACCACTTAAGTAGGCTAGTAATAAATATTTTAAAAGTCCCAAAATTAAATTGTATGTGTTTCCTAGGTAGAGATAACATTAATTAAACTTAATATTGTATCCAAAGCTTTCCCATGAAACAGCCAACCCTGCTACAGTGAAAATAGCTTTTACGGGAATTTCACTTGAAGGACATGTTTAACATTAAATTCTTACATGTCCTATTTTTCAGTAGCATGTGAGGTACCTTATATGCAATAAGGCCTATTTAGGGGTGACTTATAAATATTTAAAAGGAAGTTTTTTAGCTTGTCAAAATGGGGCTATTTACACATTTCAAACTTGCAGTTTAACCTGCACAGCCAGACTACTGGTGGCAGGTCTGCACTAATATTTACATTCTCACTGTAGATTATGGCATAATGGGTGCTGCAGTCCACTTTTGACATTCAACTTATAGGCCCAGGATACAACTTGGTATCCTATATTAGAGACTTGTAGGTAAGTTAAATATGCCAATCAGGAGTATACTAATTTCACCATGTTGAAGGAGGAGCATTTTGCAGGGGGTACCTGCTTCTATTTATTCCCTTTTTTCCAGTGTGTTCGGTGGATTCCCGCTGCTGTTATTCCTCATTTGCGGCATTTTGGTTCTATGTTTGCTCTCCGTTTGCAAACCCACTGGAACTATCACCACTCCAGTTGTGTCGTGAGCACATGCTTCGATTCTTCGGAATCTTATTGTTCCAGAAACTGGACCTTGATTGGTCACTGTCATTTCGGCCTGTCTGGTTCAACTACGTGCAACCCGTGTTTCACTGCCTCTGGTGCCCCTTTTAATGGGCAGCTGGATATTTGCTTGGCTTTGCAGATGCCAGCTCCTGAGGACATTGACCTGCTGATAAGTCCATTAGCGACCCATTTTCAGAGTTGTCCCTTGGGCCTGTGGCTTCTTCATTATGAAGCTATGAGCCGCTCCTACCTGAGGAGATGTGTGCATCCGCACATGGATCACTAAATATTGGCTCCAATAACACGGATGCAGGTTGTCTGGCAACTTTCTCAGCATCGGCTGAGTCCGAGGATCATGCATGTTCTCTGGAGCTTATGAACTGGGCTGTAAACCAATCATTGTCTGTTGAGACTGAATCCGTTATGAATTTGCTGGCCTTTGAATTTGCTAGTGACATCATGGATACCTCTGACACACGCATTCACCATGAGTGGCAAGCTAGTACAGTGGAAGCCTGACACGTTCCGCTATCTAGGAAATCAGATCTACCGCCAACTGAACGATCTTTTTGATGGGAACCTAGGGAGGGCGGTGACATCCATTAAGTCACAAATGCGATTCTGGAGCACGCTGCCAGTGGCCGTGGCGGGCAGAATAGCCCTCACTTAAATGGTGATACTTCCACGGCTCCTATACTACTTTATGAACTTGCCGCTCTACGTGCTGGCTTCCTTCTTTACCGCCTTCGAAAAGCAGCTCAGAGACTTCATTTGGGGCAATACCAGACATAGGATGGCACTTAACAAACTGTATCTGCCGACAGACCGGGGTGGGCTGGCGGGTCCCTGTTTTGAACATTACTACCTAGCCTCTCAACTACAATGGATTGCATGGTGGTTGTCGAACCGTCATTGTGCGGACACTGCTACTACACAGCCGCCCTACCTCCAGGAGCACATTGTCAAACTGTTCCATCCGGGAGCGCGCCTGCATCCGCCAGAACCTCTGCTACTTGCTGTGGCCTACAGATGCTTCCGCAGGAGTCTCTATATAACGCGCAGCATGGTCCCCTATGCACCGGCGATACCATTGGAGGGAACCCCCACTGGGCAAGTGGTACTGTCAGCACTTACACTCAGGGAGTGGCGGGAAAAGGGCATTCACACTCTTGGAGACTTGTACCATGAGGGTACGCTTACGCCATACACAACGCTTGTGAACGAAGAGGGATTACCACCTGGCCAGTTTCTCACTCACCGAACGCTGGTGGCCTCGCTCACGGCAAAATGGGGGGACATCACTACAGAGCCGCAGACGCATCTCACCATGCAATACCTACACGTCATGGGACAGGGTAGATATCTGACACACTGGTTTGCAGCTTCGCTCAGGGCTCATGCAGCGTTCAGCCTTGATACGCTTCGCCGTAAATGGGAACAATATCTGGGCCGCCAGTTCACTGATAAAGAATGGGTCCAAGTACTTGAGAGCCGGACACGCATCCCTAGGAACATCCGCTTCCGGCAGATACAGTTGTATATCATACATAGGGCATATCTCACGCCAGCGAAAATTAATCAATACTTTAACTGTGGAGATGCCATATGCCCGAGATGCGAGGAACTGGGGGCCGACTTAGTTCACATGTTCTGGAGCTGTCATAGGCTGGGCGCATACTGGAGGGATGTGGCCGCATTGTTACACGCTTGCACTGGTCAAGAGTTACAGTTCGAATGGCCTGCATATCTATTACATAAATTCCGTAGGACACCCGCCACGAAATTCACGTCCAGATTTCTAGATTTAGGTTTGATAGTGGCCAAGAGGCTGATTAGTAAAAAGTGGAAAGCATCTGACCCCCCTAACATACGTGCTTGGCGTAATTCCATGCTTGCATGGGCCAAAGCGGAAAGTTTTGCTATTAAACGTGAGGAAACCCTGGGCCTACGTAAGATCCCTATCGCCACGTACTGGGATGCCATATACACTGAGCTACAATATAATATAGACACACCCCCTGTGGATCCATCCGACGCCCAAGCCATAGACCCCTAGTGCGTATACCGATTGAAGCAGCGTATACACCACGCCATTCCCTTCATGGCAAGCATACACTGGTTGACACAGCATACATATACACATCCCGGAAATGGGGAGGCGACTGATAGCTGTGAATTGTATGGTCCATATGTAATACTGAATATGAAACTGTAGGGGGGTTGCGGATCTACATGTTTTGTTACACATGTTTTTTGCATTTCCCTTCCTTCCCCCCCCATTTCCTTCCTACAGTTACTATGTGCAGCGTTTCCCTCTCCCACCTCCCCTCTCTCTCTCCCCCCCTTTTTTTGGTATTTTCCTGTAAAAATTTTATTGACACCTAATTGTACATGTGCGCCAGTGCACCAACGGCTCTACACGGCTACATGTGCACACGCACGCTGTGGCAACCACGTACCAATCTTCACGCTTCAATCGACATTTAAGACTGCGAGAGATGGATAGACCATCACGTCCTTATGTCCCCTCTTCCCTTCCCTTTCTCCTTTCTCTTACCTAAGTACTAGAGATGTATTAGTAATGCACACATGGATTTTGTCCTCCCAAGTTTGTCTTTATTTTGCTTTGTGACATGTACTGATATTGAATAAGCACCTGCATATGGCGCAATCTGTAACAACTGAAACGCCCAACAGTGCATATATATGTAATTGTCATGTCATGCCTATAAACAAACTCAATTAAAAAAAAATGGATACCTCTGACACACCTTAAATTCCACACGACAAGCACAAGCACTTTACTCTAGTAGGGGTAAAGTGCAGAGAATTCAGCAGCCAACAAAAATAGAGTTCAGAAAGAAGGCAAAAAGACCCTAGGGTGACACTGTAGACAGGACACATTTCTAACAAATGCTGTGCCACACATGACACTATTTACTGGAGAATTCATTAAAGAAACTTGTTGGGGCCTTTACTTGGGCTTTTTGAGCGATCTCCTAATATTACTAATTGTCAAGGTAAAGACAACTCCTTTGCAGGATATATATATGTTTTTTAAAATGTGC